>JARHVA010003382.1:285000-885000 GCA_037957365.1 Torreya grandis | reverse complement strand
AAAGATTATATTTTATTAGGATCTTAAAATATCATTCTCCAACAATGTGAAGAATTATTTATCCATGTTGATGAAATGGTAGACACATCTCTTTCACTCAAATTTCCTATCTCTTCTATAACTATGGATGAGATATTGCTTTGTGTCGATGACCACCCTCTATTCATTGGCATACAAATAGGATATATCCAAGTCAAATGTGATTTAATTGATGAAGGATCAAGAACTTATGCTACTTCCCTTGAAATTATAAAAACACTTAGATATATTGAATGTAATATTAAATCCATGCAAAATACATATCAAAGATATGATAGAAGATAAATGCTTCCTTTAGGTTGTGTTTGGCTTCCTATCACCATTCCTCTCATTACTGTTTGTGTGAAAGTTATGATATTTAGATTTCCACATTCTTATAATATATTACTCAATTGACCTTGGACACATTGTATGATATCATTTCCTCATCAGTACACCAATGTGTTAAATCTAACTATAATGGTTCTATATACAAAATTTAAGGAGATAAGAACCCTTAGAATTTTAAACAATTCAAAGAATGAGGTGTTTTTAAAATACCTACCCTAGAACATTTACCTATCATTCCATTTCATGAATCATAATGTTTTAATTATCCCATCAACTCTACTCAGGGTTATAATGGTCATCCTAAATTAATACGAAACATTTCACCTAACCTTTTAGACTCAAATGATGATAAACTAGATGAGATAAGTTTAAAAATCAAAACTTATGATCTATCTCCTAACATCTTTACTCAATTACCTCCTCTCTAATATTTATCCCATCAAAACCTTCTAAAAAAATATCAATTACCCTAACCAAAACTAAACATTCTATTTACCATGCTTCTTTGATCGATAAAATAGTTGATGCATGTACTATTGACCTATATACACTTGATTATGATGATGGATATTCTTTAGATGGCCCATTTTTAGCTATATTTATTTAAGCTAAAATTTTAGAGGTGATTATATATTTTTCTTCTTTATAGTCATCTCTTAGTTCTATTTCTATAGTTCCTTCTCTTGATATAGTACCTGATATTAATTTTTCCTCTAATGTTCATAGGTTAGAGATGGAGCACACACTCACTACACCTCTATTCATTTGTAAACCTCTCTGGAGTATGATTATAGACTATTCCATGATGGTACCTTTCCCTTTTACTATATTTCATGATTATTATAGTTTTCTTCCTCTTGAGATATCAGGCACTTTGTCTAGAGTAATATTTTAGGTGATACTTTAGGTGACAGTTCTACCCCAATTGGTGGCAAAACTTTTAGGAGCCATAATTTTTACACCATAGCTCCATTTAACTCCCCATTTGAACCATTGTAAATTAATAATGAAGCGAACATCATGAGATGGCATGAGCTTGACTCGATGGGTTTTGACCCCAAAAAACCAAATGGAAGTGCCCCAAATTTCAATTTTAGTAGTGTAGTCTAAAAATAGTAACTTTTTAAAAATAGCTATTCCTTGAATTCTATATTATTTTAAATCATGGAAGTTAAACCACTTAATCTCCCTCGATATTGGTGACCTTCCACATCCTCCTCCTACCTTAAAAATGTGTATAAATTAAGATGTAACCCAACATGGAAATTAGACATCTCTTCCTAGATATAGGCATATGTTGTATCTATAATTTTGAGTAATAAAACATCTCTTCTCAGAAATAGCATTATTATAATTGTGTTGTTCTTATTTCTTGAATTATCTTTCAACCAAAGCATTTGAGTTTTAGATCACTACACCCCTATTCATTTTTAAAACTCTCTAGAGTATGCTTATGGACTATGCCATAATGGGACCTTTCCATTTTACTGTATTCCATGATTCTTCTATTTTTCTTCCTCCTAAGATATCAAGTACTTTGTCTAGACCCATTGTGAAGATGGCCATGCATATAGTTTAGCCTAGTCTAGATTCCACTATAGTTTAATCATTTTTCAGTGATGGCATTCTACCACCACCAAATATTGATCCTCTACGATCACAATGGGTATATGAGCCTTATTTTGATATCCATAAATTCATTGGTCATTGGACCAAGGATTGTAGTACAAATCAGAAATAGTAAGCATCTTACTCTACTACTTTAGTTAGTATACCTTCACCATCTACTAATAGACATATATGTTGCTTTCATGGCACATGTAACCATTCCTCTACACATTACCAAAAACTTAGGAAATACATTGATACATTGCATCCAATCATAACATAGCCTAAAGACAAAACTATACCAACTCCTAAGATACTTCTAAAGTATATCCCTAAATATGGAGAATTATATTGTCTTTAGCATCAGTGCACTACACAACATAATAATAAATCTAGAGTATCTCAGTAGCACCTTCAATATTTTCCATGGCCTACACCCTCATTGGCTTAGCCTCTTTCTCTAAGTCATCCACAAGTAAAGGCTTCTCCTTCCCTACCACCTACATCTCCTCACAAATTTTAGGACACTAGTCACATTCCTAGTATTGAGTATCCCACACAAGAAGTGCCTCATGGGAATCATCATTCTTCTAGAAAGTCTACTTTTTCTATAGATATGATATAGAAGTAAGTCTTCTCATTAATTTCTATAAAGATTTATGAGACTTTGATCAATGTCAAAATTTAGCTACATAAAGATGTATCAAATGCTATGGATGATATTTGTAGTGAGATTTATTAGTATTTATGAACACATCATGGTTTTTAATCACATTATTACATGATTTTACCTTGAGTTATGATTATTTATACATTGGATATGTTTATTTTCATTTCCATATAATCTCATGTATCTACATATATTTCTTGGTCTCTTATAGACTATCCTTATAATTTCTTATATTTATGACTTAAATTTTTTTTCACATGGCTTACTTTTTCTTGTTTTGAACTTATGATTGCTTTTTATCTTTAGTTAAAACAAAAATAGTTATTATTGTGACTTGGTTATTAAACCCACATCCCCATAATATCATATCTTTACCATATGATCATTTAACAAGCATAATTCTCATTATATACATAGATCTATCTTGATCTCCATCTATTCCCTTTACTTCCTTTCTCATATTAAGCACACATATGGTTGAGATTTGAGATCACATACTAGCCTATAGGAAAGCCAAATTATTTAGTCAATCATATCTCTAGATATTTTGTTTCCTATAACCAAAACCTAAAGATCATTTATGTGTGTCACTTTTTTCATTCATGTTTGGTTATCCACAAAAACCATAAAAAGTTAAAGGCCAAATTATTTTCAACAAAAGGCAATGATCAAAAGTCAATATCAAAAATCAAAAATTCAAAATCATAATAAAAGACATGATTTATAGCACATCTCTTACTCCTGATCAAAGCTCAAACTAGTTATACTCATAATAGATATGAGGTCTATTGTGGTGTGGTAGGCTAGTAGATTGGGATAGGGGAATTCAAAAAAATTCTATCGTGCTACCTACTTTCTCACACAAGTACCCAATCTTCATAGTATATTGATGGCTCTATAAAGGGTCCTAAGAAATTAAGAACACATTATGGGAAGGTGGGTCCATTTTAATTTTCTTGTATATATAACCTTCATGACTTGATCTTAGTACTCCACTTATTTTCCCATAAAGTTTTGTGTTTATTGTGAACAAATATCTTTTTCATTTGAGGGTCACAAAATTCTTAGTGCATTCATATATTTTTAGTATGCCTCAATTCTACTAAAGTTTCATTATAAATGCTGATGTCATAATTATTCCACTCTTTTAATTCACTAAAACAATCCCAATATTCCTCCTTGATTAATATACTTTGTTAATTAATCATACTCATAAAATTATTCCATTTATGAGTTGCAATATAAGACCTTAGATAAGACTAGACATTCCTCACAAATTTATCCTTACTCCCTCTAATCACATCCCATATTATTATTAAACCTAGTGGTGTTCCCTTTGTGATTTTTAATATGATACCATGGATAGGACTAGGCATTCCTCATAAAATATTCCTTAAACATTTCCATACCATTAGTCACACTAATAATAACTATCAAAATTTTACTATTAAATTTATTTTTCATCTTTTTCAAACATTTGATATGTTCCATTTTATTATAATTTTTCATACTTCCCATCTTGATTTAGTATGATTTATCTTGTTTTGATTTGGTGTAATTACTTTTCAAATATTTGATATAACATGTTTTCTATTTTATTATAAATTTTTCATACTTCCCATCTTGACTTAGTATGATTTATCTTTTTTTTATTTGGTGTGTTTTTATTTTTATTTACATTATTACAAACATGTGTTATTTTTAATTTATTTTATCATTCAATATATTTTCATCTATTTGTTTTACACATTTCCCATCATAATTTAGTGTGTATTACATTTTATGATTATTTATCTACTCCAAATTTTATTTTTTCATTTAATCATGCATGCTTCTCACATATTGCTAGAAAATAAATCCTACATCATATATTTTCCCATAGCATATACATAAAAAATTAAAACATGTGCTAGAATGAAAACAAATACATACATCCATGATACAAATATAAATCATAAACTAAGAAATGTCCATATATATGTCAAGAGTTTGATGCAACAAAATACATCCCAAACTACAAGTATAATATAAACAACTCTAAGTCTACACTCTATCATGGATATCTAGTGGAAAAGCCACACTACCCATATATGCATGTGACCACCCCCTATGAATATTCAACTATAATGAGTTTGTATGAGATCTAAGACCATCAACTTATCCCTATAGATTAACCACCTAGGCCTGCACACGTCCAACTCTATCATAGTAGTCATATGAGTAACTCATTCCTGGGCTAATACCTACTAGTAACATGGCCCTCCATATCCAACCCCAAGGACTATATGTAGACTATCCCCTCATTTTTGCATCTCTCAATTCAACTCCCTAACCAATAAAAACCAACTATTATAATCTAGGGTAGATGTTATAATAGGATCATTCATCGTAGTAGTATCATGTTACAATAACAGTCCATCCAAAATATCATGGTGTGTAGCCCAAACTACATACCCAATATAAAATCTTCCTCATTCATATCTAAAAAATAAAAACTAAGTGTAAATTATATCTCACATACATACATCCAAATATCCAAATCATATATCTACACAAAGAAAATATACAACTATTTATCAACTATCAAATACTCAAAATACAAACCATTACTTGACAACAATAGTATCACCAATAATAGTGTCACCAACAATGGTCTCCCCATCATCATGACTATCTATCACCTCCACCATAGCCTACCTTTGAGAAACTACAAAACTTGGAGTAATAACTCATGTGTGTCATTATTCTTTCTAAATCCATCACTATATAGACTAATTTTGTGTATCTTGTGTCATTAGATCTCTATGTAGAATTACTCCCTCTTGTGTCTCCACCACTACCCATTGATGTCTCTATCCACTTAGTGATCATGGAGATAACTACAATCATTTCTCTAGATTAGTAGTAACCACACCTAAATCCTCACCCTTTGTAGTAACCATCTCCACATTTGATACAACTACCTCCTTGGCCTCATATATATCTACCTTTTGTTATCAAGTTTAACCAGTTCAAGGTCTCACTCGATGTGGTTGAATCATAGGTATCTCCATGTGTACTCATGCATCACCTCTACCCCTTGACTTCTTAACATGGCATGCCTAATAATTAGGCACTACTATAGGATCCATTTGATGTGATGAACTAAACTATTTAGGAACATGAGCAATAGGGTGTGGCTCCACCCACTATGTATAGTGACCAATAATGTGAGTGAAACCCAATTGAACAATAACTATATCTTAAGATGGACAACTAGACAAAATATCTATATATGACTACCATATAATATCACCACATTTAACAATCTATAGTGATTAGGTATGTAGCACAACATGTACCACATGGTCTTATCACTAAATAAACACACAAGGTAGACTATCATCCAAAACATGGGTAAACCTAGCTAGTTGATATATAATGAACCTCTCATAAATCCAACTACTAAGTAAAATAATAGGGTCCATAGTATTTTACCCTCGAGACAACATTCCATACATATCATGTACCATCTACACCCAAATAACTGACCCTATGTCATAAATCATACCCTAATCTAAGATAGACTGACATAAGGCAATTGCATATAATGGCACCTTCCCATCTAACTTGTTAAAAAGTACATGTGATGTCACAAGTGATATAATGGCCTTTTAAATGTATGGAATCATTGAGATATACACATCAAACAAATGTATATATAACCCAAAAAAATATCTCTATGATCTAGTAGCCTATAAGGCTAAGGCTCACCTATCATCCTTAGACTCTAGGGCACCATAGATCATAGGAGTACCTACAATGGGTAACCCAAGTAGAGCATGGACATCCTCTAATGTAATCCCCACCTCTATCATATCCCCATCCACATCCCATCAAAAAGTGTTCATTGATCACTCCCATGATATAAAGAACATGAAAACTAAGTCAACACTCAGGGGGGTACTACACATCTCCATAATACATCCAAATCCTAAGGAAGCTAATCATGTATGGTCATTAGCTGACAGTCTCTCTAGTAGATCTAGAAGCCATGTTTCATCCACCAAATGCTATAATCTCTATCACCTATGCAAAATTCCAAAAAAAAATAATGTATTAGACATCAATACAAAAATATAAAAATACATTTTAGAAATATTCAATTTCAAAATTAATTACTTAATCCACCTATTTTTGTCATTTTCAAGACCCTCTACTATGCAATCAGCCACTTAAAACTAAGTTGGCCCTATTTCCTACATACTTGTCCACTTCATACTAATTTAGCCTTATCTCCTAACATAGTCGGACACTTTATACTAATTTAGCCTATCTCCTAACACACCTAGCCAATTTGCACTAAGTTGGCCCTATTTCCTAATGTGATCAACCACTTTATACTAAGTTATCCCTGCTAACAAACTATGTTAGCCTCTTACTATGTAGTCATCCATCTAATAACTAACTATGTTAGCCTCTTATTATGTGTTCAGCCATCTAATAATGAACTATCTCAACCTCTTACTACATAGTTGACCACAACTTAAGAACTATGTTATCCACTCAATACACAGTCAGCCCTAATACTATACTGCCTAATTTTGAACTAAGTTGACATGACTGACCCCATTCAAAATTCATGGTGACTTTTCACTTTATTTTCATTAATTCTTTAGGCATTTAGGTCACCTATAGCTTCCTACCCATTGACCCACATAATTCTTACTCTACCTAAAAAATTCTTATGACAAATTTTGCTACATGTTTTTCCCCTAATGTTTAATTTTTCATAACTAACTTAATTTTCAATAAAAAAATACCAAAAAATTAAATTCAATGAATCACCTACCTAAGTTGCATTAGCTACTACCACTAGGTGTTCTCTAGCTCATACCTATCATCTTCTCACCATCATCTCTCTCTGTGCTTCTCTAAGTCTCTTAGAGCTCTATTTTCTCATAATAGCAAAATTACAAATGAATAATTTTTAACCCTATTTATATTCACAATTAAAAATTATTTAACTATTAATTATTTACCACCACATTCTAAATTTTTCTTATAACTATGCTTCTACTATATTTTTTCCAAACCAAAAGAATTTACTGAAAACTAAGTCAAGATAATAGAGAATTTTTCTATATACCATATGTATTTTTTGAAAAAAAATCAAAATTTATCTCATTTTGTAGGTTTAATTAATGTTCCCTACATTAGACACCTCTCCATTTAACTCACATCATTTATAATCAACAACACTAAGGTAAGTAAAGGTATGTATTTTTAAATTATTTCCTTTCAATTATCTTATTTCTATATACTGCAATTTATTTATCTCAACATTATTTATTGTTATGTTCTTTCCCTGAAGCACTATCCCACGTTACAACTACGTGACATGTGATGAAATTCAAGTGGGGCATATGTATACACATAATATTTTAAAACTTTATCAATTACTAATACTTCCTCTCTTGCAAGAACCCATTGAGTCTCAATCTCTCTAAGTTCATGCCTTAAAGGGGGTGCACTAAGAAATGGATGGGCAGATCTTTAGTGCTTCACAAGATTTTTATTCCCTATACCACCACCTAAAACTAATACAAACCCATCCTATACATTTCCCTAAGATTTGGCACCTTTCTCACACTCTTATCTATGCAATTAACTACCTCAAATATCCCCTACCTAATAAAAACCCATTTAACCATTTTCTAAACATAGTTGATAAGGTTAACCTAGTTCTAAGAATAGAGCATGTTAGGGATTGATTTGGCCTTGGCTAACTTAGTTTAGACCTAACAGTTTTATTTTCCAATTAATAAGGTTGACTGAGATAACTACATTAAATAAAATTATAGAAGGGATTAGGGTCAAACTAGGTATATATACACCTCATTTCCAATAGAGAGAATCATTCATTTGTGATTCTTTATTTACATTTCCACCATTCTACTTAAGGAGTCATTGTTTAGGGTTTCATGCTTCTTGGAGGAGAAAATTTTTCTTGTAAAAGCTTAAGATACATTAGGAGGTTCTTGTCTATACTATATTATATTATCCATCCTTAGCTTCTTTAACAATACAAAACAACCTCTTGGAAAGCACCATTGACCAAGGGAGAGGTTAAGGCTTGACATGTTTATCTTCAAGATAAGTATTCTTAACTATTAATTTTCTATTTTAGTATATATATTTACATGAATAATGGCTAAAGAATGTATTATATCTCCTTTCTTAGGATTACCTCTAAATTAACTTGAGTATATTTATAATTTTTATTTTTATTATTTATGTTTATCCCCCATTTGTGCCATAAGCTTCAGTGAGCACTAGATTAGATTCACTTTGTTATTGCATTATTGTAGGATTAGATAGGGTTATTATAGAGTGTTGCTTGACTAGAGGCTTTAAAACCCTCTCTAACCATATTATATGATAATATATCCCTTAGGTAGGTTTATCAGATCCATATTTGTCATGACCCCAATTATCTAAGTATTACTAGCAATATAGTTAGATGATTTGTCTTCTCTAAGTTAGGTTTGATTTATAGATTAGTTTCACTTACACTTACATATAGAGCCTACTTTTTGTATCACTAGATATACATATAGTCTTAAATAACTAATAATATCCCCATTTAAATTCCATAGGAGAAATATAACTGCTAGAGAGAGACTAGGGCTTATGGTTTCACCTACTAGCTCATCTTATCAATTTATCCCTAACAGATATCCACCTATGGATACATTGTGGCATGGTTGGTTGGATATACTATCTACATTCATGTATTTATCTATGATTTACCCATGAAACCATAAATATACCTACTAATATTTACACCAAGTGTGGGGCATACCACTGAGGAACATGTAATTATTAACAAAATGAGCTTGCACCCTTGAGGAAGGTCTCCAATCTTCTTCACCCAATTAACACAATAGGACCACTTATAGATTATGGATGACCTATAATGTAAGTAAAAATATAGAGAGTGATGGTTCTCTTGATGAATCACCTTGATATTCACCTAAACTACTTCTTGATGATGAAAATATATACTTCTTGTAATTCTAAGACTAACTATGGGGTGATGCACCAAAATTGAATACCTAAACTTGCCTGGACAAACATAAAATGAACTAAAAGAGAAATCACACATAAAAAACTCAAAATTCATCAATGAATCTTGGTTATAAGTGATTTTTAGAAAGTATTCAACGTATAACAGTACCTAAAAATATGACCACTTATCTTAGGAAGCTCAAATGGCATTCATCACAACTATGAATTGCATAAACTCTAAGAGGCAAAAACTAAAACATGTAAAAGATAAAGATTACTACATAAAGTTGAAAAAAAGTGTACATAAATTAGGGATGGGCTGTAATTTTCACAAGTTTACATCAATAATTTATTAATTTTGCACAATAACCAATATATGAGAAGGTAAAATCAGTTTCTTTATTACTCAAGAAGGTGTTTATAAGTTTGAAATTTGGTAGGGATGAGCCACAAGAAACTATATGTTGAGAAGTGTTTTCATTGATGTCAGGGTTGATATCATTTATGTCAATTTGCATGTCAAAGATATAATTTTAAGGCAACCTAATGATTCTTTTTTTGGTTGATGTCAAGGTTGATGTCAAGTTTCAGATCAAAGAGAGGTCAAGGTTCAAATTAAAGAGAGAATTTAAAGGAAACCTAATTATTATTATATTGGTTGATTTAAATATTTTTTA
The DNA here is from genome assembly GCA_037957365.1 of Torreya grandis. Taxonomy (NCBI): domain Eukaryota; kingdom Viridiplantae; phylum Streptophyta; class Pinopsida; order Cupressales; family Taxaceae; genus Torreya; species Torreya grandis. Next base: position 874,626 of record JARHVA010003382.1, on the reverse strand, counting down.
ATTTGTGTAAGAAAAATATCTTAAGTGATATTTTTTGATAGCATTGAGGTAATCATGTTTGAGTACTAGTTCTTGAGTGCAAGGTGTCTTGAGAAGCCTAGTCTAGACCATGTGAGAATGTGTGCATAGTAAAGTTTAGTGAAGTAAGTAAACACAAGTTTGTGAGAGTATTTTTGTAATTATGTGATAATTTAAGTAATATATAGATATTTTCAAATGTTTCTTAAGATCATTTTTCAAGTTTCAAGTGCTTAAGAATCCTAGTCATGACACTAGTTATAGTAAGAAGAGACCTTGTGATAAGAAATGAGTATGATGGCTTGGTGAGATGAGTGCACACATGCATGAGTGGTTGTATGATGTTTCTTGATAATTTATTATAAGGATTGGATCACTCATAATATTATTATGCTTATCCTATAGGGGTAGGACCTACAGATCAAGTCTATAACCAGACCATTTCTAGACCCTAACTAGCCTAATAAGGCATCATGATCTGATGTCAAGATATATGAAGGATGTATGGCTATGTTTAAGAATGAGATAGGTTTTATAGTATTATAATGAAATATTTATCATTAAATTTATTTTTTTATATCATGTAATAAGGCATGAAGGACAGTTCAAGGCCTAGTGAGGTATGAAGACTATGGTATAGAGAGAGAATGTAAGCCTAATGGGGTATCAGGATCAGTTTCCAAGGAAAGTGTGATAATTTGAGCATGGAAAGAGGTATAATATTTTTTTTCAATAATTTTTACAAATTTTTAGAGTGGTTTTGAGGTCTCTCAAGTACATAAAATGAAGGCATGCAAACTCGAGAAGGAATTTAAAGTGTTCAATGGCATGTGTAACCTATGCACAGGAACCTAAGATATTAAGGAGATATTGGTAAGGATCATATATAATAAATATAATAATTTTTTTTATTTAAGGGTCAATCCTTTATAAATAATCATTAACACTAAAACCTATGTTAAACCTCTCTATAACCCTAACAAAGACTTGATGTGAAATATTTTATTTAAAATAGATCAAATTGGTCTTAAATGACTATAAAAAATATTATATAATGTATTAAACTCTCCCAAACACATCCAAGTGTGATTGAGTTGTCAGGTGTGTGAGTAGACCTTACAAGAAAGTGCTAGTTTCTCAAAGATTTGTTGTAGCAGTTAGAGTTGACCAAGTCAAAGTATGCAAATGGATATATGATGAATCTTGAGACTCATGTATCATATCCATGAAGTTTTTTGGATAATTTAAATCCCTTAAACATTATAAAATGGTCATCCAAGTTACCTAGACACTAATAGGCCTAATGGTGAAAATAGAGAGAAACCCAGGTAGTAGTGAGAAGATCATTAAGAATGTGTTATCATGGATTAGTGATGAGACAAAGTGAATGAATATGTTTTTATAGGATTTTTATAAATACTAATGTTTGGTATATGTTTTTTATGTTTGTGGTTATAGTGAAAGATTTACACACAAGTTGACATGTTTGACTCAGTGAGGTCTGTATGTGGTAAGGTCAATAAATTGATTTGTAAGATCAATAGTTGCCACTAGACCATATGATGATTATAATTTAGGATGGTTTATATTTTTAAGTGTATCATATAATTTCATAATAATTCTCTATAAGTGTTCATACAGGTTTTAAACGTCATTGTCAACATGATTGTGCTTTAAGGTAAACTGGCAGTTCTATGTAAGCAAGTTACAGTGATGAGTTTGAGGCTCTATGCCATGAGTTGATGTACCAAATGAATATGGTATTGTTTTTTGTGAATTAAAAGTGTTTATCATGATTTTTTAAATCTTTAAATTTAATATGATAGGGATAAATTTTTAATCCAAAATGACTTGACTAGTTCTGATCTGACTGTGTGTACTCAAGTCAAAAGATTGGTCTACAAGATCGATATTTGACATCAAATCTTCTAATTTTTTTATTTTTATATTTAAGAGTGGTATATATATTCAAAGGATATTTTTGAATTATCAATAGTCTTGGTAAGTTTTATTTTATGTGTTGAATATTAAGTTATTCATGATTGGGTTTTGGAATGTTCTAGCAGTTCTGAGTGGGGTATTTGTAGAGAAGGTTTTGAGTCTATTTGCCCTGATTTGTGAAGTATAAAGCATATGTTGATGACCCTAATGTCACTTATTCTATGTATATATGTTTTATTTCAATGCTTATTTAGATAATTTATGTTTAATCTTTAGTAGTTTAAGACATACTTTTTATGTGTGAGAAGGCCTAATTATAAACATTATAAATGGTGTATTTCAATTGGTGATTAGACCTAAAAGGTGTTATGGAGCCTAGATGATATTTTTATAGGTCTATTTGATTTTTATATGAGATTTTCCTACTATGTGTGAATTTTTAAAGTATTCCAAGGAAGGCAAAGTGTAACTTGTCCTAAAGTAGACCTGATGGGATTAGGTCTCCATGAGACATAAAGATGAAAAAAAACCTAATTAAGATATGCCAGACATAAAGTGACTAAATTTTCATTTGAATAATTTTTATGAGATTTCATAATATCTATTTCATGTTTGAACTAAGAGGTTAAGGTTTTTTGTCTCACTAAGTGGCAATATGAGTAAAAGGCTTGTCTAGATACAAGGCAGTTTTAGGCATATTTATGTGTGTAGAGAAAAAGTGAATAAAATAGTACATTGGTAAGAAAAATAAGGTATATTATACCATTTAAATAGTGAATATAAACTATGTTTAATATTTTATGTAGGTTATACATATGAGGATCAAGGTCATATGACCTAATTAGTCATGAAGAGACCTAATTGAGTGAAGAGATTTAGAAGGCTATTTGAGAGGCATAAGAGTATGAAGAAATGAAGAGGTGATCATCATAATTTGTTTGAGAAAAAGGGTGTTCTAAATTTGATAAAATGTATGAAGTGGCTAAGTTGATGTTGAGTCATCTAAGGGGTTGGTGCCTCCTTGCAAGTTTGTACTTGTCAAAGCCTAGCTGGGTTTGTGCTTAGTTAGTTGGCATTGGTGTTCCATGTGAATTTGGTGCTTCACTAAAATATGATATTTTGAATTCTAGGACTATATTATATTTTTATGGATTAGTGGGTTTTTTTCCCTGGAGGGTTTCCCACACATGTGATGTGTTTCCATTATTTCTTATCTTTCATGCTTATGTCGATAGGTGCTTATTCTTACTAGATCTATATGCTTATTTGAATGGTTCATGATTGATTAAGCATAATTGATAATGAAAGTTTTAAAGATTGATTTAACCCCCCCCCCCCGCTCTCATTAATTTTTATTATAATATTTGGTATCAGAGTAGGACCTTTGAAGTAGGCCTAATAGTTGAAAGGAGATCCTAGAAGAGAGGATAACTAGTCAGCAAACTCAAAGTGGTTTCTCTACTAGTAAGGCTCAATTTTTGAATGGGACTAATTATTATTTTTGGATCATCATAATGAGGACATATCTTATGTCAATGGGTTATGACATATGGTGGTTAGCTATGGATGGCTACACTCCACCTCCTACACCACTAAATGATGCAACATGAAAGAAGGAAAGTGAGAAAAATTCCAAGGCAATAAATGTCATTATTGTGGCCTGTCAAAGGTAGAGTTTATGAATATGATGCACTATAATTCAACCAAGTTTATATGGAACAAATTTAAGACTATCTATGAAGGAGAAACCAAAGTGAAGATGGTCAGGTTGCAGACCCATGGGAGATAGATTGAGAGTCTGAAGATGAATGAAGATGAAACCATTGCATCCCACCTATTGAAGGTTGATGAAGTTGTCAATGTCATCAAAGGATTGTGAAAATAAGTGAAATATTATATAGTTGTTCAATAGGTATTAAGATCACTAACTCATAAGTTTGATTCTAAGATGTCTATAGTAGAAGAGATGAAAGATTTGGACAAGCTAAAAATGGATGGGCTTCATGGCATATTAACTCCCTATGAGATGAGAACAAATGAAGGAAGACCTCCCAAGAAGTAAGTAGCATTCAAAGCTAAGAATTCAAAATCTAAGAAGTTCAAGGATGAGGTATGTTTAGATGTTGATGTTTATGAACTAATAGCCATGTTTTCAAGGAAATTGAGGTTTGGGTCTGGTAACTACAAGGGTAAACTACCTTTCAAATGTTTTAAGTGTGGTATTATTAGTCACTTTGAATTTAAGTGTTCTAACAAGGATAAGGCTAAGCATGATGAACATCATGGAGATAATAAGAAGTTCTATAAGCCTAAAAAAAATAAGAAATATTTTAGGAAGTATCAAGGTAAGAATGGGCCATTCATGTATAAAGAAGTTTCTATACAAAATAGGATAATAAATCATCTAATGTAAGTGACATGAGCACATCTGAGAGTGATGAAGATAGTAATGAACATAAACTTGAAAATAATGCAACATTATTCATTGCTATATAAATAGATAATGAGGATTGCTCAAAAGAGAAAGACCTTATAGATGATGAAAAATCAGAAGAAGAAGAGGCTGAAGTGAACCTTGAGGTAGAATTGGTGAGTGCTCTAGAAGAGTTAAAGTTTCAAAGAAGTAAGAATCATAAACTAAGATCATTAGTTAAGGACTATGAAGATAAAATTAGTTTATTTGAAGAGAGACTGAGTAACACATCCAAGGAGTATGATGAGATCATCAATTAGATTGAAGCACAGATGGAGATAATCACTCCAAGCCTAAATGCTAAAGAGGAATAATGCATTAGGTATGGAACTAAAATAGATTCCTTGAAAGTTGAGTTACATAAAGCATATATTAATTTGAAGACCTTTGTGAAATTTGAAAAGAGTACTAATGCTCTAGATAAAATCTTGAGTAGTCAAAAGTTTCAAAGTGATAAAATAGTTATTGGTTTCAAACAAGACCAAAAGGAGGTAGCTCAAGTCAAGGAGAAAGCTAATGAAAATAAGAAGATCAACATAAAGAGACAAATCAAACAGCCTAATGTTATGAGTTATGCTAATTCATTCAATGGTTATTATTTTACATGTAATTAGTTTGGTTATAGAGCAAGAGAGTCTAGAAGACCCTCTAAAAATTAATATGTATGGGATTATAAAAGGAATCATCAATCAAGAGGTATGAATGAGGTAGTTTGATACAATTGTCATAATATAAGACACATTACAAGATTTTTTCCTAATAGAGTTATAAGGGCATCAAGTAAAAACAAGAGGTTTGAACCCACTAAAGTGCAAAAGAGAAGGCAAATGAATGTGTGGAGACCAAAGATAATAAAGGTGAGTCATAATCAGTCTACAAGCCCAAATGGACTATTTAATATGATAAAACATACATCAAATGTAAAATCAAGTCAGAAATGTTCATTATCAACTTAAATTATTGACCACATAGATGATGAAGATGTCAAGCCAAATAGATTAATCAAGCCTAAAAGGATCTTGAAGGATATTCAGTCTTGTGAGAGTATGGAGATCTAGGAATCTCCTAAATTTGTGTTATTTAAGTGCCCTATGGAAAGGGGTGACTCCATTAGCCTTCATAGAGACACTATTTAGTTATCAAAAGTATGATGTATGCTTGTTTTGAGGGGAGATATTCAATTGTTCATAAGATCCAAATTTAGTTATTGACAAGCATAGAAGAGGTAAACAAAGTAGTTATATGTTTCTAGCAGTTGGTAGTTGAGTATGACTTGCATTGTAGATATTTTGATAATTATGTTGATTCATTTGGTGAGCCCAAGTTATGAATAAAAGGGGGAGCTTAGTAGATTTGAGTTATTTTTCAAGTTTCTGAGAATAGTTTCCAAATAGGGAGAATGAGTGGTTCTATAAGTTGTAGTGAATATGAGCCTTTTTCATTAATGTCAAAAGGGGGAAAAGACTAGAATAGGGGAGATAAGATGAGAATGATCAAGTTATAATTTGTTTACCATCAATGACAAAGGGGGATTTTTTTGATAAGTGTTGTTATTGATGTCAAGGTGTAGGTTAAAGAGAGAATTTGAAGGCAACCTAATGATTCTTTTGCTGGTTGATGTTAAGGTTCAGATCAAAGAGAGAATTTGAAGGAAAACTAATTATTATTATATTTTTTATGTCAATATTATATTATTGGTGTAAGAGTGATGTCTAGTGACTAATTTTATTTGATATCATTAAGGTAAGCATGTTTGAGTACTAGTTCTTGAGTACAAGGTGTCTTAAGAAGCCTAGTCTAGACCCTGTGAAAAGGTGTGCATAGTAAAGTTTGGTAAAGTAGATAATCACAAGTTTTTGAGAGTATGTTTGGTATTATTTGATCATGTAAGTAAGGTATAAATACTTTTAAAGGTTTCTCAAGATTAGTTGTCAAGTTTCAAGTGCTTAATAAGCCTAGTCATGGTACTAGGCATAGCATGAAGAGACCTTGTGAGAAGGAATGAGTATGATGGCTTAGTGATATGAGTTCACATAGGAATGAGTTTTTGTATGGAATTTTTTTATTTCATTTAGGTAGGATTCTTAGGGTGAGCCTATAGGGTTAAGACCTATAAATCAAGTCTATAACTAGAGAATTTTTAAACCCTACCTAGCCTAATGAGGTAACATGATCTATTGTTAAGATATATCAAATATGTATGGTTGTGTTTAATCATGATATAGGTTCTATGGCATGATAATGAGATTTTAAGCATGATATTTATGTGTTGAGATCATGGAAGAAGGCATGAAGTATAGTTTAAAGCCTACTGAGGTATGAAGACTATGGTGTAGAGAGAGAGTGAAAACCTAATGGGGTATCAAGATTAGTTTCTAAGGAAAGTGTGAGAATGTGAGAATGGAAAAAGGTATGATATGTTATTTCAATTAGGTTCACAAATTTTGAGGTCATGATTTGAAATAAAAGGCATAAAATTGGGTTTTGAGGTCTCTCAAGTATACATAATGAAGGCATGGAAACCCAAGGACTTTTAGGTTTCCATTGGCATGTGTAACCTCTACATGTGAACCTAATATATTAAAGATATATGGGAAAGGGTCTTAGATAATAACTATAGGCATTGTTTTTTGATTAAGGGAATATCCTTTATGAATAGTTTTTAATACCAAAACATGTGTTAAACCTCTCTAAAACCTTAACAAGGACCTAATGTGAAATATCTTGTTGAAAACAGCCCATATTGGTCTTAAATGACTTTAAAAACTATTATATAATTTATTAAATGCTCCCAGTCACCTCCAAGAGTGATTGAGTTATCAGGTGTGTAAGTAGACCCTATAGGAAAGTGCTAGTTTCTTGGAGATTTACTATAGTAATTAGAGTTTACCAAATCAAAGTATGCAAATGGATGGAGGATGAAGATTGAGACTCATGTCTCATATCCATGAATTTTATTTGAAAAATTAAATACCTAAAGTATGATAAACCATTCATATAATTTATCTAGTCACTAACAGGCCTAATTATGAAAATAGTGATAAACCCATACAGCAATGAGAATATGATTAGGAATGTGTTATCATGGATTAGTTATGAAACCAAGTACATGGAGATGTTGTTCAAGAATTTTAAGACATTATTATTTTTGGTATATTTTTTTGAGTTAAATGGTTATATTGAAAAAATTTCTCACAAGTTGACTTGTTTGACTCACTGAGGTATGTGTGGTAAGGTTAACAAATTGGTCTGTAAGATAAATAGTTGCCACTAGACATATGATGATTATATTTGAGGATGGTATATATATGTAATAGTATCATATAATTATATAATAATTATCTATAAGTGGTTATACATATGTTAAAGGTCATTGTCACCATGAGTACGCTTTAAGGTAAACTAGCAATTATGGGTAAGCAAGATGTAGTGATGAGTTTGAGGCTCTATGCCATGATTTGATGTATCCAATGCATATGGTGTTTTTGTTTGTCACTTTAAAGTTATTATCATGATTTTTGAAAGCTTGGAATTTAGTATAAGACGGATATATTTTGAATCCAAAATGACTTGTTTGGTTCTAGTTTGACTGTGTGTACTAAGGTCAAAAGATTGGTCTACACAACCAATATTTGGCATTAGACCTTATGATTTCTATATTTGAGAGTGGTAAAGATTTGTCAAGGTATATTTTAAAAGTATAATTGGTCATTTTAAGTGTTATTTAATATTTTTAATATTAATTTCTTCATGATTGGGTTTTGGAATGTTTTAGTAGTTCTAAGTGGGGTATTTGTAGAGAAGGTTTTAAGTCCTTTTGCCTTGAGTTGTGAAGTCTAAATCATATGGTGATGACCTTTAGGTCATGTGGTTTTTGTGTATATGGTTTATTATCATGTTTATTTATCTAATTTGTGTTTAATATTTAGTATTTATAGATAGAATTTTTATGTGTGAGAAGGCCTAATTGTGAACAGTACAAATGGTGTGCTTCAAGTGGTGATTAGATCTAAAAGGTGTTATGGAACCTAGATGAGCCTAGTAAATGTCCATTTGATTATGATATGATATGTTCCTACTGTGTGTGAAGTTTTGAAGTGTTCTAAGGAAAGTAAAGTGTAATGTGTACTAAATTAGACCTAATGGTATTAAGTCTCCATGAGACCTAAAGATGAAATAAGGCCTAATTGAGATATGTCAAACCTAAGGGACTCAATATTCATTTGAATCATGTTTATGAGATGTCCTAATACCTATTCCATGTCAAACCTAATAGTTTAAGGGTGTTTATCCAACTTAGTAGCAATATGAGTAAGAGGCTTGTATAAATACAAGGTAGTCCCTGTCAGACCTAATAGTTTAAGCATGTTTATACAACTAAGTGGAAATATGAGCAAGAGGCTAGTATAAATACAAGGTAGTTTTAGGCCTATTTGTGTGTGTAGAAAAGAAGCAAATAAAATAATACATTAGTAAGTATAATAAGGTATTTTATACCATATAATATTGTATATAAATTTAGATAAATATTTGATAGAGTATATGCATATGAGGATCAAGGTCATATGACCTAATCAGTCTTAAAGAGACCTAATTGAGTGAAGAGACCTAGAAAGTAGTTTGAGAGGCATAAGAGTATGAAGACTTGAAGAGGTGATCATCATCAGTTAGTTGAGAAATAATATGTTATAAATGGGATCAAAGGTATCAAGTGGTTGAGTTGGTGGTGAGTCATCTAGGGGTTTAGTGCCTCCTTGTAATTTAGTACCTGTTAAAGCCCAGTTGGGTTGGTGCTTAGATAGTTTGGGTTGGTGCTTCATGTGAAGTCAGTAATTCACTAAAATATGATATTTTGACTTAAAGGGTTGTAGTCCATTTATAGGGATTAGTGGGTTTTCTTCACTTTGAGGGTTTCCCACATATATGATGTGTTTTCATGTGTTCTTATGCTTCATGCTTATGTGGATAGGTGCTTATGCTTACTAGATATATATACTTATTTGAATGGTTTATGATTACTTAAGTATAATTGATAAGGAAACTTTTGAATACTGATTCACCCCCCCCTGCCTTAGTAATTTTTATTCCAACACTAGAGGTATATCTTTACTTACAAAAATCCCATCATCAATGCCCTCATTAAGGCTCAAAATTGAAACGTAACTAAATTTAACTATAATTGACATATTCATATCTTCTCCATAATGATAACACTTGCTTTGAAGTCTCCAAGTTAGAAGGGGGTGTATAAGTCTTTGATTGAGGTTTGAAATTGTCAAAGATCAAGAAAGTTGACCTATTTTTTAGGAGAGTTGTCTCTTCAACTTATCCTTTAACCAACTCAAATATTTCATGATAAAACTCTACTTAGTCTTAAACCAACTCTTCCAATCTTACATGGTGAAACTTCACTTAGTGAGGGGAAGACTTATTATTTGATTTGACTTTTTCTCCTTGATTTTAGTGTAGAAGGAAGAGGTGATATTCTTGAGGTTATTGAGATCTTATTTTGAATGTTAATTATGATGGTGCATTGATAATGCATAACTTTAGCTCCTTTTGCCACTCTACCAATTGGAATTGATCTGTACTATTATTTCCACATTGAGCCACTCTAAAATTCATTATATGAATCAACACAGTTACATAGCCTACTCATGAATTGATAGTTAAATAGGAGGAATAGGCCATCAAATTATTTTATTTTCTAACCATTTGTAATGCGCCCAATGGGCCCAATTAAAACATGCCACCTCATTTCAAATTGATTCCAAGAAGGAATCAAATACACCTTTTTTATTAAATTGCCTAAGGACTCATCTCTATTTGATACTTGGTAACACATTAGATATTTTTGTGATCTTTAGCAAGTTCTTCATCCCTCTAATATTGGGCTCAATATGACCCCTAAATATATCTCATATACTTTGAGATGATTCTTTTAGAAAACTAGGTTCCTAATAAGGTTTCCACTTGAGCTCAAACTATCCTTACCTCAAGCTCAATGAAATCAAGTTCTAGCCATACAACATCCATTGAGCTCACTACATTCACTCTAAGAATTTTTTCCCATGTTTTTAAGAGGAATAAATGAAAATCACTTTGTAATGAAGAGTGCTCACTTAGTTACTTAGTCTTAAAAGAATACTTATTCTCAAATCTCATTTTTTGATTGTGATATGTGTCAACACAAGATTAGTCCCTTTATCATACTAGGAAATGGGTCAGTCTTTCCAAAAAAAGGACTACCACTTAGACATATGCCCATCACCTATTATCCAATCTCCCACCACATTGTCCCCCAGCCTACTTTGTATCTACCACTTATCATGATGCCATTCAATCCTAGATCCATCTACTTCACCCAATCATCCATATTAGGGTTTGGAGATGGGCATATCTAATATCCAATTGACATGGCATTCCCTAGTTAGGTTAGGCTTTGATAAGTTTGATAATTATACTACCCTAGGAGATTGATAGGTCTTGCTAACTATCTATATCATGATGAAGTAATATTTAGCCACATGGTATCATTAACCTCACCCATTATTTTGACACACTATTGGGATTACACATACCACCCTAGGGCTATGCAGTAGTGGGATTGCACCACTTTGAGCCATCCCACTCACCCACTAGCTCAAGGATCTGACATCATGTCTAGGTTGTACATAAATATTTAGGAGAGTGGAGTAGCAAGGTTATGCCTTATGAAATCATCTTGGTAACATGCTAGCCTAGAGGGTTTTAAACTATATAGATGGTTCTAGGACTTTGGGTCATTGATATTGTGACATTTGGAAGCATCCCATTTTCCCAATTTCTCACTACCTTATTGACATAGAGATTATTAGGAAACTTCATGAAAATTGAATAAGTGTCAAAAAGTATTTTTAAAGGGTTCAAACCATCAAGAGATTAACATGTAGCTCCAGGCCAATTTTTAAAAAGCTAAGTGTTAAAAGTCTTTTGAAAGAGGCACAAACCATTCTATTAGATTGGAGTCTTTATATGACTAATAAATTGGGATTATTCCAAGACATTATCAAGAGCCTATTAAATTTGAGCTTATTACCTCCTAGATTCATCACTAGGAAAAACCCCAAAAATGGTTGTCATTTTGTTGTTTAACTCCTACAGGATTTGGGAGTGCACTATGTTGGTTAAGAATATTTGGGAAGATGAGAATTCACAAATTATTTAAAGTATGGATTTTCCCTCTTTGGCTTCTTTTTCTGCTGAGCTTCAACTAAGCCTTGAAAACCTAATATTCATATGCTTCTCTTCTATGGTGACCAAAAATGGTCAATATTAATTTCATACAAAACTTCTCTCAAGCTTCTGAATGTGTAACATGAGGATGTTTCCTATATATTTTTCCCATTCACTCTAATTGATATGGCATATGATTGGTTTCTAAAATTTCATAAATTCTCTACATTAAGTTGAGACGAATTTAGTCACATGTTCCTTACTTATTTTGGACAAGTCATTGATCCAAGTGTTTTATACCAATAATTCACTTGCATAAAATAGAACCTAATGATCCCATAATAAATTTCAATTTTAGGTTTCAAAATATGTCTAGTTGAATCATGGTTCTACATAGACTAGATGCCCAACAGGCCATTGAAATGTATAATAATACATTACATCATTAGACTACTATGTTCTTAATAAGAGATCATTTAATGGTATACCTACCTTTGGCTTATGTTGAGGCCATAAAAATAGATATACAAAAAAATACCCAAGGCCTGATGGTACCAACCATCCTAAATACACTTCCAAGTATGCCACTATTTATAATATACCCACACCATAGCCTATGTTAGTAACTATCCAGCTTCCTTTGAGGCATGTTGCTCATCATCATCCCCTAGGATTATTTATTCCAATAAATAATGAAGTATCACCTCAATCTCATAATAAAACATTGGTCCCCATTATGAGCAACATCCAAAGTGTGCCCTAGAAATACACCAAGAATAAGTTGGATTCTTTACAATGCATGGTATAGAATCTCAATAATAACTTCTTTGGATTTTAGAGATAAGTTTGAAATAATGGTGGTGAGAGTTAAAATAATAAATTCAATTACCAAAGGTAAAATTGTCCCTATAATTGTTCTAGAAACCAACCATATCCCTAACCTAAAAATCTCCCTAAGTTTAACATCTATGAGTTGGCCTTACTTAACTGGTGTTCTATACACAATACAACCCAACATGGTGAACTCAAATTTATTGAATTTTATTATGCATTAAACATCTTATAGAAAGAGATGCAAAATAATGAGTTGGTCATAAACCACACCAAGGATACCAATCATACTAAGACCTATAATACTCTAATATCCTTGAGCACTACCATGGTATTAGATAAAATGGACTTCCCTAACCATGAATATAATGAATCAGAAGATGCCACTAATGAGGAGTAAGTTATCTAAAACTTACACAAGAGTAACTACACCCTTAGAAACTAGATAAAATAATAGCACCCTACCATGTTAACACATCCTAATAATGGTGTTACTCCTAATATAAGATAAAATAATGATCCTCCACCCCCAAAACTAAATAATCCTAAGCCAACTAAAGATACCTAGAATAACACTAGTGGGACTATGTACATCATACTAGAGTACTTGAAGAAGATCAAGGAAAACATCACTTTACATTATCTTACCCAAACCATTGAACAAAGAGATATCCTCCTAAAATCCATCATAGACAAATCAGTTTAGCAGAAACCCAAACATGTACACATCAATATGTTGATCCATAAGAATAAGGTTGAGGTCCCACCTTTCCTCCTTACTATTAGGTTATTTAGGAATAATCTTCATAAATTTTTAGTTGACTCAAGGGCCTCTAAAAATGTCATGCTTACATTAATTTATCAAAAATTGAGACTAAAACCTATTAAGTTAGACAAAAAAGTGGACTAGTTGGATAAGTTTGAAGTTAAGGTAATGAGTGAGCTCTTAAATGTCCATATGGAACTAAAATATGAGCCCAAAGTCTAAAAATTTATGGATATTCAAGTAGTGGAGATCTCATAGGCTTATGGGATGTTTCTTAATAGAGATTAATCTAAAACCTTGATTGGGTATATGGATATGGACTTCTCCTATATATGGTTGCCTTGGAGAGGTGTAGCCACTTAGATTTGTGTTGATATAAAACCCAAAATGAAATAAATGATCACATAATAAAACAAATTTAATGAAAGCATAAACTTAGTATCCTCTGACATAGGTGTTTATACTATGTCTATAAAATATATTAAAAACTAAGTTGATAAGGATCCTGAATTGCTAGGTCTATAGACCTTATGCTTTGATGGGGCCCATTATAAATAAATTTATAGAACATGAATTATTCTCACTAATCCATTAGGGAAATAACACCTAGTTTCCTACAGCTCTAGTTCCCTTTCACCAACAACCTGGTGAAATATGATGCCTTGATCTTATGACTTTAATTTATGTTGAAACATAAGTTCAAAGAATTGAGAGTGTTTGGATATTCTAAATTAGTAGTGAACCAATTAAAGAGCAAGTTCCAATGTAAGTTATCTTATTTAAGGAAGTAAAAACATAGGGCATGGGATTTGATAAAAAAATTCAATTTCGTAAATGTCATCCCTATTCCTATAGAATAAAATTAGGTGGTTGATTCATTAGCAACTACTACTACCAACTTAACACTCCTAGATGAATTAGGTCTATAAAAATTCTTAGTAGAGCTCATCCCATGTCCCTTAGTACCAGATAATGTGAATAACTTCTAGGTATTTGAAGATGACTATCACATTTTATACTTCCTTAATAACTTAGGGGTATTTGAGACCCAAGTTATAGATGATGTGGAAATAGACAACCTTGGAAACAAAGAATGTGAATAGGAAGGCATTATGAACTTGAAAGAGAATTGAGTTCTAAAAGAGATGATCTCCCTTGAGAGAGTGTTTGACCTTGACAATATTAAACAGTCCTAAGAGGCCAATACCATCAAACCAAAAGTATAGAATTATTAATTTGGGATCATCAAGCCAACCATAAGATATTCATATTGGTCTAAATTGTAATCATGTTGAATTTGAATAACCCAAAAAATTGGTGTTGCAGTACCAATACATTGTTGCTTGGGCTTATGGAGACCTTAAGGTATTCAACCTAAATAAAATAACCCATATTATGCCACTCATGTAGAACCAAAATCTCTTTAGATATAGGTAATGATGTATGAATCTAATCTTGGAACCACTTATTCACAAGGAGGTCTACAAACTCCACTCAATTGGGATCATCTTCATGATTTCTCACTCTACCTAGATAGATAACTTAGTGATAGCTCATAAAAAGAATGGAAAATTCAACTTATGTGGATTTTATAAATTTTAACCAAGATTATGATAAAGATAATTATCCTTTACCTTCCTTAGATGAGGTGATACATATGGTAAATGGATCCCAGATGATGTCCTTCCTAGATGGATTCTCAAGATATAATCAATGTCTATTAAACCTAAAATATTGAGCCAAGACTACATTTATAACCAAGTGGGGCACCTTCACTTACAAATGAATGTCATTTGGCCTTATTAACATATTATCTACCTTTCATAGAGCTATGTACTTTGATTTTAAAGGTTTAATATATAAATGCATTATTATTTCCATTAATGACAACTATTTTTTCAAAATGTAGGTTTGATCATATCCACCATCTTTAAAATATATTTTAAAGGTGCATAAGAAATGTTATTTCACTTAACCCAAAGAAAAGTGTAATTGGTGTTATCAAAGGTAAGATACTCAATCACATCATCATTAATTAAGGTATTTTTATTGATCCTGAGTGAGCTAATGTGATTTCTAAGATACATTTGCCTAATAGTGAAAAGGAATTAAATTCATTCTTTGCTAAGATTAACTTTGTATGAAAATTCATATATGGTTTTTCCAAAATTGTCAAACCTTTGAATGTAATGTTTAAATAAGAAGCAAAGGTGGAGTGGACTCTTATAACTAGGTAATCCTTCCAAAAAATCATATAATATATCATACATTCACATGTATTAATCATTCTAGACTACATGAAGGACTTATACCTCTATTCCTTTGGATTAGAGTGAACCATAGTTGCAATGCTCACCCAAAATTTAAATGAAGATGAGCACCCAATCAATTTCATGATAAAAAACTTGAAGGATGTAGATCTTAATTATTACACTTGGACAAGCATGTCTACACCTTAGTCAAGGCTATGAATAAATTTAGTCACTACATTCTCAAAAATAAATGTGCATGTCATCATCCTAAACCCAGTTGTAACTCTAATGTTGGGGCATAATGAGATAGGATAATGCAAATGTTGATAGATGGCCAATTTCTAAGATTATGACCTTGAAAAAAACTTTTCAAACTGGTATGAGCTCAAGGTCTTACTAATTTTATCATTTAAATTGACCCACAAATCATGGTGTTGCAATTAGACCATTTAGAAATGGTCCATTAATAACTATATTATCCAATTAATGATGACCTTCTTTGTGAAACTCTTCCTTCAAGACTTAATCTGATGAAAAATATATATCTTAGGATGAATTCATCATACCACATTATAAATAAAGGAGTGCTCTATATAAATAACTATGAAGGCATCTATCTCAAATGTATATATGAAGAATAAGTTAAGGAAGTCATGACTAGATTCCATGAGCATTTGGCAATGGCAATCCTTCAAGGACTACAACCAGCACAAAATTATATGAAATAACTACTATTATACCACTATATTAATATATTTCTATGACCATGTGCATTCATGCCATTAATTCTAGACCTTCTCTAAGAAGTAAGTTCATGTTTTAATGTCTTTGCAAACTCTGATAGAAGAACATCCTTTTGTTCGATGGGGACTTGACTTCATTGGATTAATCAACTAAAACTCATCATTTGGATATAAATTCATAATTACATCCACTAATTATTACATAATATTTACAAAGGTAGTGGTTACCAATAACAACACAACCAAGGAAGTCATCAAGTTCCTTGAGGAAAACATAACAGTGTGATTTGGCACCCTAGCCTTGATAGTTTATGATAATGGACCTATGTTTTAGTTAGTCAAGATCACTAAATTGGATTATTAAAATGGAATTACCTTTATTTTATCATTGAACTACTACCTAAAATTTAATGGTCTAGTTGAGTCAACCAACAAGAACCTGATCAATACCATCAATAAGTTTGTAGAAAAGAAACCTAGAAACTAACATTCATTGTTTAAATATGCTCTTTAGACTGATTATACTAGACATAAGTAATCCCTTAAAATGTCTTATTTTATTACTATATGGGTTGGATCCCATCTTCCTCATGGCCCTTAAGTTTCCAACTTATAATTTTATGATAGAGTACATGGAAGATACTAAAAATACAAACTCAAGGTTGTTCAACATTGTCCAATTGAAGGATACATGAGAAGAGGCTCTATATAAATTTAGTAGACATAAATAGACAATCAATATATGGTTTGATAAAAATACAAAGCTAAAATCCTTTCATATATCATACTTATTAATGTTATGGGATAAAGCACATGAGAAGAAAGGGCATCACTCTAAATTTGACCCACTCTAGATTGGCCCATACCAGATCTTTGAGTTGATGGGGAATATAGTCTTTTGATTAAAATAAATTTAAGGGAATGACCTCCCACTACCTATGAATGCATATTTATTTAAACATTACTTCTCAAATATCCATTCCAATACAATTTGATAATAGCCCCTAGGGTAAAGGTTAGTGATGTAAATATTAACTTAAAGTTCGCTAGTTTGCTTTAGTTATGTATTTATTAACATTTTATCATGATTTTTCTTTCTTGTTCCTACTTGGTGTTGTTTTGGCATGAATTTTTTTATTTGATGCTTCCTCTTGTTTTCTCATTGTTCACACTTTCTAACCTTGCATTGGTTTCACCTTGTTCCCATGATATAAATTTATAAGCATCTAAGATAGTTTAGGTAAGAAAACATCCAATATAAATTTTGGTCCCTGTTATCCTAAGTTTGATCACTTCAAAATTAAAAATGCACTAAAATCTTAATCCTATAATTGGAAGGTAGAAGGTGAGCCCCCACTATTGAATAATGTGAAAAGTAAAACAACTTATCTTGAGAGACTAAAAGGATCAGGAGTCATTTATTCAAAACTAAGTAAATTAATAAAATCCATTTTTAATAAAGGCCATCATATCACTTCAAAAGAACATATCAACCATAGTTAAATCACTTAGAAAGCAAAGGACCTTGTTGGGGCAAACATTTCATTGAACCATTCCTAAACCTTAGCTATATTTTACCTGAACCCTCTTGAATTAAGTAAAAGAAACATCAAAATTAAAGAAAGTTTGAATCTCATAAAAATGCAAGTTTCTTCCTAAGAAAGGGTGATTTGGGAAACCTCCATCATAAGCTTTCTTACCTAGATGGAAATGGATAAATTCCTTTAGTGAGACCAAAGGCATCTCTACTATGGATATAGATGCTTGGTTGGTAGTAGATAAATGCCCAAGCCTCATTTTTATCAGCTAATTTCTATAAATAAATTACAATTCAAAGAGATTTAAGTACCTAAGATATGTCTAAGCTTTCCTAGTGGATTAAAAATAACAACAATATCACTCTTTGCACAAAATGACCCTCTACATGAATTAAGGTCTAATAATTTATTTGTTGATGTATAATTAGCACTCTCTTTTCTTCTAAGTTCATATAAATGGAGCTTTAGTTACTTATCTCATAGTTTAGTAATGGAGGCCCATAGAATAAATTTTGAATGTTGAGGTAGCATTGTCCCTATATTAGTCACCATTTATTGTGATTAACATGCCCCTTTTTCATAATTTGAAATGAAGGCCCTCTTTGTGCTTAAATTCCATGTTCAGTTCTTGTTGTGAAATGAATCAGTGCAAGCTAGAAGTTATTATTTTAAGTCTAAGTCTCTTATTTAGAATGAATTCTTGATCTAATTATAAGTTGGCTGAATATTCCCATAGTTACTCCAATATTTTGATTTATACATGAGTCTAAAGGTCTAAATGAACATATATATTGAAGTTATTATATACATATATGTGGATTTTAGTGTTATGGTGTTCATCAAGTTCAAATTCTAATTTTATAGACTAACCAGACTAACTTGATATTTCCCAAAGGTTGTTTTATTCTTTTTAGGATCATTTTGACTCCCAAGGTCCACCTTCCCAAATCTTACTTAGTCCAACTCAGAAAGCTCCCCCTATAGTATGAATGAATTTTCATAATTAATTATTTTATTGAAAGTTTCCTCATATAGATTATTATCACACATCTCTCTTGTACTTAGAGAAACCATTAAATTTAAGAGTGATAATGTAGTTCAAATTATAATGGCTAATTCCTTGAGTTAAAAATAAAAAGGTTAGGTCCTAAAATCTAAGTTAATTCCATGTGTACCCAACCATATAGATAAAAAATATCATGCCATGGATCATGATCTCGCTCATCCTTGACTAAGAGGTAGAATCACATACTCTAAAGGTAAGAAATCATCTGGATGAATGAGGGCCATACATGTGGCAACATACCACTCATCCATAGCCATAGAAAAAAATACCCATTATTTGGCTAGGAAACCCTCTATATAATCAATATTGTTCCATGTGGCATGATCCTACTCATTTGTGACTTGTCAAATGAACTAATGGCTAGTCCCATAATAAAAAATTTAAGACCCCTCAAATAATTAAGGTCTATCCACATGGAAGCATCCTACTCATTCACATCCTGTAGACTTAACAAAACATAATATGAAGCCTATAATCCACATATTAATGAGATTGAACCACAAGTCAATATCACATTCTTCCATAATAAAATAGTGAATCTACCCAAGTCTTAAGGTCCTCAGTCATCTAAACAATTAATATCATGCCATGTGGCATGATCTAGGTCATCTATAACTAGCAGGAGTAGGCCCAAGTCCTAAGGTTCCCCAACCTTGAGATAAGTGAGGGTTATCTACATATTAACATCTCACTAACTTATGGCTTTTACACATAACAAAGGATTATAAGGAGCTTAGAAGCCCCTAGATTAATATTATTATACCTAATGTCAAAATCTCACTTTGGATAAAGACCTAGGGCTATATACATCATAGCTCATTGACCAAGAAAAAGAGGGAGATCATTCCATGTGTTGGCATCTCACTCACTTACTACTAAAGGGGGCCTAAGATGCTAAGTGCTAAGTTCAAACACAAAGGAAGAGCGAGAGTAGACCAAGTGTCACACTATTAATAAATCAACATCAATAGAGAAAAACAAGACTCAATTTCATGATAAACATTCATGTAACAAAACATATGGCTTAGTGAAGTGACTAAGAAGACAAAATTAGCGATATTTTTTAATGTTTCTCTCTTTAGAAAAAGTGGATTAAAGACACAAAGATGGGTCTTAGGATCACTATAAGGACATATCTATAATTTTAAGGATGACTTGGCATCTAGATCAATTTTGGTTTATAAGCTAAAGGAAACTCCACATAGGTCCTGATTAAGTGGTAAATGGACAAATGTCATAATCCTAAGGGGCTCAACTAACACACTTATTTTGAATTTAGAAAATAGTTAAAATGTAATAAGGTGGACCCCTAATTAAGCAGATAATTAAAAAAATTAGTATGAATGAATTTGCATACTTAGTCATTTTATTAAAAGTTTCCTCACATATAACATTGTCTCACATCTCTTTTGCACTTAAAGAAACCATCAAATTTAAGAGTGATAATTTAGTTCAAATTCTAATGGCTAAGTCCTTGAGTTCAAACTTTAATGGTTAGGTCCTAAGCTCTAGGATCATTCCATGTTTCAATGCCCAGATTCCTTGTGAAGGATTTTTAAAACAATAAAGTCTTTTCTTTAAAATACCCCCTAGATTCAAAGGATTGAGATGCATGTCTTCATCTCACTTCTCCATGGCTTATGAGGAAAAAGGTTCTAAGTGATTTTCACCTAATCACCCAAGCTCCAAGATTGTGCCACATGTCTTCATGTTAGTTACTCACTTCCATCAACTCAAATGGATAAGGTAAATACTCCATAATTCCCCAATATTTGATATCATTCCATGTGTCCCCATATCATTCCTCCATAGAAAAATAGTGAATCATCCAAAGAATTGAGGTCCCTCATCATTTAGATAAGAGATATTATACCATACAGAATTATCCCATGCATATGCAACTAATAGGTAGAGGCACATATTCCAAATATATGAGATCATCTGGATGAGTGAGGTTTATCCATATGGAAATACCCTACTCATTTGGTTCTCACTAATAAACATACACACTTTAAGGCTAAGTGAACCTCTAGATAAGTGATAACATGATACACAACATGATCTCACTCACCTTGGCTTGCTAAGCAAACCAATGGCTAGCCCCATAAAAAAAATTGAAGAACACCCAAACAAGCTAAGGCTATCCACATGGTATTATCCCACACATCCAAAGCCTATAAACTTAACAAAAGATAATATAAATCCTTTAATCCCTTAGATTAACAATATTGAGCCATGTGTCAACATTTCACTCCTCCAAAGTTAAAAAGTGAAGAAACCCAAATCTAAAGGTCACTAATCATCTAGATAACCTATATAGTGCCACATGGCATGATCTTGGTCATCCATGACTAAAAATATCATGCCCAAGTCTCAAGGTTCCCTAATCCCTAGACAAGTTAGGGTCATCCACATTGTGGCATCCTACTAACTTGTGGCTTAAAAAAAGAACAAATGATTATACAAAAATCATGATCCCTTAGATTAATAGGATTTTTACACATGTGGAAATATCAATAAAACATGTGGCTAAATTCTGAGGGCCACATACATCAAATCTTAGTGACCAATCAAAAGAACAATAGCATGCCATGTGCTTGTTTCTTGTTAGCTCACTATTAAAGGGGCCTAGGATGTTAAATGTTGAGTTCAAACCCAGTATAAGAGTGAGATTAGTCTAAGTGTCACATTAAAAATAAATTAACATGGATAAATTAAATCAAAACTCTATTACACAATAAGTATATAAATGGAAAAGCATTTGGCTTTGTGAAGTGACTAAGAGGCCAACATCAATGACATTATGCCATGTGTTTATATATGAACAAAGTAAATTAAATACATGAGTATGGGTCATGTGATCACCATAAGGACATATATATAATTTTAAGTATGAATTGACATCTAGATCAATTTCATTTTATGGCATAAATTCAACTCCATGTAAGTCATAATCGAGTGGCAAATGGATAAGTGTCACAATCCCAAGTGGCTCAATTGGGACACTTATTTAAAATTCAATACATAATTAAAAGACAATAAAGTGGACCCCAAATAATTATATATAGACATTTGTCATTTTTTAAATGACTAATTAGTCAAAGACATTAATAAAGGGCCATGTGGTGTATCCTTTAGTCATTCATAGTTCCATAGAGGAAGAAAAAGGTGTGTGTTCCCCAAAATTTCTACACATAATAAATCTAACAAAGACACTCTTCCATGAGTCTTTTATTAGAATGTATAGGTTATACCTCATTGACTAATCATTGGGATCTCAACAGAGCCTACCAAAACCATTAAGATGCAGTCCAAATCAGACCTCTCCCTAGGGTTCCTTAATGGGCCATGGAATTCGGTTTCATCTTATTAATTTTAGAACAAGGAATCTTCTGACATTATTTTATTTTATCATTTTAGACCATGATGGCCAAGAGTTAGATCTCATACATCTTAGAGGTAGTACCTATCTCTCCCTTATATATATAATGCTACCTAGTATGTTAGAAGGGTTGATTTTATATATTAATAAACATTGTCAGAATAATGCAAAATTGATTTTTTGTGTAAATGTGTCTAGCTACCTCAAAAGTCTTCCAGTCTTTTTTTATTTAATGGACTGACATTGATGTTATATAACTATAATTTGTGATTTTATCTAGATTTTATGTAATAAATAGGATGTGCTTTACCTATTTTAGTTAGGTTATTCTATTCCTTTCACTTTATTTGAAGTCTATAAGGATTTGTGTATAATTAACTAAAAATATATTTGTAGTACATTCACTTAAGGATTCCTATAATTAATCATTTTTTCTTTCTCCTTAGACTCTCTTCCTATATGACTAAATCCCAATCCATCATGAAACTTATCATATAATGGTGTAACTGTAGCTAAGAAATTTTGGCCCTAGAATCATTTGTGTTTCCCCTTTAATCAAAAGACTTTATTTTTGCCTTACCTTCCCTCTCTTTTTATGTTTAATTTTTAACATGTGATCTTTCCTTTTCTTTAGAAATGGTGAAGTAAAGCAATGTAGGTTTCTGAAATTAAAGGCGTTGTAATTGGTATAGTTAAAAAAGTATAAGTTACGATTCAGTGATAAAATTGGTATACGACCTCTTGTGGTAGCATTACATCTTTTGGATATCTATTCCAATTAGGCTATCTAATGGATCCCCATACCTATAACCCATGCCCTAGATTATCTCAGCATCAATCCTAAAATGAGAGGATGCATGTCCCCCAATTATTCCCAAACTCACTCATTGTATCTCATCTAATATATGTAGGTGGAAGGGAGATCTTAGAGTGAAAAACAAAAATAAATGGACAAAATCCAATAAGCAAAAACTTATGAAAAAATCATATGTTGATGATTATGCTTTTGATGATGTTACAGTAAATATACAATATAAATTTGATGGATCTTGGGAGAATGACTCCTCTTCAAATTCACTTTTATATTTCCCTTGGGATCCTCCTTTACTTTCTTCAATAACTAATAATTTAAATCAAAAAGAACAATTCAATTCCTAAATAAAGTAACATTCAGAGGTAAAGTTATCAAAGCAATATCAAAGTATTTCCAAAAAATTGTTTATTAATAAAGGCATTTCCAAACAAGATTCAATATCTAAAAAGACTTCTCATAATAATGATATTATCTCTTCTCCTTAAAAAATAGTGGATATTGAGCCTACATGTTATAACTCTTCCCCCTTGTCAACCAATGAGAATGAACTTATTTCCTCTTCCCTTAGCACATCACAAGCTACAATTGAGATCCATGACATTATTTATAACATATATTATAATTTTTCCTCTACTTCCACCTCATGCTTATATTCACATGTTGTTACTCTTGTACCATAATGTCATAATCTGAGCACAAAGTTACCACATTATGATAATGCATCTCTTTATAGTGATAATTATTTTAATGTAATCAATCAAAAAGAAGAAAATAACTCATTTATAATCAATTAATGTATCAATCTCAAGGAAGATCATATCCCTCAACATCCCACACCTCTTAGTTGTGGGGTTTCTATACATATTCAATCAAATATCCCTAGGGTTTTTACTCTCGAATCCCTTCAAGATTAAATCATCACTATGATAAAATAATTAGAATAATTGTAAAATCAATATCAATATCAATTCAAATATCATATCACTTGAAAATAGAAAAAAAATTATATAAAAAATAATCTAGAATATGCTATTGTAAATCATGCATCTTCATCTACCTATCACATGCCTCACAAATAACATAAATTTAAAATTAATGCTTTAAAAATTACATAAAAGGAAAATAAGATTCCAAGGGAAATTTTAAGAAAAATTCTTTAAAACAAATTGATTATGTTATCTTTTATACCTCCTCTAAGAAGATCAAAATACTATTTTGTATATCATAGATTACATGTGCATCATACAAATAGTTGTTTGCTATTGAAGAATAAAATATAAATTATCATTGATAGGGGTGATCATATAATAGATAAATTAACTAATCAGCCCACTTATATTACATATCTTAAAAAATAAGTTCACAAAGAACACAAAGAGCAAATATGGATACAAAAGGATAATTCTAGGAACAAGAAAATATTCAAAAATCAAAATAACAAAAAAAAAAAGAAGAAGAAGAAGAATGAGACAAAAAAAGCAATATTGAAAAAATAACAATTACCAAAATAAAATTTGCAAAAGCAAAATCAAGATAAGAAAGAAAACATGTTTTTGAAAAAAAATTGAGAAAAAATATTTTTACAAATTCTAATGATACATATATGGTTGCAAAGGCATCAAGCATTATATCTAATTCATGCATAGAGAAAAAAGGTAAATTCAAACAAAAATTACTTATATTCCTCATGTTCAATCAATTACACATGTTTCTTCTTTAATTCAACATAGCATACAAGATCTTAAGAATGATGAACATATTTAAAAGTAATACAATTTTCAAAAACTAATTCCAACCTATAATACAGTAAGTTTATCATACATAGACACAAAAGATAATCAAAATGGTATATCACAATTTCATGCTCAACATAATAATTTAATTATCTCCTTTGAAGATAATTACATTAATGATGATGATCCTAATAATACATAAGATTGGTATGATCTCGATGATACATGACCCATACATAAGCGTCCCATTGATGGGATCCTTGGATTATAGTTGCATATTTTCCTTTGTACATAGCTCATTTTATTCTATTTCATTGCTTCTTATTTTATCCCCATTACAAAAATTCTTCTTTCCCTTGCGTTTATTTTCATTGCAAGTAATTTCCCTCTCAGTTTTCATACCAATTCAAACAATCTAAAAACAATTATTTACATTGCTTTTAAATGCTAAATCCACTTTCACAACTTTTCATATCTACCATGTTGTGGCTTCCTTTACACTTACATGACCACATCTATTACATTTATTTTAAATAATCAATCCACTTTATCAACTTTTCATAGCTACCATGTTGTGGCTTATTTTATGCTTACATGATCACATATATTTATTTACATTCTCCATGAGCACGCCTAGCTTTTTTTTCCCATTGGCAGAATGAACATCCTTATTTACATTGATATAATTATTTTTCACATACATTGGGGAAATTTTTTGCTTTCCTTCTTTCCACATTGTGGTTTATCACCTTGTTTATGATTTTTTGAATCCTTCTCCCTGCCTCTATTTTCAAAACCTTGCTTTTGATTTAACTATTTAGGGAATATTAGAGTATTATTCCTAATTTAGTTAAGGGTATAGAATAGATAAATTAGTAAATAATATTACAATAATTATAGTACTAATTTGTATAATTTATTTGACTTTCATAGCTTTCTAAAAATAGCAATGAAAGAGGAGAAATGCAACTTAAATTTAAACTAGATTGAGATAGTTGAGATAGAGGCTAAAATTGGTTGTGTAGGATTGGGATAGTGTTGTGAACCAAGATCTATATTTCATTTCGTGAAAGGAGAGGAGCACCAAAAAAAAGACACTTTAGGGTTTGGTCTTATAGTCTAGGTCCTACTGTTGTTGTCTAAAATATTCACAAAGATTTGAGTTTTATGGGTTTTGTCCATTATCCCTATGTGAGCCTACCTATCAAATTTTGGGTCCTGAATGTTAATAAAAGTCTTTGTAAAGATTATTTAATATTGAACCCCATATCTTCATAGTGCTTAGATAAAACTTGAGAAATAGTGGGGTTAGTGTGTGTAGGATGCACTAAACCTATATCTAGACCCCTTGTGTGGGAATTTTGCCTACATACCAATACTCCAAAGAGGGATCAATCCATATGTAGTTCTCCCACTTGATGTGCTTTGTGAAATAGTGTATGCAAATGCAAAAATGCAAAACTGTGAATGTTTGAGGTGGTTAGGGACTAGTGTGAGGGTTTGAATATGTTGGCGGTTGTATTAGATGGTTATATGTATAGAATAGAGAAATTTGTCTCAGTGGTCTTACTTGTATTCTTGCTTGCTTTTGTAATATTTACCAACCCTTTCTAAATTAACTTTGAATGGGTTTGTATTGAGATCTATTGGTCATGGGTTAAATGTATTCATGATAGGCCAACATAATGAAGAATAATAATTAGAAGGAAATGGTCATTTGGGCTCAAAATTTGATTAGACATGAGCACTAGAAATGGGACACCCTAGGGTCTAGCATTGTATTCCAACCCCAGCACTCCTAGCCTATAAGTTTGAGACCTGGGGGGATATAACTAACATGGGAAATATAGCTTGATTGAGCTATACTAGGTCTTGAAAGTCTATGGATGATTGGGAATAAGCAAAAAGGTGTCTAGAAGGGTCATGAGAGCATGAAAGAGGGACCTATGGGTTGGGCATCATAATCCACACTCAAGCTACCAATTTTGAAACTTTATATGACTACATTTTCCCCCCTTTATTCTAGTGATGCATCAAAGATAAATACTAGGATAAAGGAAAAGTATAAAGCATACCTAAACTTACTTACAAGGGTGAAGCCTATGAAGTTGTGTGATGTTAGGTGTGCATAGAGAGTGCACATTATGAAGTATAAATATGCATGAGAAAATAAAGAGTAGATCATTTCTTAATAGATATGTTATATATAAAATAAGAACATACAAACTTGGGTAAGAGAAAGAGGAAGAGAAAGGAATGAATTAACCTCATTAAGTACATAAACTAATACAAAATCTATTGTGATGTTGAGTGATGCTAGATGATGTTGAGCAATGCTAGGTATGTGTTGTAACAAGAGTAATATCATGAACAAAGTTGAGTGATCAATTCATTGAGAGTGGATCAAGAATGTAAAGGCTAACCCTTTGGCTCAATCATCACACATTGATTGAAACTATGTGATCATGCATGTGTTAATTTATTTTTAGACTATATGTCCAATCTCTCTGAGTAGGTGGCTCAAGAATGTAAAGTCTATCTAGTCCTTTGGCTCCATCATTGCCCACTAAGTGAATCTATAAACTAATATAGGTATGAATTTGTGTCATATGAGATGGATCATAAAGCCTATTAATGCTTTGAGATATAGCAATGTGGCATGGATAGTTGAATGTGTACTAAAAACTAAGCCAATCTTGGCCATTCTAAAAGGAAGAGATTAATCTTGTATGAAAGCTACTACAAAACTAGAAACTAGGCTTATGTGGAAGCCACTCAAGAATGTGAAGGTTAAGATTGTATCAAATATATTCCAAAATGATGCCAACCACTTGTATATTTAATAAGGCACACAACTACTAAGAATACCTAGGTAATATACTAAACTTAGAAAGAAAATAATTTAAATGTGTCACAAACATTGCGCCCAATCACTAGTGTCTGTAACATGGATTTTGATCTAAAAGTTATACCAGCTTCCCAATCTAAAACTAGAAGTGAGAGCCATCATGTCACCCATGATATCCCCTATATCTAGATTCTATGAGAAAAACTATATTAAACCTATTGAACTGATCTGTATGTGACAAAACTATAATTGAGCTAACCTTTCTACCTATTTCTAGAAAATCTGAGTTTTTTGTTGTTTGGACAAGAGTGTTGAAAATAAGACACCCTACTATCTAATGTTATTGTCCATGTCTAGCGTTGTTGTCTTTTTCTAAATATGATGACTATTTTGTAATCATCACTATTTTTTTAGACTATTTTATATAGTTTAACCTCTGATTATTGTTTTGAGTGTTCATAAAATTGATTTTTCTATTTGTAGGAGCTCTAATCTCTATGAAAAAACCCATATTTGTTTCCCCCTCTTTTGAGGGTAGGAATGAAGACCCTATAATGACTAACCTCAAAATAAATATCCCTACAAGTGTGTTACGCTAAAAAATACATGATATAGCAATGATAATCGAAATCATGTCTCAAGATATAACATGGTTTGTATTGGAAATTATTATATCAAAAGGGGTATGCCTAGATATATATAGCAATGTAATAACATGTGAAATATAATAAATTAAAACAAAAAATGTCAATTTTTAGTTGTTAATTGTTAGTTTTTAGTTGTTAGTTATTAGTTGTTAGTTGTTAGTTGTTAGTTGTTAGTTGTTAGTTGTTAGTTGTTAGTTGTTAGTTATCAAGGAGGGATGGAGTATGATGTCCATCATGGCATCCAAGAAAGCAAGATAATGCATGATGTGAATTATGGCATTTCAAACAAGAAATAAGAACATAAGGCAAGAATCAAGAAGCATACAAGAGTGGCCAATGGATCAAGAAAACAAGGGACATGGGCACATGTCACTCAAACTAAAATTTAAGCATGTAAGGCATGTTCAAATGCCGCATACACATAAAATTGAAAACAAGTAAGGTTGGCATGAGGGCCATAATCACATAGAAGATTACAGGAAAAGGATACTAGAAAATTTCTAAGGCACATAAAAGAGACAAAATAGGAATTGAGAAATGCAATTACATCTAGTTATGTAAATCAAGAAAGGAAAGCATGTAATATGCTGGAAATACAATCACATTTAACTAATCAAAGCAAGAAGTGAAATTATGCAAGACATGGAGTACAAGACTAGGTATATGCTAAGAATTACACAAGTGCTATATACTAGTGAGTGTTGATACAATAATCTATTTAATCTAGTAATTAATGTACATCAACATGATAATTGGAGTGTGTGGTGTAGGAATGACATAACCTAGATGGTGTAGTCATGTAGAAGATATCCCTAGTGGGTAGATATATCAATGTATGTCTCGAATGTAAAGTAGGATGCCTCCTCAATGGGTAGAGTGAAGCAATCAAGGATATATATGTTACTGCACACACTCAAATAAGATCAAGTGAAGTATATTAATGTAGATAAATTGACAAACAATCGTATAAAATAATAAATGTAAGTCTAGCATGGTAGTAGAAATATAAATCATGGATAATACATATAATTGAAATGTTTTTATGTTTTATAAATTATTTGAATGTTTTGATATGTTGGAAATAATCTATGTACAATCAATTAGAAAGAGAGTATGTACAAGAAATTGAAAAAAAGTTATGTACAAGCAAGCATAATGAAACTATGTACATTAAAGACTGAGAAGAAGATGATACTAATCGATGAGTCTCATGAGAGACTCCCTATCAAGATGTCTTGTATCAAATAAAGGAATCATGTGTAATTGTGAAGCATGAAATAATGGCTCTAAATATGACTCTAAATATTTAGATTCATTTTTGGTATCTTGGAAATCATAACAACCTATATTATTCCACTCATTATTATCATCTTCATTTTCAACCAATGGAATGCCAGTGTTGACTTTTATTATATCAATATCTTTAATAAATTATGTCTGTGAATGATTTTCCTTAGGATGTTCAATAAATTTCAAACCTTTGTGACAAAAATTATCAAATACTAGAATAGGAGTAGTGATGCCTTGAGTATGCTTTCCCAACCCTTGACCTTGATAATCAAACTATTGTAGATATTTTTGACCAAACCCATATTGATTTAAAAGTTAAGCCTCATTTTGGAGAGGTATATTTACATATTTTTCATGCTTTACCTATGCCTATGGTACTATTTCTTATTTTGATTTTACTTTTTGATCCTTTTATTATTCTGAGTTATGCTTTGGTAACCACTTTTGTATTATTTCTAAATTTGATCCTTTGTGAATGTGTTCCTATGTCACTAAGGATTGCTTCATTGATGTACCTTGTATAGGTTCCTCATTAACAATTATCTATTATATATGTTTTTTCAATGCCAAATATGAATCAATGTGATGCCTATGCATTCTATGATATGCAAAATAATATATAGATCTTCTCACTAGATGTAGAGGAGGTAGTTTGATCAACTTAGATTTAATCATTTCCATTAGTACCTCACTTGAAATCTTATTTGATCCTTGAATGATTTTTGAATCACTAGTTGTAGAGTTAATTTATTTTGATTTCTTGTTTTGAAATATAACATTGCTTGCAACCAATTGACTAAGTGAAGGTGCATATACATGATTGGCACTAGGGTGCCTTTGAGGATTTTATATTATAATATGATTTTTGAATGTTGTGATCTTTTCATGTAATAGCTAGTTATTCATTTGCAAATCTAAAATTAACTTTCTCATACTGATGATTTGATCCATTAAAGTCTCACAAGTGCAAACCCTATTTTCTTTTGATTGAACATGTAAGCACATATGTTGAAGAGGGTTTGTAAAAGATATAGGCTGAATGTATTCATTAAGAATAATATTATAGGTTATCTCACCTTTTGGAGGGGTGATAGCATGGACTTGGTTAGAGGTAAAGTAACTATCACCCTCTTGGGGGAGAGGAGGAGAAGTAAATTCTTTCATGTGCATAAAATATGACATTGAAACTTGGTAGGTGGTTGTTAGCTTATGTAATGGGTCCTCTAAGTATGTAAGGAAGCCTTGTATATGGGATGAAATGCATGTCAGTGGAGTTATGAGTTGTATAGTAATATGTTTATAAATAACTTTCCATATGAGAGATAGCAAACAAGGGATAGAGATCATGGAATTGTGCACTAATGCATAAAAATCTTTGACTTGTGATATGATATTTCTAATATTTTTAGCAAGATAAACTTGAAAAAAAATCCATATGAGATATATAAAGCAAGGGATAGAGAACATGAAATTGTGTATGAATGCATAAAAAACTTTGATAGGTGATATGACATTTTTAATATGTTTATCAAGATAAACTTAAAAAAATTCCATATGAGAGATATAAATTAAGTAATGAAACCTTGTATTAAAGACAAGTAAACATTGATTTGAAGGAGAGGGATCTTACTATGTTTAACAATAAATTTCTTAATATCATCCCATATTATGAAAATTAAGAATAAAATGTAAAGAATTAATCTTTATATTAACATATGGTAAACTTTGTCATTCATGTACATGATTTGACAGAGTATGGTCTCCTTATTATTTGCAATAAATATGTGTAAATAATTGAGATCCATTTTTTTATGTGGAATCTGATTTTAGATGTAAGGTGATACTAGGGTTTTGAAAAATTATATTTTTAAAATTAATAAGGAATTTAAAATTTAATAAAAAATTAGAAAATTATTTGAGAAAATTAGGAAAGAATTTACCCTAGGGTTTCTAGGGTTTTTGTGCACAAAAGGACCTAGTAAATTCAACTAGGATTTGGAATAAATAATTTTTAAAATTACTAAGGTAAATTTAACAAATAAATGTAAATTTTTTATTTAAAACATGTAGGAAAAATCAAAAAATTATAGGAAAAATTATCAAGGAATTTACCCTAGGGTTTCTAGGGTTTTATGCACAAATGAAGTAAGTTGGGTTCACCAAATGATTTAACTATTTTGGAAATATTGGAGGATTTTTAAATAATTTAGTTAAATAGATAAATCAATAAATAATATTGAAATAATTATATTATTGATTTTTATAGTTTATTTGAATTTCATAGCTTTCTAAAAATAGTAATGAAAGAGGAGAAATGTAACTTAACTTAAAATTGGACTAAGACAGCTGAGATAGAGGCGAAAACTAGTTATACAAGATTATGACAGCATCATGAACCAAGATATATATTTCATTCATTAAAAGGATATGAGCACCAAAAATAATACATTTCAAGGTATGATGATATAGTTTAGGTCTTGCCCCTATTGTCTAAACTAGTCACAGAGATCTAAGTTTTTTGGGTTTTATCTGTTATCCCTGTGTGAGCTTGGTTATAAAATTTTGGATCATGAATGTTGATGGAGATCCTTGTAAATTTTATTCAATATCCAACCCTATGTCTTCATAATTCTTAGATAAAACTTGAGAAAGAGGAGGGGTTAGTGTGTGTAAGATGCACTGAATGTGTATCTACACCCCTTGTGTGGGCATGTTGCCTACATACCAATACTCTAAATAAGGATCAAGATATATTTAGTTATCCCACATGATTTGATTTGTGAAATAGTGTTATTTGGATGAAAAAAATCCAAATTAAGAGTGCTTGAGGTGGCTATGGACTGTTTTGAGGGTTTGAATATGTTGGTGGTTGTATTGGATGGTTGTATGTAGAGAATAATAAAACTTACCTTAGTGATCTTGGTTGTATTCTTTCTTGATTTTGTAATATTTACCAACCCATTCTAAATGAACTTTGAATGGGATTTTATAGAGATCTATTGGTCATAGGTTAAATGTATTCATGTTAGGCTAACATAATGAAGAATAGGAATCAAAAGGAAACAATCATTTGGGCTCAAAATGTGATTAAAAAGGAGGGATATAAATGAGATACCCTAGGTTCTAATGCTATAGTCCAACCTCAGTGCTCCTATATTATAGGATCAGGACCTAGGGGGATAAAACTAGCATGGGAATTACAGCTTGGTTGAGCTGGAATCAAGTCTCAAAAGTCTATAGATGACTAAGAATAAGCAAAAAAGGTGTCTATAAGGTTCATGAGAGCATGTAATAAGGACATATGGGTTAGGTGTCATAAGCCACACTCAATCTACAAATTTTTACATTTTATATTATTACATTTGCCTCTATTTTATTCTAGTGATGCAACAAAGTGAAATACTAGGATAAAGGAAAAGTAAAAAGTGTACTTGAACTTACCTGCAAGTGTGAAGCCCATGAAGCTGTGTGATGTTGGGTGTGCATAGAGAGAGCACATTATGAAGTGAAAATCTACAAGAAAAAATAAAGAGTAGATCAATTCTTACTAGATATGATATATTTAAAATAAGAACATATAAAGTTAGGTAAGAGAGAGAGGAAAAGAATGGAATGAATACACCTCACTTGGTACATGAACTAATACAAAACCTATTGTGATGCTAAGTGATGTTGGATGATGATGAGTAATGATAGGTATGTGTTGTACCAAGAGTAATATTATGAACAGAGCTAAGTTCTCAATTGCCTAAGAGTGACTCAAGTATACAAAGGCTATCCCTTTTACTCTATAGTCATACACTAAGTGAAGCTATGTGATCCTGCATGTGTTGATCTATGTTTAGACTATGTGTTTAATCCCTATAAGTAGGTGGCTCTAGAATAAAAAGGCTGTCTAGTCCTTTGGCTCCATCATTTCCCACTAAGTGAAGCTATAAACTAATATTGATATGAATGTGTGTCATATGAGATGGCTCTTGAAGCCCATGAATGCTCTAATATCTGATAATGTGGCATTGATAGTTGAATGTGTACTGAAAACTAGGCCAATCTTGGTTATTTTGAAAGGAGGAGATTAATCTTGTATGAAATCCACTCTAAAATTGGAAACTAGGCTTATGTGGAAGCCACTCAAGAATGTGGAGGTTAGGCTTGTATGAAAGCCACTCCAAAATGATGCCAATCACATGTAGATGGAATAAAGCATGCAACTACTGATAATGCTTAGGTAATATACTAAACTCAAAAAGAAAAGAAGTCAAATGTGTCATGCATATTACCCCTAATCACTAGTTGTCTATAACATGGATTTTGATCTAAAATTTATACCAACTACCCAAATCTAAAACTAGACGTGAGAGCATCATGTCGTGCATGATGCCCCTTATATCTAGATTTTTTGAGAAAACCTTTATTTAAACTATTAAAACTAAATTGATTTGTATGTGACAAAACTATAGCTAAGCTGACCTTTCTATCTATTTTTGGAAAATCTAGGTTTTTATTGTTTGGATAAGAGTGCCAAAAATAGGACACCATATTTTAAAAAATAAAAAAATTATAGATATGGAAAATCTTCAAAAAAAATTAGATATTTTTATTAAAAATCAAATAAATCAAAATATTTTTTAAAATTCAAAATTAAGACCTACAAGCATATTCAAATATTTTTAGTTTACTTCTATACATATGTTATTCATCTCATGTTAAGTACATATTTCATAATTCAATACACATTAATTTTCATGAGGTATGTGAGTGTGATAAGTGACATACTTTTACATGGTTCAATGTTTGGCTTCTATTATTATCCAATAATTTTCCTATTTTAGGGTCATCTCTTTGTTTTCTATATATGCTTCAACATGTTGTATCTATCCACAATTTTTTTGTCATTTCAAGATATATATCATATAATTTTTTTGTTATTCACTCATACTTTACATTATGTTACATGAAATTGATATTTTCTAACAATAATATTGATACATATGATCAATCTAGACCAGTTTCATTTACTTTATGCTTATTAGTAAGTTTACTACAAGATAAGTTAGAACTTGATTGTTTATTGTGTATGGCCCTTGGCCTTATATGTGCAAAATTATTGATTATGTGGGATAACCTTTCCATTTTCATGTGGCTCCTTATCTTTTGTTTATCTTAAATTCACATGACCCTTTTATGTGTTATTTATGCCTTATGTTTGGCATTATATGCAAATTACGTGAGTTGTATGCCATTACTTGTATGTTTATTGATTATTATTATGGTTCCATGATTCATATCATACATTGCTTATACTCTCTACTCTTTACTACCATGATTAATATCATGCACATGTTGATTTTGTGTTTCATTGTTATATCTATTTAACTATAGACATATAAATTAACATTTAAGCTAAATCCTTACCCTTATGATCACTCTCTTACACACTTAGCTCTAGACCTATGTTAGGGCACTTTTTGATTACTTTCAACCACCTTGCAACTCTTCTAATTTTATAAATGACCCTCGAATATACTCATCCCTATTCTTATCAACCTTAGACACCTTTTATACCCTACCTAATACTCAACATGATGGAATCACCCATTAGATAAGAGCACCCAAGGGGACTAAAGTACACTACTCTATTGTCCTTTCCCCCTCTCATGTCTTCCCACCAAATAATGAATAATTTTAAAAATCAAAAGCTATATGAAGGTTGGATTATGTCCCTAATGAGCCTAATTTGAAGTAATTTCAAATATATAGTTATATAAACACTTTTTGAACCATTTTTGAAGGAGGAGGCTTACACATCAAAAATCACCAAAATCATAATTTCACATTGAGATCAAAGCACCCATTTCTCCTAATTCTAATTAAAAACAACCCTAGTATCCTTGAGCTCAATTATAAATACATTTTACATGTCACAAATCATATTTAAGGTAGTTAATTACATAAATATTACACCAGCATCTAGAACATTGTACCAATAATTCACACACCACCATAGCATGGGATAACTACATGAAGTTTGATCCCTCTTTAAAGTATTGGTATGTAGGAAGCACTCAACATATGGGATGTTGAGGTCTCAGACAAATTTAATTGATGTTCCCTTTTGCCCCATAGATTTTAATTGGTATTCACATGTCAAGGAATTAGGATTTTGAAGAAAAATCATTCATACAATGGTTTTTATAAGTGATTACAATATCCTGTACTAGATATAAGCTCTATAAATAAAGACGTAGAGAACCCATAAATTTTAATTTCTTTGCATTAAGTGGAGAGGATTTCCTAATATTGGACATGAGTGTTACTCCTCTAGTTTCCTATTCCTACCACTATTGTCTAAGCCTAGATCTAGTTCCTAATAAGTTTCAAGTTATGATTCCTCCTATGGATATAATTTCTAGCTAAGTCTTTGTTTTATCATTACACTTTTTTACTTTTAGTAAGTTCACAAAATACAATAGTTTTGAATTAGTGAATGTTATTATTTCTATATTATTCTCCTTATTTTACATAGTAGTGTTGTCATCTAGGATGTTGTTATCTGAAATTTAATAAAACATAATGGTAGACCCATTTATTATTTAAATGTTGCCAAACCCTAACAAAAAAAAATTCTAGGGTTTGTATCTAATTTATATTTTTTAAGATTATGTAATGTAACCCTAGCTTGATAAAGAGTTGATTAATAAATCAAGGAATAAAATATTATAGTATCAACAGCCATTGATTTGTATAATAATTACTTTATTTGATTTTCTATAAACAATAATGAATTGTAAAAGGTGTACTTAACTAGAAAATATGACTAAGAATGAAAAGTGGTAGGTTAGGAAGTGATGCATGAGTAGAGTAGAGTGTTTTCAATGGAGAAAATATGTCATAACTCTCTTCAAATAATAACATGACTCTATTTACAAGTAATACACTATGTTATAGACCTTATGTGCAGCACTAATGACCCTATGTAGGTAAAGTAATGAAATTCTAGGTAGACCTTCACTCTATTTTGGGAAGCCTATGCTTATATGACTAAGACCTAGATTATTGTCTATTATACAATTTGACTAATTTCTTTACAAAACACTAATCCTCCATGATTGTTAGGCTTTTGGTAAATACAAGTGGAAGGAGAGTGGCATTAGTATGGTAGGTTATGAATGACCTCAACACCCCATGTTTTGAGCATTACCTACATACCAATACCTAGAAAGGGGATCGATATGGATGTAGTTATCCAAATCTAAGTGTTGGTACAAGTGAGAGTGATGTTATTATACCTAAGTATGAATGCCAATTTGAATTATTTAAGTGTGAATTGAGACTTAAAACCTAAGTAAAACTGAGCTCTGGGTTATTGTGAATGGATGTATGTAGAAATAGGGGTAAATAGGGATCAATAACCTTAATTTGCACATTATTTTTGAGTTTATTCATGAAAATTATCATATATTTGATAAATGAATTATAGTGGTCTTTATATATTATTTTAATGCTTGTTGAGACATGAAATGAGTCTATACCAACCCTAAGACACTTC
Organism: Torreya grandis; assembly: GCA_037957365.1. NCBI lineage: Eukaryota > Viridiplantae > Streptophyta > Pinopsida > Cupressales > Taxaceae > Torreya > Torreya grandis. Next base: position 837,520 of record JARHVA010003382.1, on the reverse strand, counting down.
ACGAAGTGGAAAGATATTTGTTACAGCCAAGGGAAGCTAAGGGTCAATAGTGCTCCCCCTTTGCCAATAACACACTGCACTATATACTAATGGGCCATGCTATTTTCCAGGTGGATAGCACATGTGAAAAAGGATTGAGGATGCCTAGGTGATGGCTTAATGTGGTTCTTGGTATATCTATGCATAGGTTAAACATGTATCAAAGCTTTTAAAATGATAAAAATAGGCCCTAAGATAGGTCTAGGGCTAAACTAAAGATAGGGTGGTTTCAAGTGACACTCATTACATTAAATTAACATTTTATATGACTACATTTCCCACCACATTTATTTTATAAATGTAGCAAAGTGAAATGACTAGGATAAAGGAAAAAGAAACATACCTAAACTTAACTATGAGGTAAAGCCTATGAATGTGGGTCTGAGTCTATAAGTTGTGATTCATTGCATTTTCTCACTAGATACATGAACTAATGCAAAAACCTGAATAAATCCTCTATGTGTGATGGTGACCAAATGGTGAATATTTTGGACTAAACTAATGGCTTGCTCAATCCCCATGTGTGGGTGGCTCAATAACTCAAGTTGTCCTTAACATCATCATTGCCTACCCCTATTTGGTGAATCATAATTTATGAATAACTTGGATTGGACTGATGATTTGTCTAACCCTATTATGTAGGTGGCTCAAGAACTCAACTAGGTCATGACTCCATCATTACCTACCCATGTGTAGTAGAAGAAGTTGAAAATAAAATTGTGTGGTATCATGAAGCTATAAAATATGGCTCTAGGCCACTTTATAACTTTGAAACGTAAAATGGCTCATGGGTCACTCAAGAACTTAGGAATGCCAACCTCTATAAATATAATGAGATATTAAGCTGGTGTAATCCTAATGCATATGGTGTCTAAAGTATACAATGTGGAGAATGACATGGAGTTGTCATTCCATCTAATATAATTGGATTAAAACTAAGAATGTGTAAATAATGTGTCATGCACATGCCCTAATTCTAATATCTATACAAATGGATTCTAGAATGAGTTATAGTAATCTAAGTTGGTACATCTCTAAAACTTAAATCAGAGTAATCGTGTTGTGCATGATGCCCTCAATTTGAATAAACCTTTGTAATTCTATGTAAAAATGAATATATATTGATTGTATCTGATAATCTATGATTGAGACTATTCAAATCTAAATTTTACCTACTTTAGCTTTATGAAAATTATATAGATTTCTATTTTTAGGCTACTAGACAATAACATGGTGGGTTGACTATAGTGCACTATGCTTTTGGCAGTGTATTGTGTTATTATTCAAAAGTGTTGTTTCTGATAAAAATTGAGACTAATGTGTATGAATATATTTCACTATATTTTCTTGAATTTGAGCTCTGTAATCTATGTCTATATGCTAAAAACTATGTTTTTAGTGCACTAGGATGGTAGGATCTTTGTGACAAACCCCTATGAATGCCCCTCTTTTGAGGGGAGTTGTTAAACCTCTACAATAATTGTCCTCAGAAGAAAATTTATGCATCATGTGTGTTAGACTAAAAATATATGATATCTATGAGATAAACCAATATAATGTGTATACATGACATTGAAATGTAAAAATGATTGAGCATAAGTTGGTAATATATAATGTATGTTAGAAAAGTTTGTTAAGATAGATATAACAATGTAATAATTTATATGAACAATAAATTTGAATATAATCTAAGTAAACTACATAGGGGGATGGGGTATGATGTCCATCAAGGCACCCAATAAGGAAGGGGAGATGCATGAGCTCCCTCATGGCATCATAAACTAGATGTGAAATTAACAAGCAAGAGATAAAGGTCATGGCCATGATGCATACATGAAAGCATACATACAAACACATGAGGCACATAAAAGAGGCCAAAAGGACCATAATACAAGGTACATGGCCACATTTCACTAAGTCTAAGTAAAGAAAAAAATACAAGGACATGTTCTAATGTTTGTATATGTCAATGAGCACAAAAATTTGGCTTAGAGCCACATAGAAGGACATGTTTAAATATACACATACACAATAAATAAGTATATACAAGGACATGGGCACATGTCCAAAGAATAAGATCAATTAAATGACAATGTCATATTTAAATGTCTTTAAGTAGATGTAGATTCAAAGAGACACAATCAAATCTAGACTATTAAACCTATAAATTACAGTATGCATAATCATATGGTACAAATCCATATAAGAGCAAAGATGTACATAAGTTGAGTCTATAATAGTAGTAGTTAGTAAAAAACTAGTGTAGTATAGGATGATCAATATCAATATATAATCAATTTTAAATCTATGATATGGAGTATAGAGAGATATAACCTATAAAATCATAAGTTGTGTGTATGATGTTCCCACTAATATATCAATGATGAATCAATTTATATATGCCCCTGATAGGTGGATAATATCAAATCTAAAGCTATGTAGAGGACCAGAGTCCTATAGTAATCTATAAACACTTGAAGGGAACAAGTGAACTATGTATTTATGATCAAATTGAATACACTAACATAGATAACATGTGTAGTACATATCAAACAAAAGGAATGTAAACATGGAAATGCATACAATCTAAAATTTGTATTTTCTAAGCAATTTTTAAATATTTTTATATTTTTGAACATATCATATTTATTTTTTGTGATTTTTGAGTATAATATATGTACAAGAAAAATGAAAATGAAAATATTTACAAGGATAAAGATAAAGAAAACTATGTACAAGTAATTTAAATAATGAAACTATATATAAGCAACATGGGAACATACTAACCGATGAATATTTTAATAGACTCACTATCAAGTTAACTTGTCTTAAGTAAAATAAGAGTAACCATACGTGATATGAGAAGAAGTATCTAACATATGGGAACTGGATGTACTAAGTAATCTATAGCTAAAACTAACTGTAGAGTGTGGCTATGAATCTATGGAGTTGATAAAACTGGACTAAGAACTGTGGGGCTCTTGGGGACCCATCTAGTGGAATAAGTTATAACTGGCATGGATGTTCTATGTAGAGTGATTTGGGGAATCATTAATATTTATATGGGTGGTAATGGGGTATTGAGAGGCTCTATAGAATTCAAATCATGTCTCTGATATAGAGGTCTCTCTAATAAATGTCTTCAAGGGAGAGTGTGTATACAGGGTAATGTTGTAGAAGTCGACCTCATCGGTATTAGTGGATCAACTAATATATGATGTGTTATAATGGAATCTATGTTTGGAGTTGTTTATGGTGAGTTTTATGTAACTATTTATGGATTAGGTAAAGGATAATCATATGGAAGGCCATTAAATGTAATAACCTGATTAGCATGGATATACTTAAGACATTTGTGTGTGGTAGATGGAATGGTTTGAATTTATTTTATCTAATGCCTACATAATAACATATCAAATGTTCTGGCACTAGGTACAACTATAAATTTAGTGGTCAAATATGTAGGCCCAACCTATAATAGAAGTATGATCTCCCCAATGGAGCTCTGGATATGGACACTAAAGCCATGAATAATTGTATCTATCAAAGAAATATCATGATCTAAATATCCTAAGTGATGTACAACTATAATAGTATACTTATTAATACTTCACCCATTGCCAAACATGACACTCTGAATAGGATGATGATCAATGTAAGCTCATAAAAAGATTGAATATAAACCTGAGTCATCATCAATGGTCACCTATTCTGAGAAAGTGATAAGTGTCATAGATGGCATTGTAGTTGATACACACCAATTATATTATATTTAGGGTGTGTGTCCATTATATGAGTATGATAAGATACTAGTGTTGGATGTGCCTAATAAGTATAATGAACACCTAAAGTTTCTATTGTCTCATTAGTTGTATGTTTTACAAATGGATCAAAAAAGATTTTCATTTCTTTTGCTTTATTTGGTTGTGTTTTGGGTGTTTCTATAGGGATTCTCACATCAATGATATTATCATCTATCAAATCTTGGATCTTATGTCATAATCTAATGAATTTATTTATAGTATGGTTGGGGGCCCTTTGATAATCACAAAATGCATTGAAATCATAATTATTTGGAAGAATATTAGTCATATCAACCTCTTTGATGGGAGGGAGAGATATGACATTGCAATTAAAAAAAATTGGAGAATGTGAGCTATTAATTCAAGAAGATTCATAAAAGGTCTCCTTGGAGGAGGTGATAAAACCACATGAGGAGTTGGCTCTAAGGATGCATTAGCTATTATCTTTTGCTCATTCTTGTTTTCATTGGGCCTCACCTTATATGAGAGATTATTTAAATTTTTATTAGTGTAATCTGATCTAGTTGTGTACTTTAACTTGCCCATGGAGAGAAGTTTGACTTCTTATTCCTTTACTATATGGAATAGATCTATAAATGATGGAAAATTTTTGAATAATATAGATTCGTGTAATGTTGGTAATAAACTTTTATTGAATATGTCCTAAAGTTATCTATCTTCTATGGGGCTATTCATCTTTGCTAATATGGTTTTATATCACAATACATATTCAATTATTGGCTCATTAGATTTTTCTTTAGTTGAGAAATTTGAGCATAGGAAAATTTGTCACTGATGTTGATTGAAAAAAGTGCCAAAAACATATTTGGGATTGGATTAAATGTTTTAATGGACTGATTAAGGAGATCATATAACCATTGTAATGCATGGTCCTTTAAACTATGAGAGAATAACTTATTCAATAGCCAATCATTAGACACGTAATCCAAACATGTTGCATGAAAAACATGTAAATGATGTTTTGGGTCACCTTTGACATCATGTAGAGTAAGTTTGGGTGTCACAAATATGAATGGAAAAATATTTTCCACTATATGTTGTGTCAATGGTGTATGTAGGATAACATGAGATGGTCTAGCGGCACCCTACTTAAGATGTAACACCTCAACCTATATAAAATGGATCTCATGCATAAGGGATTATTGTTGGAGAAGAAGAATACATACTAACCATAGGAGGTGTTTCCACTCACGATAGTTGCCTAGTTATATTAGGTTGTTTTAGAATCTAAGTTACTCCCATAGTAGGTGTAACAATATTAGTATCTATGGGGTTAGAATATTGACCAAGTCATGTGTTATTTATTTCCAATATAGTTCGCATAATATGTGCATGATCATGGGGTTTTTTCCAAAGTCTATCTCTAAATTTTTTTAATATCTCATCCTTATTTATTATAATATTATTAGCATCAAGGGGGGAGTGTTTCATGAGTCCCATATTATGTATTATTATAATCTTGATTATATTGATCATGTTTTGATGTATTATCTTTGAATTCCACATAATCATAATTTAAAAGATCAATTAGAGAAGTTGTAACTGATCCTTTATCCATGATATAAGATTGAATGGAAGTAATTTGGGTATGCTCAATATAACTACCACTAAGCCTAACACTTCTTCTTAAAGGAAGAGATATAACTTTTTTATATGGCATATAGTAAACAAAATGAAATAGCATTGCTAAAATAGAATATATGAAATCTAAAAATCCTAAAACAACAAATGGAAATAAGAAAAAGAAGGATGCAAACCCTATAAGCATCTAGGGATAGGGTTTGTGCACTATTAAAAGTAAGTCAAGTTCACCAAATGATTTATATTTTTTAAGATTATGGAATGTAACCCTAAGTTGATATAGAGTTGAGTAATAAATCAAGGAATAAAATACCATAGTATCAATAGCCATTGATTTCCATAACAATTGATGTATTTAAATATTCTATAAATAGAAATGAATTATAAAATGTGTACTTAGTTACAAAATATGACTGAGATGTACAAGTGGCAATCCAAGAAGTGATGCAAGATCATATTAGAGTGTCATAAATGGATAGCATGTGTCAAAACCCTTTTCAGACAATAGTGCAGCCCTTTTTTCCAATATCGTGCTATGTTATAGACCTTATGTGTAGTACTAATGACCTTTTATAGGTGAAGTAATGAAATTTTAGGTATGTGCTTATCTGACCAATAGCTAGATCAGTATCTATTTTTTGCTTAACTGATTTCACTATGAAATCCTAAGCCTCCATACTTGTTAGGGTTTTGATGAACACAATTGGAAGGAGACTGGTGTTAGTAGGTTAGGCTGGGTGTGACCTCAACACCCCATGTGTTGAGTGTTGCCTACATAATAATACCTCGAAATAAGATTAAGCTTGATCTAGTTCTCCTAATCTAATTGTTGGTGTAAGTAATAATGATGCTAGTATACTTGAGTATGAATACCAATTTGAATTATTTTAGTGTCACTTAAGGCAAGAAACCTAAGTAAAATTGATATCTAGGATGTTTTATATGGATGTATGTAAAAATAAGGGTAAATAAGGATCAATAACCTTAATTTTCACACTATTTCTAAGCTTATTCATGATAATTTCCATCTATCTGATAAATGAATGAGAGTGGTCTTTATATAGTGTTTGGATGCTTATCAAGACATGAAATGAGTCTAGGTTGACCCTAATATGCTTTGGGAAGTGGAAATATATTTGTTAGTAGAAAAGGAAGCTAAGGATCAATAGTGTAGCTCCCTTTACCAATAGTACACTATGTTATAGACTAATGGGGTTATACTATTATCTATGTGGATGACACATGTGAAAAAGGATCGGTGATACCTAAGTGATGGCTTAATACAAATCTTGGTATACATGAGTATAAGCTAGATGTGCATAAAAGCTATAAAAGGATCAAAAGAGGCCCTAAGATAGGTATAGGGCTAAGTTAAGGATAGGGTGGTCTCAAGTGGCACTCATTACATTTAAATGACATCTTATATGACTATAACACCCTTATTTTTTATATTTTCACTTATTGTTTTTAGATTTTTAGAATTGATATATTATGTTATAATAGTAATTTTTTAGGTTTTAGTGTCATATTATATGGATAGAAAATAATTTCTTCTTCCTCCACCTAACCCTCAAGGTTATGATAGCTAATTTCCATATAACCAAGTCCATGTTAGAATTATCCTAAGAGGTGAGTTATCCCATCTAATAGTTCCAAATGAATCTAATAAACATATCCTTCATCAAACCCCTACACCTCCCACATCTCTTCTTTAGGTTATATGTAAGCATGTTTGATCTAAAGCACCTAGGGTTTGTTTTTATGAGGCTATAAAGGATAAAATCATCACAAGTTGAAAAATCAAAAACAATTTTTTAGTGCAAAGATCATATTATTTGAGCATTAGATTACATGTGTAAATAATCAATAATATGTTAGTATTAATTATGTATGTACATCCCCATATAGTAATGGTGTAGCTAAAAATATTTCATATTAAAATGAGAAACTAAAACATAATACATCTACAATAAGTGATTCAAAAAGTATGAAAATGCCTAATAAGAGTTCAATTGATATTATAAGGCTAATAATTTGACATAAATTGATCAAACTACCTCATATATATCCTTTGAGGAGATCAAAATACCATTATGTGTATCATGTAATGTATGGGAATCATATACATCATTGTTTGGATTTGAAAAATAAAGTTGATGGTGTTGGTCCTATCATTGATACATCACTTAAGAAACCCACTCGCCTTATGAATGCATCTCCTAAATCATAAGTGACAAAATCATAATTAGTACAAAAATGGTTACCAAAAGACAATTCAAAGCAATAAAAGGTTAAAAAGGCATAATTAGAACATGAAAAGATTCACCAAGCTAAGTTAGATAAATCAATAGTACAAAAGGCATAACATGAAAAGGAACAATTATAAAAGGAAATTATCATAAAGGCAATGTTACAAAAAGAGCAAGCACATAAGTTAATGTGGTTCTTGATCAACTTCATAAATAGGAGTATTTTCCTATTTTTTGGATATGCCATTGGTTGGGTAGGTAAATGTGGTTAGTTAACTTTTTGCTTGATTGGTGGTGGCTAAGGTTGTGAAGGCATCAAATCCTGTTGTGAAGGAAACTGTCTCTAAATTTTATATTGTTGATTTGGCCATTGAGGAGGTGATTATTGTATCTAATGTGGTTGTTAGTTTTGCTATTGTGCCTAAGATTGTGAATGATTTTGAGTCATCCCCCACATCTGTGGCATCTATTCTTGATTACCCCATGGCTATGTTTGTGGTGTTGGTCCCGACATTTATGGTGTGACTTGTCTAGCCCATGATGTCATCTACGGATTAGGGGAAATCAAGGACCAAATTAATTTTAAGGTTGAAATTAATAGTTTCCTTGTCTCTGGAAAAAGTTCACTTTCTCAACTACATGTACTACTTCTTTTACCTAATTTCTCATGGTAGGAAGATGATTTTAGTTCTTGGTGTCATGTTCTAGGTCACAAATACCACATACCTCTATTTTATCTAAAGAATAATATTTTAACGCATGTTTGAGTCTATATTTAGGATAATATATTGATAATTATCTAGCATTTGTGGCATTGGATTTTACTTTGAGACCATATAATGTACATGTTAATTGTATTAGAATATCTATTTTGAAATTATCAAATTCTTCCATTAATTAGCCAACTTCAATTTATTTTCCTAACCATGATTTCCTTATGCTAGGTCTTGTCCTAGAATAGTTAGTACATAATATTGAAATCTGATGAAATGTTAACTTGTCAATGTCACCATTTCCTATTAGGTTCAAATCATCATGTGCATCATCATCTAGGCCTTTAATAAATATTATCTTGATGACCTCCTCTATGAGCTAGTAACCAATCCATTTATGGGCAAATATAAACCTATCAAGGTAATCTTCTAAGGTTTCATCTTCATTTTGTTTGATCTTGAAAAAATCTTCTTTTCATTCTCTAACTCTATAATAATCCTAATATTTATCAAGAAATGTAGTTTCCATTTCTTCCCAAGTACTTATATAATTACCCTCAAGGCCCATGAACCATCTCATGGGTGTGTCCTTAAGTGTAGATGGGAATAACTTCAAATTTTGATTGTCAGTGACATATCCATATTTTTGACAGAGAACCTAAAATTCAAAGAGGAACTAATTTGGATCCTCTAAAATTAGGTAAAATAGATGGTAAGATATTTTTAATAGAGGTTATATGATCAAGACCTAATTTTATGGACATGAAAAAGTTATATCCTATTGAGGTTATCGATCAAGATTTTCTACATGTAAATGTTTGTCTCCCATATTTTCTTCACAACTTTGGTTATCAATCCAATCCAATTCCTCTTCTAGGGTTCTCAACCTATGGTCTACCTCATGAGGACAACCTTCATTGGTCATTAGATATTCTTCTTGAAGAGCTAGTGGATCAAATATAACTATTTTAGAAAGGGGATTCTCAAGATCAATTCTCCATATAGGGGAAGATATCCTGAATAGAATTCTTCTTGTAGGATCTATTTGTGAGGATGAACCTTTTTCAGGAGAGCAATAAAAAAAAATTGTATATGACTTTCAATTTCCTTTATTTCACTTCTTTATCTTTCCATCAAGGATAGAATCCTCTCTTCTTTTTTTATTTGGGAATATTTAGAGATAAACCATCCTTGATAATCTCTTGGGTGGTTCAAAAATCTAAGGAGTCCTAGATTGTTTTTTTTGTCTTTGTGGTATATGAATGTTTTAAATTTTCCTTGTATAACTCTAACATAGAATCTCATTAACACTTAATGGTTAAGAGTCCTTGGTAATGGCACCAAAAATGATAGGTTATCATTATATCTTTCATTTAACCAATCAATGGATTGGTATCATTTTCTACCATGCCTAGTGTCCAAGGCTATATGCAATGAGATGTTGGATATTTGAGTTAAAAATTCATTATTTGGGGGGTGGGGGGGTTATTTGTTTTTTATTTATAAATCCTAAGGACAATAAACATGATTCTAATTATATGTTACAAAAAAATTACATCTAAAAAGTTTTTCTAACTGAATATCTCCTATGGCATTCCTTTTCAAAAGGATTCTATGGTTTACACCATCAACATATAGAACTTAAACATCTAGCATAAGACACTACAGTGTTCTCACTCAACTTGTCCAATTGGGTAGGACAATGTTATATTTTAGAATGTAATAATGTTGATTGCCTATTATCACTTAGACTACTTCTTAATAAATTTTGAATATGGAGATGAGTTAATAAACTTTACCTATTATGAGATCTAAAAGACACACTTTGAAAAAATGAAACTCACTTGCATTAAACTGAAACAAACTTTGTATTTAATGAAATCACACTTGTATTAAAATAAACACACTTTGCATTGAAAGGGAAATCAAACTTTTGCATTGAAAGGGAAATCACACTTTACAGTAAAATGAAATATACCTAAATCAAAATAAATAAAATTTTAAACTATAAAATAAAAATACCAATTATCCTGATCTTTGGGGAGAATTTGGCCCTTGCTCCTTCCTTAGAATAGGATTAGCTTTTACTTAGTAATGGAATGGAATTCTAAACTTTATTAATACTTCATTATGAAAATGAACATATACAGATGCACGAAATTACAGTTGAATGTTTCTTCTCTTTATTTTTTTTCTCTATTATCTAATTACCCTAGAATCAAAAGAAGACATCTATTTAATCACATCTCAATGACTATTCTCAAAATATAAAATCCAAAGATCTAAATAGCCAAATATATTTTTTCAAAATAGAAGATCTAGGAATCAAATCCTATGCTTATAGGGAGGAATTAGAAATGATTCAACTAAAAATAGACCAATAATAACTAGCATAGATCTAAAGAGATTATATCCATATTTATAAAATAGAAATACAATTATATCTAGATCATTTTAGACTATTACTATTAATAGTAAATGTTGGTTTTCTAGATTTTCACCCTAGCTAAGAAGGGGATTGTTTAGGTTCTCTTACTCAAATATATTCCAACATGGGATTGTTCCTAAGCTATAGGTATCTTAATAATGGATTAGACCTCTAAAAAAGGTCAAATTCATTTTGTATCTATCACCTATACTAAACCTAAACTAGCTCTTGCTTGGAAAAGGGAGAGATATTTTAACAATAATTTATAATAGCATATAAAAATAGGTGATGCACCAATTATTTGATCACTCATACTCATATAAGACACACTATTAGATGAATTCAAGACTATAAAAAATCACTTATATTTGTATTTCACAAAAAGGCATGAACTGACTATTAATCTATTATGGGAGGGTACTTAACCACTTCTAAAACTCACCAACAAACCATATATTTCACTTAGAATGACTTATGAGGATTTTCAAATAAGTTCATGATGGTGAGAAAAGCTAGATAAAGGCAAGAAAAACATACATTCACTTAACCAATCAATGAACTCATAAGACACACTTTAATTTAGCTACAAAATGGAAGAATTCAATCTTTTATTATATAAAATAGGTGTTACAGTAAAAATCTTGGTAGATTTTTGTCATACCAAAAAGAGGAACACATTTAAAGTCTTGGAATCCTATATTTATTAAGAAGGGAAAGAGAGAAAGAGATGTGCATTAAAAAAGGCCAAACCACTTTCAATGGATTAACATCAATTTAAGGATGTCAAGTCATGATATTATCAAGAAAGAATGTCCTCATAAAATAATTAAATACTCTATTGATCTTTATCCAACCACCAAGTCACTTCTTAGGGCTCTACACGATCTTTACTTGATCTACCTAAGAGGACCAAATCTTCATGCCTTAGAATTGATAGAGCCATGTCACTCTATAGATTGAAAACCAATGCCATTTATTGGTTTTCCTATAGCTACCATGTGGATGAGATGGAGTTCACCAAATATTCGATCTTGATTTAACCACAGTTTCTAACATTTGATCTATTTCAAGCCCTAAAAGGGCCTATCTCACCTCTATTGAGCTTTAATGGTGGACCTCAATCTTATAATGTTTTCCCTGGTTCAATCTTGGTCTATGCTTGAGCTGAGATCCTTTGTTTTTACTTTGCTCAGGTTGAAGAATGCTCTATCTAATTTTGTAAAAAAAATATCCTAGCTTGCCTTTGCTTATTTTCTATTGAAAACTAACTTGGATTACATGTTGACCTGTCTCACTCCATTGTTCTTTCCCAATATGAATGAGTGTGATTCATTGATCCTCTACTAGATGAATGCAATGTTGACACTTATCATTCACACCTTTTCCATTTGAGATTTGTTTACCCTTTATATTTCTTGAATGTCTTTAGATCTAAATCTATAATTGAATGTCATCCATTAATCTTACCAAGACCCACTAACTTTTTCTTTGCCCATTCTATTGGATCTAACTCCCAAGATCTTACCATTTATCACCTTCATTCTTATTCGTGGTACCTAATAAATTTTTGACCATAGCTCACATTGTTGGATAAAGATATAAGAGCTAACACATACCATATATCTCATTAGGCCCATATTTTTATCAATTGAACTCACACTATTGGATCTCCTATATGATTAAATATTGATCATTGATCCTTTTTTTAACCCAAATAGCTATTCCATGGGGCTTAAAATTGATGTCTATGTGCCTATATTTGATGTCTATGTGAAATTAATTTATTTCCACACAAACGTCAATGAGATATTTCAAAACCAATGGTCATATACCATGACTCAAATTTGACATTTTCACACCCATTAATTTATGTCCATGGTAATGTTAATGACATCTACATGACCATCAATATTTAGACCCTAATGGATGACTACTAAGCTTTAATTTGTTGTTAGTATGAACATTAATGATGTCAATGCACCCATCACTACATATTTGAAAACCAGTGATCATTTTTTGTATCTAAATTTGATACTTACATACCCATCATTACATTGCTAGATCAATTCTATCAAAGCTTTTACATTAGTCACATTATTGTGGATATTTTATGCAATGGAAATACCTTCATATTTTGACAAGGCCCTATATTTTAGACATTTTGTCTGATTGAAATGCATCTTTATAATTTATGTTGAAGACAAAATGTCTAATAGAATTTATCTCTTCACTTTTCTTGCGAACAAAATGTCTAAATGAATTAAGTCTATGGGAACTTTATCTTAGACAAAATGTTTGAAAGAATTTAGATCTTTGGAAAAAAAAATTGATAATTTGTCTAAAATAATTATGTACTTAACCAAATAAAAACGTGTACAATAATTTAGACTTAGAAAATTAAAATCCCAAAATATTTTGACAAGCAAGGACTTAGACAAAAGGGTTTTGCACTTAGCCATTTTAAAGCCTTTAGGCTCCTCTAAACTTGTGCTTGAACTTGGACTGATCAAATGACTTTCTAATGTTTGTGAAACTTTTCCCTAACCTTTGATCTACTTGGTTTCACCATGAAAACTGCTCAAATGACTTTCCAATGCTTGATCTTTAGGACGTTGCACTGCATTCAGGTAAGTTTGCTATGTAGGCCAAAAATTGGCTAACATCTTTGGTGAATCAATTGGGTAACATGCCTACTATGATTTATAACTCAGACCATTTACATGACTCTTGACTCATAATAGATAATACATTTATTCCATGACTATAACAAACCTTTTGACTGAAAAGACAAAATAATTCCACCAAAAGGGAAAGAAAGAAACTTGAAAGGGAACCTAATATAATAAATTAAAGGTAGATAAGCTAACAAAAAATCACTTATTTGGGATAAAAAAAGAAACTAATGTGTTAGAATAACACTTAGAGAAAAACAAGACCAACTAGTTATGTACAAGGAACTTAGCTTCCTTAATAATAGTGTTTTAGATGTATCCCATTGACTGAGATAAGAAGCTCCTCACCATCCATCTTTGCAAGCTAGAAAGTGTTGTGGGATTTATAGTTAGAAATCATATATGGACCACTTTAAATAGATTAAAACTTTGTATTCCTTCCTAGCTTAGCTCTATCCTCATCCCATTTGAGGATCAAAACTCCTTCATAAAAACTTCTTGAAGAATCTCCTTTGTCACAAGATCATTTTACCATTACTTGGTGGGCCTCCATGGCCAACATGGACTGATGCCTTATCTCTTCTAGCACCATGAGCTCACCATATCTGATTTCCATTGGCTCATTCTCTAAAATCTCAAGTTGATGCATTAGTTTCAAAGTAAGTAATTCAAGAGAAATAAACATTATTGCTTCCTTACCATATACTACCTTATATGGAGAATTAGCTATTGAACTTTTATAGGTGATCTTATCATCCCACAAAGATGACTTCAATTTAATATTCCATGACCTTTGATTGTCTTCAATAATCCTCCTAATGATCTTCAACAATTTTTTGTTAGTAGACTCAACAAGGCCATTGCCTTGTGGATAATAGTTTGATGAGGTACTAAGAAAAACACTATGTTGAACTACCCATTAGCTGATCTTAAACCCCACAAAAGCCATATAACTATTAAAAATAATAGTTGAAGGGACTTCAAATCTGGTACATAAACCTTCATATAAGTCCAGAACATTTATTTCATTGGTTTCTTTTAATGCTACTGCTTTTGTCCATCTATTAAAATAATATGTCATAGTTAGGATCCACTTGTGTTCTAAACATGAAGGGGGGTTAATGACACCAATAAAGTCCAATCCCCATTTGACAAAGGGTTGATTTACTAAAATTGGCTAGCAAGTTAAGGCTGCAATATTATCTTTCCCAATAAACATAGCATATTGTTTGCATTTCCTAGTCTATACATGACAATCACAAAATATACTTAGCCAATAATACCCACCTCTCTTGATCTTATACGTTGTGATCCTTGCTAAATAATGACTTCCACCATGTTGATCATGGAATTTCTCAAGAAGTCTATGTGTTTGACTTGGCTCTATGTATCTTATCAACATGTCATTCATATCTTTTTTGAACAACACATTATCAACAAGAAGAAAAGGAATTACTTGTAATCTAGAATACATCCTCTATGAAGGCATTAGATGAGAAATATAAACACCATATTGTAAGTATCTTACCATTTATTAGAACCATGGAAGGTGAGGTGTGATCATTTATAACTTATTTATCATTTGACGCTATAACCACCCCATTAGCCTCTTACAAGTCCTACGCTATATATTCAAAAAATTCTTTGCATCAAATTAACTTTGCGACCTTGATGTCAACATCATATTCCATGACTTTGGTTATCTAACCAGATCTCTTGTCATGTTTATCCTTTTTTAATAGGAAATCCCTGACACTTGTATATGCAACCATCAAATGTATCTTAGTATTGGACAAGTACCTAAGATTTTTAAGAGATATTATAACTGAAAGTACATGCTTCTCACCAAGATAATATTTTATGTCATATTCTTTTAAGCCTTGATTGAAGAAGGCTATTGGTTGCTCTAAGGTCTCTTTATTATACTAAATGAGAATATCTAAAATAGTGTCAATGTTAGCATAGGTATACAAGAAGAAATCCTTGGTGAAATCAAGGTTTAGGAGTGTAGGAGCACTTGCTATATGTTTCTTGATCTCTTCAAAACTTCTTACTCCTTTGGATTGGATAAAACTTTGACCCTTCTTTAATATGGTCGTGAGTGGCCTAGCTAAAGTAGAAAAAATTAAAATGTATCTCCTTATGAAATTGATCTTGCCTAAAATCCTTTGCAAGGCTTTCTTGTGTTTATTGAAATAAATTGCAAGAATTGAGTCTATCCTATCAGGATCTATGCTCATACCATGTTTGGAAATTGCATGTCCAAGAAGTTTACCTTCATAAACTGAAAAGAAACACTTTTTGGGATTTAGATATATCCCAAACTATCTACATTTTTCAAATACTTACTCAAGGTGAATCATATGCTTAGTTACATTATCAGAGAATATTGTTATGTGATCAAAATAAACAATAATAAATTTATTAAGGATACATTAGAACACCATATCCATGGCTTTCTAAAATGTTTCTCCAAAATTAGATAAACCAAATGGCCTCTTTCTATATGCAAATGTCCCCCACTTTATGGTGAAAGGTATTTTGAATTGGTCTTCTTCCTTGACCAAAATATGGTTATAATCATTATTTACCAAACTTAATTACAAAAATTGAATTAATTCTTAACATAAAAAATGACAAACACAACTAAAAAGTAAGGAATAAAACACAAGTATTCCTTCACCTTCCTTGGATGCTCCAAATGCCTTTGTAGTAGTGGCTTGCTTGGTTTTGTTCTCATGAAGTCCTTGGCAATGGAAGCTTGGCTACCTCCATCTCTCATTGGCACCTTTTGGCTTGTGGCTTGGCTTGGATTGGAATAAATTTGGCATGGTAACACTAGTTTCATGAAGCTTTTAGAACTAATACTACATTATAACTTTGCATTCTCAAGTCTTAGAAATGATGTGGTAAGGCCTCCTATTTATAGATTTTTGAGATGTCTAGAATTAACCTGAACCATCCATCCTGAGATTAAGATGTGTGGTTGAGAATTAATTCCATTTTTGTAATTAAGTTTGATAAATAAGTTCATCAATATTTGGGATAGATGAGGAATTAAGAGTCATGGACGGCTTTGATGAGGCATGGGAGGTATGAATCTTGATATTTGTGGCATTTATGGCCTAGGGATGTCTTTCCAAGAAATGAGGTCACCTAATGATATAGATATATTTCCAAAAAAAAAATTCAACAAGTTTCTATGAATTATTAATTAGGCTTTGATTTAGATTAATTAGCTCTTAATCATGTTTAAGCGCTTTGTGTACAAATTACTCAAATTGATCATAATGTCTTGTTATTGGTCCAAAATTTGACTGGATAAGAATTGGAAGGAAATGTGAGATTCATTGGATCCATTATCCCATTTAGGATATTATCAATAGAATATAACAAAGGCAAGTGTCTTATGCAGAATATTTGATAGGAAAGAGCAATCTAGAGCACTTAGGCACAAAATTGGCATTTTGACTAGAAATGATATGATCAAAGTTAGCTAACCCACAAATTGCATTACCCCATTTAGGGATACCCTAGCTAAAATCAGCACTTTAATATCTTATTTTCAAATCATTTAGCATGTTTTAGTGTTTTTAGGCCAAATTATGCATTTTAGGTGGAAATTGGTCAAAAGCCTAGTTGGAGGTTATCAGTGGCCAATTTTAGGTGTCTATAGTTTGACCTTATTTGGGAAGGTGTTACAAGCTATAAGAATAGCAACATCTTCTCAAATAATTAAAAGGTCATATATGCCTACAACTATAATGATGATAAACTAACCGTATGATGCCCCCTCGAGGGAGTGTTTGACACAAGTAGCTTGGCAAATGGTCCCTTAAAAAGAAAGAAGTGAAATGAGGGAACCAAAGAAAGGAAAGATGATGGGGTGAAAACACAATGATATTTAAAAGTTAGTTAAAATCATTGAGAATGTAAGTGGGATGATATACAATGGTTTGTTCAAAGGTGGTTATAAGCATTGTACCCTAATAGTGGCAACGTGGTATGATAACACTATGATTTACCCAAAGGTGGTTATAATAATTGAGAAGATTGAGCTACCCTAGTTAGGATAATAATAAAATAAAATAACATGCCCTTGTATAGGCAAAAAAATTAAAGTAGTGACAACACAATGATTTACCCAAAGGTGGTTATAATCATTGAGGAATGCAGGTGGGACAGTGTACAATGATTTGCCCATAGGTGGTTATAATCATTGGACCCTAATTATGGAAAAAATGATAAACTTGGTCAATAATGATGATATCTTAACACAGAGGGTAATGATGAATTGGAATAACCTACTAGTAAGGAGATGCTCATCTGAACTAATAAAGGTTAAAACTCTTTCATGATTAATTACTTTATTTGGGATATGATTGGGAGTGAATCAAGATGTCAGTGCCAAAGAGAGGTTGTCATTGTTGAACAGACTTCTTGAAGCTGAGGTTTGTTGTAGCATGTGTCGGTAGGCATCATAGTATAACATCATGAGGACTAGGCTGAAATATACATAAGGACTAACTCCTATTTTCTAATACTCAATATAAAACAATGCACCAATGATAGAAACCATGATGACAATGTAAGAATATGAATATGGATAGATTCAAGTGTAAGTATGGGTAAGGGATCACCCAATGAACACACATAAACTAAATCAAGGCAATAGTGTTGAAAGTAAACAAAAAAACACATAAACAAAATAATAAAGAAATAAATAAAGAAACACTTAATAGAAACCATATGAACATTACCCCTAGAAAATAGGTGACAAGTTAACAAAAGAACAAAATGGGGGAATAGAAGAAAAGGAAGGAGGTGGCTGAGTTATCTCCATATGCACTAGGCAAGTGGACATTGCCTACATAGTTCTATGGATGTAATATCCAATAAAAAAAATTAGGCCAAATGTAGTTCTCCCAAAAAATGGGAAGAATGTGATAACTGAGGAAAACAAATATAATGGGTGTGATTTAAGAATAGGAATGGTCTTGCAAAATGGCAAGGGAATGAGAGAAAAAGGCCAAAAAGGATGGGGAAACTAAATGACAAGTGATTTGCTTGTAACTTAGTAAGGGTTCCCATAATCCTTAAGGCAAAGAAGTGGTCAATGTTTTTGTATTTTATAATGGTTTTTCAAATGTTTTTGGAATTTTTTTTGGAGTATCTCAACTTGATCGAGAATTAAAAGACACTTAAATGGTTTGAGTTCACAAAATAGTGAGAGAATTGCTTAGGTTGCTCACAAAATGGTGAGAGTGTAGCTTAGGTTGCTCACAAAATGATGAAAGCATATGGAAAGGGTGACTGAGCTAACCTCAATAAGAATCAATTACTACCTACATAGTCTTAGAGTAGGACCTCAAGTTACTATAGTTTCACCCTTATAAAGGAGGAATTTGACTAGTGTAGCAATCAATTCAAACAAAATAGTCATAGTTTGTAAAAAGGTAAAGTATGACATAGAAAGTGGCAAGTTGGTATGTTAAGGCTTAATGTTGCCCCTAGTTTGCCCATATATGGTTATAACTAGGACACAATGGCATAGATCAATGGTACTAATTTTACCAAAGGTGGTTATAATTAGTAGCAAGACTGGTAGTAAGAAAGGCATAAAAAATGAAGGATGCAACTGCTAAAACTTTTGTCATACTATCCCCAAAATATGATCTCTATTTGAAGTACCAAAACCAATTGATGAAACTAATCAAATACCTTGATGATAAAAATGCATAATGAATGGTAAAAACTAAGGTCAAATGGGCTAGGTTTTAAAACACACTAGGTTGATAGGTTGAAAGAAGAAATTGGATATAGTGAATATGATAGACAAGGATGGTATTTGTACAAAGAAGAATAGTGATAAAATGGCATAATTAAAATGGTCCTTATAGATAGTATACCTTAGCATTTAAGCATAATACCACTTGAGATGAATAATATTCATCAACTTAGGAATTTCATCTCTATTTGGTGTGGCAAGCTTGTATGCATCTGATCTATAATCTAGAGCATGATGAAAGGCCCTATCTAGTTTGGTTTGAATTTCCATTTATGATTTTTCTCAGCCATGGTATTCTTTAGGTTTTATTTAAGAACAAGATCACCAAGTTCAAATGTTCTATATTTAATACATTGATTATAGTGGCCTTTGAGTTAGTTCTAATATGCTTGAATATTATTGAGCACAGCTGTGCACTTTTCATCAAGTAGGTCTAGCTCTTACATGCGAGCTACTCAATAGTCACGATCATCTAGGACATGTTTGAAAGAGATATGTAGTGAAGGCAATTTGACCTCAATGGGAAGGATGGCTTTAGTACCATAAATGATTATGGAGTGGCTTTTGTGGGGGTATGATGATTGGTATGATATTCCCAAATGGTAGGGAATATCTACAAGTGCCACTCACAACTAACATCATTGACAATTTTTTCTAGAATATTGACAATGGTTTTGTTAGATGCCTCGGCTTTGCCATTACCTTGAGGGTAATATGCTATAGAAAAATGTTATGTGATGTTATATTTAGTACACAACTAGTCTACATCCATGTTCTTGAAATATCTTCCATTATCAGATATAATGTTAGAGGGGATACTGTAGTGGCAAATGAGATGGTTGAAAATGAATTTGGAAATTTTCTTTCCAGTCATGTAAGTGAGGGGTATAGCCTCAACCCACTTAGTGAAACACTCGATGGTAGTAATTATATGCTTATGGCCATCAGATGAAGTGGGGTTGATCTTCCCAATGAGGTCAAGTCCCCATTTATAAAAAGGCCATGGTGTCAACATCAATTTCAAAGTTTTTACTAGGGTATGAAGATTAGCATGTCATTGACATTTGTCACACTTTTTTACATATGTAGCGGCATTTACATCCATTATGGGCCAATAATAACTAGTACACAAAAGCTTTTTGGATAGGATTGCCCTGCTAGAATGAGCTCCACATACTCCTTTGTGAACTTCTCTTAACATTGTGTAGATTCTAACAAAGTTAAATAACAAAGTAGAGTTCCATCAAAACTGTGGTGATAGAGGGTGGATCCTAGTAGATTATAACAAGTGGAATGATGAATAAAGGCTTCAATTTGTTTTTGAGATAGGTTAGGTGGAAAAAATTGGGCATGAAGGTAGTTTTAAAGGTCTGAATAGAATTAGGACCAGCAATATCATAAATCACAGCAATGGTTGAAGGTTCATGAGTTGGTGCTGACAAATTCTAGATGAGGAATTGTTCCTCTCTAGATTTATCTATTTGTCAAATTAGAGAGCCAATAGTAGCCATGGCATCTACAGTTTTGTTACTAGCCCCTGGTATGTGCTCAAACTAAATATTGGTAATTTGTTGCTTAAGAGTGTCGACTATGGCTTTATACCAAACCAGCTTATCATCTTTGGTCTAAAAATGATCTGTGACCTAACTGATGATTAATTAATAATCACCATAAACTCGAAGATGAGAGACATTCCAATGCAATACTTGTCAAAGTCTCACAACAAGTGCTTCATACTCATCCATGTTGTTTATACAAGGAAAATTGATTTTGAATGATTTAGGGATTAGATCCCCCTATGGTGTAATAAATAGTAGGCCTACTGCTGATCCATGTGTACTAAATGAACCATCAAAATATAGTTTCTAGGGATTCTCCTCAAGGGGTGTGTCAATGACAGTCATTATGGATTCATCAAGAAATTCAAATGTGAGTGGATGTGTGTCTATGAGAGGTGCTTCAACAAGTTGATCCATAAGAACTTGTCCCTTGATTGCCTTTTGATTGGCATACTCTATGTCAAACTCACTGAGAAGCATGATCCATTTAGGCATTCTACCTTGCAAAGCTATTTTAAATATCAAATATTTGAGAGGATCTACTTTTGAAATGACCATGGTTTTATTATTCAACATGTAATGGTATAGTTTTTGAGCTATGAAGAACATGGCTAGAACAATTTTTTCAATTAGTGCATAGTTACATTTATATGTAACCAAGGTATGGCTTAGGTAGTACATAGCATGATCTTTTTTATTGTCATCATGTTGAGCCAAGAGTACCCCCAGAGCATGGTCAGTAGCTGATAGGTATAACAAGAATGGCTTTCTTAGCATAGGAGGTAATAAAATAGGTGGATTAACAAGATAGTCTTTGAGTTGTTGAAAAACTATTTGTCAATGATCATCCTAATGAAATACTACTCCCTTCTTTAAAAAATTTGTAAATGGATTGCACTTGTCTGCTAACAGAGAGATGAAGCATCAGATTGACTAGATCTTACCCTATAAACTATGAAGTTGCTTTAAATTGGTTGGTGATGGCATCTCGATTATAGCATGGACTTTAGGAAAATTAACTTCAATACATCTACAATACATGATGAAGCCAATTAATTTTCTTGAAGTTACATCAAACACACATTTCTTTGGATTGAGTCTAAGTTTATACTCCCATAATCTTTCAAATATCTGATGTAATATTACTAGATGGTTGGCCCTGGTTTTGGATTTTCCTAATATGTCATTGACATATTCTTCAACAATATCATGGATTATGATATTCATGGCCCTTTGATATGTAACTCTAACATTTTTAAGGCCAAATGGCATTACCTAATAACAAAATATTCCCCATGGAGTGGTGAACACTATTTTTTGTTGATCTTTTGGTGTTATTTTGATCTAGTTATATCTTAAAAAGACATCCATGAGTGAAATAATTTCAAAACCTACCATGGATTCGACGATCATGTCGATATTAGGCAAGGGAAAATCATATTTAGGATAAGCTTTATTCATGTCTCAAAAATTAGTACAAATTTTGATCCCTTTAGGCTTTTTACTAACAGGTACCTTATTAGAGATCCATTTTGAGTAGTCAATGGATTGGATACATCCTACTTCTAAGATTTTTTCCAAATATTTATTTACTAATATAGAAATGTGAGGATAAATCTTACGTAACTTTTCTTTTACCAGTTAGGCATCAAGATTAACCACAAAGTGGTACAGAACCAAGGTGGGGTTTAAGCCTGGCATGTTAGAATAGGCCCATGAAAAGATATCTATAAATTATCTCAACAAAGCTGTAAACATGTCACGTTCCTTCTCAATGAGGGATGCTCCTAATTTTATCCATTTCAAGTTTGATGGATTCTTGATATATACCTTTGTTGTATCTTTGAATAGAAGGGTTGAACTAGCTTCTAAGATAGTAGGCAATAACTTGAACTATTGAATTATGTTAGGGTCCTCCATTAAGACTTGCTCATCAACTTATCTTATGCATGATGAATCTGATTCCCCTAATGGGAGATCTAGCCATATAACAAAAATAGTCAAAAACTCTTGAAGAATTGGATCAAATACTTTTTTCTCAAAGTCAAACGTAGATCCATAGGCAAGTTCATCATTAGGGTTCTCCTAGTCTAAATTTAAAGAAGAATGAACACCCCCATCTAATGATGCATAAAATAGGTTTTCACGATTAACCTGGCCTTTATCTTTACTTTTTCTTTCGTCAGAAAGCACTTCAAAGAGTTTTCCACTTTGGGACCTCAATGTTTTACTTATTTGTTTTTGGCTAAGGGTGTTCACTTGCTCTCTAAAATAGGTTCTATGGCCCAATGTGACTGAGAATCTTGATTTATGATCTATTAATAGAATGTTGTCTCTAAGGCCTAAAAATTCACAGGATGCCTCATCATTCTAGAACTCATCAATCGATAAACTAGATTCTTGTTGGTCCCAATCAATCAGTTGGGGATAATATAATGACAAAGGGTTGTGATGAATAGCTAAGGTAAGGGTAAAAATGGTATTGTTATCAAATAGGTTAGTTTCAGTTAGGTTATCAAATGTGAGGCTATGATCAGACTCTACTTCATTATCAGCATCATCATCACTAGTCACTAGTGATGGATTTTGAATAAGATATACAAGGTCACCCCCAAGTGGTTTAAATCTAAGTCTATAAGGTCTTTCATACTTAATCATGGAAATTGGCTTGATGGTTCCTTGCTGATTTGGTCTAAGGCCTCTTCCTTCATAATTGTGATGCTCCATGATCCTATTGGGAATAAGATACTTTGTATTTTTATAAAAATTAAATTGGTTGTCATTATATAACCATGATTCATCCACTCCAAAAGGGTCAAGTTCTAGGTCAGATGATGGTATAAATCTGATAGGTCCCTTATCTTTATTCTTTTATTACTAATGCATATGTAGGGTGACATTAGGTCACCTAAAGGTTTTTAGATTTTGAGGAAGATTGGCAATATGAAATGTATCATGGGTCAAATACTATCTCAGTCCATTATCTTAAATGGTAAAATGATTAGAAGCTTCAGGAGGTGGTATGTGGGAAAGGAAATCCAAGGTATTAGGATCTATATAATTATTTTGTGAAGGATCAATAAGTATAGCCTTTCCTTTATCCTGCTTGAAACTTAAATTCATGTTGTACTAATAATTGTAGCTTTGAAATTTAGCCTCAAGATGTTTGTATTGTTCATATGGGTGTAAATCTCCTAGAATATTCACTTTCATCCTTGAGTGGGAAAACTTGATACATTAGTGCAGCATTGACAAGAATGCATGAATCACATGTAACCAAGGATTGTCAAGAAGTATATTGTATGATAACTCAAGATAAAGCACATGGAAAAGTGTATCATCAGTCAAAGGCCCAATGATAATTGGAAAACTAATGGTGCCTTGTGATTCTCTTTCTTGATTATTATAGGCTTTAATCATTATTGTTTATGGCTGGAGATCTACCATTGTGTACCCAAAAATCTTGATGAGCTTTAGAGACACTATGTTGAGGCCAGATCCATTTTATATAAGGACACATTTCACTTTATGCCATTTTATATAAAATTCTGTGTATGATGGATTTTTATGGAGCAGGCCAAGAGAAGACATATCGCTTTGGTTGAATGTGACTTGTTGGGTTGGAACTAGGTGTCCAACCAAATATTGAAATTTATTAGGGTATATCTCATTATCAATAGTGGATTGGGTCAAAAACTCATTCAATATTTTCTTGTGGATTATTGATATTTGCATCAAATATAAAATAAAAATTTGTGTTGGTGTCTTCTATAATTATTCCACAATATGAAATTTCTTATCTTGGTCAGTAGTGAATGGTTTATTTTGAGGCTAAATAGTTGGTTGAATGACAGGAATAGTGGTAGATGGTTGTGGGCATAGAATATTAATCTTCAACCTCTAACTTGTGATTACACAATCAGGATTAAATACTAGACCATTATTGCTAACCAATGTTTGTAATGGTGTGGGACTAGACGGGACAAGTCTTAGTTGCTGGTGCACTTACATGTCATCACGTGGCAAGGATGAGTTATCGATATAAGGTCCAAAAGGGGAAGTCCTAGTTTGTTGATTTATTTGTATGCATTCCCAAGTAAAAGAAGGATTATCCATGTAATTTGGTTGAGTGTTATTGTTTAGCAATGGTCTAAGATTAATGGAAATGGTATTAACACTACCCTCTACAATATGACCTACAACCCTATTGTAGTAATGTGTAACTGCATGGTAGGTTTGTTGGTTGTTACCATTTTGACCTTGGTTTTGTCTATGGTTCTATCATTATGGGTTCTACTACTAATTTTATTAATTTTTTTGGTTTGGCCTTTGATTTTGATATTGTTGATTTTGTTGTTGCACTAACCGTTATTGTCATTATTGCTGATCATTTTAATACTACTAATTATTATGTCAGGGAAAGGGGTTTTGATAAATCCCAAGAGTTTGATTAGAAGTGGAAGAACCACTATCTAATGTTATCTCCCCATTCTCCAAACATATTCTCAATTAAATTCTTGATTTAGACACATCTTCATAGATTATTCCCATTGACCTGATGATAGTCATAGAATTCATTTTCATAGTACCAATTAGGATAAGGAATACCTTGAAAATAATGCTTTGGTATAGGCCAACTAGTTAGATTAGTGGTAGCAAGCTTATGAAATATAGAATCAATAAGTTCTCCTAGGTTACTAAAGATACAACACGTAGGCATGGTTCTCCTAGGAGGAGGGGTTTGCAATGGTAACGGCTACTATATTTGTGGTGCAGGTCTAAGTTGTTGTGATTGAGATATTGGTGGGAAAGGTTATTGAGTAGGAGAAAGATGAAAAGGTGGTATAGATGATGTTTTCACCATTTTGACATGATGGGATTTTGTTACTCCATTTCCTATAACATTCCTATTGTAGTTTAATTTCATCAGTCTCTTGTGGTTGTTGGTATGTGTTGATTGTGATGATGGTGCTTGAATGGGATGTTGGTCATTTCCCTACTTGGTACCTTGATTTTGATTAGTTGAATTAAGCTTGATAACTCCTTTATTCATGATAACTCACTCAATCAACAAGCCTTTGTCAAATATTTCATTGAAAGTATGTGCACATTGTAGTTTCAAATGATAAGCTATCTCACTGTGCAAATTTTTAGTAAACACAGTGACTAATTGTTTATTTAGTAAACTATGGGTGAAATAGCTTGCAAGGGATCTCCATCATTGTAAATAACTTGTAAAACTCTCACCAGCTTTTTTCTTTATTTGTGTTAAGTCCACTAATGAAATATCTTGCTCAAGATTATAGAAAAAGTGTTGCAAAAACTTATCAGAAAGATCATCAAAATGCATTACTAAATTTTTGGGAAACTTTAAAAACCATTCCAAGGCATGTACATCAAAGCTCCTTGGAAACAACATAAAAAGGTATATGTCATGATATGCCACTGGTTGGCATGTAATAAAGAATTTGGTTAAATGAACCTTAGGGTCACCTTTCCCTTTGTATTTATCAAATTTTGGTGGTTCTTATCTTAGAGGAAATGGTATCTACAAATACTCCATGTTTAATGGATAGGAACACATGTCATCCAATTTGAACTTTTAAATCTATTTATCAGCTTGAATGATAGAAATTGCATCCTTCATTTATTACAATTCTTGAGATAGGAAAATGGAAGGAACATTGGTTTGAGAGAGAATATTAGTTTGGGTAAATGATTGGGAGGTCACAAGTGGGACACTTTGACCAGGTTATGATGGAGATACCTATTGAGATATACTAGTTTGGTTGGGGAATGGACCAGGAATATGCATACATGGATTAGGATGTACTCAAAATTGCACATTTGGTTTTGTGATATTCTAGTTTGGGTTGGTGATAAAGGTTTGACTTGGAGGATTTTCTAGTTGGGATGGAGGGATATAACTATATTATGCCTATTGTCATTGAAAAGGGACATGCTTCCAACTAATCAAACCTTATTTTTGAGTGGGAACTTATGGTCAAAGACCCTATCTCTAAATTTGTGGCACATTTAGAACCAATGGTTGTCTAGTAGGTACTTGAGAAACATGGGAACATCCTTATTGCATGAATCCCTATGAGGAAGTAAAAATTGGTTTTAGATTTGGCATTTATCACTGACCAATATTTGCACATTGTTGACTAGTCATTACTTGGTTTTAGATTGGCATATTAGTCTATGACTGAAGAGGTATGTTTGTCATTACCTGGCGAGGTGGAACACTTGTTTCCCCTAATTGAGGTGGAAATTTATTTTTACTCTATTTCATTGATACACTATATTATGCCTAATATTATGGAATACTACTAATTACTTATTGAAGAGGAGTAGGATTCATCACATTCTATCATTGAGACATGACATTGGCCATTATTTGACTACCTAATCCCATAAGTTGTACATTTGAGAAAGCATTCGATTGAGGTTGGAGTGTATAAATTCCTATTCCCTAGTATGATAATTTACTCATGGGATTAACTACAAGCACACATTGTTGGCTAGTTATTTGTGCATTAGTACCACTTTGATTAGGATTGGACATTGTTTGCACATTATCCACTACATTTAGCTCATTATTATATTTAGAGGCTGAAGACACTTCTTAAATAATGGGTATATGCATGAAGTTATCTATCGAATTGGTTTGTATGAATGGGTTAAAACTTGGATTCTCTTGTCTAGTTAACTTTATCAATACTCATGTTGAAGAAACTAGGTTAATAAGAGGCTTACTTACCATATTCATTTGATTGAAATCATGTGCTATATTTAGGTAGGTTTGATATGTTGTCTATATTTGGTTAAAGTGCTCTTCCATGATGTTTTTTCCTCAATTAGATAAATTAGGGTCTTGATACGTTGTTTAAACTAGAGCCATAGGATTGTTAGAAGAATCTCATTGATCATAAATGATATTGTGGGGAACTCTTACTAGAATTGGTAAATTTTCATGAGGGAAGTCTACTAGAAACTTGGCCCCTAAAATATCATCTTTGTTCTCTAATAAATGTCATTCAAATAAGAATGGATCATACATGGAAGCCATATTAGTAGAATATGACTATTGAATAATTAGCTCATCCACTATGGGTGTTGTAGCTAGGTATTATGTGGTTTGTTCTTGGTCTTGTTCTAAATAAAGTGGTGTGTTAATTAGATAGTTAGACAATGGATCTTGGCTTTGTGCCCCTGATTGAGTATTATAAAAGGGATAAGAATCCATCTTATAAGCAATATTATCTACATAGGGGTCTTGCACCATTTCTTCCTATGTAACTACATTACTAATCCCTTGACTGTACATGAGTCCATTACGAGTGTAGGAATACATGTTGGGATCCATAGTCAATGTTTTGTCATAAAATTTCAAATATTTATACAAACTCTAAAAAAGACAATGTATAAAATAGATGATGTTCCAACTTGGGTCTAGATTTGTAAAAAGGATCAAAAGTTTTATGTAGATATTTGTGAAGAAATAAGATAGCATGAAGTATCTAACATTTCACTATTCACACAAAGATAAGCAATTTATTTTTAACCAAAAATCAAAATTCCAAACTCTAAATTTTAAGTGTTTTAAATCAATCTAATCTAGGAATTTAAAAGTTTCTAGGTCTTTTGGCCAAACATGACATCAAAAGCTAGGCTCAAACAAGACATGTCCTAGGACTTTTGGCCAAATAGCATCAAAAGTTAGACTTTCAAATAGATGAAATTTTTAATCTAATGGATTTGAAACACTTCTAAAAAATACTAGGTATTTTATTCTTGGACATGAAATTGATCAACTAGGTATAAGGTATGAAACAAAAGGCACTTTTAGAGATAGTTTATTTTCTCATAAATAATGGTATAAAACTTGGTTATTTTGACAAATAGATAAAATTTAATGATATAAATTTATTAAACAAAAGATCAAAAAAGTACACTTGGATTGGTCTAAAAATGTAGAAACAAATTTGAATTCTATGCAAAAGGGTCTATTAAACAATATTTGAAATGTTTTGGGTAGTGTTTCACTACCCAAAAGGTTTGAAAAAAAAGTGTTTTTCAAAAACTCTCTAAAGCAAATATAGTTTCCACAGTTTTGATAGTATAACACTACTTTTCTTGACTCAAAAGTTTGTGGTGCATAGACTCAAAGTGCAAGTGTTTAGCACAAAATGCCTTAAATCTATCAAATGATGATAACAATCTTGAGTCTAAAATGGCGTTCAACCCAAATTAGAATTTGAACCTAAGTTCCCTCAAGTTTAGTACAAATGGTGAAACCACTTAACACATCAACCCTATGAAATTATAAAAGTGCAATTTCAAATTTAGATTATAAGTTAAGGACTTAAACAAATTTGGTAAAGGTATATACTCAATTGGGTAGCATAACTATGCCAAAGTGGATGGTATGACTCTCAAGATTTTGATGAACTTTTGAAAAAGGCAAATTGATGATCTCATGTGGGTAGCATAATGCCTCTTTGTTCAAAGTAAAATTAAGACCATGTGTTTGGTTTGAATTATTTATTTACACCAATTTTTGACATCATACAAGACTCTAATCTAGGACAAGACCAACTAATTAATCGCTCTTAGATCTTAAACTGCCAAGGTTGCTTGGTATTATTAGAATCTATCAATATACATCATTTGAGAATATTTTAAGTGTTCATCCAAAAATAAATGTGCATTATATAGTAGGGTTTTTATACCCCCCATATCTCAAATGATAGTACTATGACATGGACCTTGAGGTGCACCTTGCACCAACAATACTTCCATGACAAGTGGGGATTTGTCTAAGATCTAAAAAATTTTTGAATGATCTAGGGGAATAGATTACACAATGACTTTTACACCAAACAATGCAAAAGAAAATCATGGATTTTGGGTCTGTATCACTTGGCTTGTTGCAAAAAGGTCTAGTTCTTTTTGTAACCACTACATCTTGTTATTCACTCAGTTTAATATAATTTCTAAAGTACCACTACATCCCATTTGAAACTCCAATTAGGATACAAATGAAGTCAATTTTGGGATATGAAAAGGTCAAAGATTCCCTAAAGAACTCATGGGAGTCAATGACGTTCCCCTCGCAAGCTAAGATGTAATGAAATGAAAGACATAAAAAGAAAGACCTTAGGGTCATTTTCAAGGTCACCTAAACTTTGATGAGTTTTTGGGGAGTGATTTATATGACTTTCTTTCTAAGCCTTGGACTAGGATACTTGCAATAGGATTGGCACTTTTGATTCTAAGGGTTCCCTAAAGGGGATAAATGGAAGAGCATACACGCAACATCCCTCTTCTTACCAAACAAAAATTAGATCAAGCAACTAATGAAAACAAAAATCTTAGAAAGATGAATTCACTTTTAAGCCCAAATGAAAATTAGGTGGTGTTCATTTGACCCCTTGGTCTTAGTTGTCAGGATCCCTACTCCTTAAGAGTACACTTGATTACCTTTGTATAAGCAACTAAACACAGAATTTAACTAGAAGTAAAATGTAACTAGAATTCAAAAATAGCACAAAATATGAGAGACAATACAATCTTGTATTAACACTCTTCCAGAAGGAAATACAATGAAGAAATCACACTCTTCCAACACCTCTTGGGCATACCAGTAATTCTCCCTCAAGAGTTCTCTCTCTCTCAATTACAACCAACAATCAACTCAATACTGAGTTGTTGTTACCACCAGTCAGTAACAATACTACCAGTACCACCACCGAGTACACCATGTACTCCAAGTAGATCTCCCTAATCTTGCTCCTTGTTGTGTTGCAGATCTCCTTTGACCTTGTTATCCCGCAGATCTCCTTTGACCTTACACACACACACACACCTGTAGATCAACCAACCTTACTTACCATGTATATCTCCCCTGATCTTGCACACCTGCAGATCAACCTAGTCTTGCACACCTACAAACCTAGATCTTACATGCCTTGGAAGAACCCTTGTCCTTGCCTTTACAAGTCCTTATGATTCTACAAATTACAATACAGCCCTATGGGTCTCTTAAATAGATCCCATACCAAAAATAATTAGACTTCCTAATTACAATAATTAGAAATGCAGACTCAAAACTAAAATTAGTCTTTTACATGCAAACTAACTATCCATCTAAAATTAGATCAGTTCTAGAATCACATGCAAATGCACTCACACACAGGTTGCCAACATCATTTCCTGTCTGACTGATGTCAGTCGACACCTAACTGATGTCAGTTGCTCTACACTTTGAATATGACCGACGTCAGTTGGCCTAACTGACATTAGTTGCTCTACAACTCAGCAACCTCCTCCATTTGCATCAGTGAAGCTTTTAGCTCCACAACCTAACAATCTCCCACTTAGAGATAAATAGCTACACCTATACCTATACCTATACATCATCTAATTTTGTTTCCTGGCTTGTATCCCTCTTCAAGTTCAGTCTTGAAGACCAACCACCACATATCCTATGGTGCTTCTCCTATCATCCAAGTAACCTACCATATATGAATCTACATACCCATGTAGAGAAGTGCCTGACCTTGCATAACATGAATCCCTACTGCTGGTCCCTCTCAGATACTTGAGAATCCACTGAACTACTTTCCAGTGCTCCTTTCCTGAATTGGCCATAAACTTGCTGACAACTCCCACTACTTGGGTAATATCAGGTCTAGTACTCATGTACTCAACCTCATCATGTGATTTGGGACACTATTCTGTGAACTGTCCATCCATAAGTGTGTTAACCAATTTTGCATCCTGTATATTGAACCTCTCCACTACCTTATTCACATAATCATCTAGAAACAAAATCAACCTGTGGCTTTCACTGTCTCTAGAAATACTCATGCCAAGGATTTTCTTTGCTCCTCCTAAATCCTTCTTGGCACACCTCTGAGCTACTTTTACCTTTAGCTCAGCAAATCCCTGCATGTATGAACCTGCAACAAGCATATCCACTACATACAATAATAGGTAAATGTCGCAACCATTATCCAACCTGTTAAAATAAACACAGTGATTACATTGACATTGACTAAAGCCATGCTTTGTCATACACCTGTCAAACCTATACCACTATCGTGGAGTATGCTCAAGACCATATAACCTGGCCTTCTATCTCACATGTCCATTCTCTCCTTTATTTAACTTGGAAATCCATTCGTCTTTCATTGCTTTCATCCTGACTGAAAACTCTACCAAATCTCCCATTTGGTTCTTTCCCAAGGAATCAATTTCCTCATTCATGCCATGTTCCCACTGTTTCCTAGATTCTACCTGCATTGCCTCTTCATAACTTCCTATTTCTTGACCATTAGTGAGCAAAAAATAGTGTAAAGAAGAGGAATAATGAATTTGAGACTTACTTACCCTTTCAATCCTCCTCATGGGCATTTGAGACTCCTTGACAGCTTGTTGTCTGCCCAAAATATGTTCTAACAGTGACTGATCTCAATCACCTCTCAGTCTACACCTGACTGATGTCAGTTCCATGTGACCAACCTGACTACTAACGTCAGTTCCTTGATCGATGTCAGTGTCAACGTAATCACTGATGTTATTTCCCTGACTGACATCGGTATTCAACTACCTGACACCATCGACTCTAGTCTGCACATGACTGACATTGGTACTTGCTTGATCGACATCGATTCTCACCTAATCAATGTCGATAACTGTGTTTTCCTGTGAGTGATGACTTTTAACTGTGAGCTCACCTTGGATCATAACCTTGTCTAAACTGCCCTACTCAGAATTATTCAGCCCCTTGAGCTGATCTCTATCCATCATCTTCTCCATGAAAACCAAGGCTTTCCAGTTCTTAAATTTGTCAAAGACATCAGACTTCCTCTTAAGAACATGCATCCCCTTCTCATTCATGTGACCAAGCCTACAAAGCCACATCTTCACATCTACATCTGAAGTAGATAAACCAGAAGGAGAATCAGTAATACAAGTAGATAGATAAAGAGTACCTACTTTCTTACCACATGCTAATTCAAGTGTACCCTTGGAAACTTTCCAAGATTCCACTATGAGAGTAACTATGTAACCCTCATCACCCAACTTTCTTGTAGAAATTAGACTCCTCTTCAAGACTGGGACATGCATGACATCCTTCAACACCCATGTGTTGCTCGTCTGTAATTTCAGCCACACTTCCCCTTTGCCAACAATTTGACAAGGCTCACCAACCCCTAAATAAATCTTTCCAAAGTCTCCATGGACATAATCATGGAAAAATAATCTATTTGGGGTTACATGGAAAGAGGCAATAGAATCAAAAACCCAAGATTCTACTTTATCCAAGGAACATATAAGAGCAACCCATGCAACAATCCCTGTATCATTTGCTTCTTTATTTCCTTCATGCTGATCTTTTACCAACCAACAATCTTTTTTTTACCTGCTCTTTCTTTCCATAATTCCATAATTGATCATTCTTGCCATTGAATTTCTCCATTCTTAGCTTAATTTCTTCTGCCATTGCTTTACTCCCACTCAATCAAAAACCCTTGAGAGTGACTTGTAATCAACAAACACTAACCTGCTCTGAACCAGGCTCTGATGAACCTGCATCCTGGCTCTGATACCACTTGTCAGGATCCCTACTCCTTAAGAGTACACTCGATTACCTTTGTATAAGCAAATAAACATGGAATTTAACCAGAAGTAAAATGTAACTAGAATTCAGAAATAATACAGAATATGAGAGACAATACAATCTTGTATTAACACTCTTCTAAAAGGAAATACAATGAAGAAATCACACTCTTCCCACACCTCTTAGGTGTACTAGTAATTCTCCCTCAAGAGTTCTCTCTCTCTTAATTACAACCAACAATCAACCTAATACAAAGTTGTTATTACCACCAGTCAGTAACAATACTGCCAGTACCACCACCGAGTACACCACGTACTCCAAGTAGATCTCCCTGATCTTGCTCCTTATTGTGTTGCAGATCTCCTTTGACCTTTCTATCCCATAGATCTCCTTTGACCTTACACACACACACACACCTGCAGATCAACCAACCTTACTTACCATGTATATCTCCCCTAATCTTTTACACCTGCAGATCAACTTGGTCTTGCACACCTGCAAACCTAGACTTACATACCTTGGCAGAACCCTTGTCCTTGCCTTTGCAAGTCCTTATGATTCTATAAATTATAATACAGCCACATGAATCTCTTAAATATATCCCATACAAACAATAATTAGACTTCCTAATTACATTAATTAGAAATGTAGACTCAAGACTAAAATTAGTCTTTTACATGCAAACTAACTATCCGTCTAAAATTAGACCAGTTTTGAAATGCACAGACGACCGACATTAGTCACTGTCTATCTGGAGATGACCAATGTCAGCCAATCAATGACCGATGTTGGCAGCTTCCTGTCTACTCTTGACTAATGTCAGTTGGCCTGATCGATGTCGGTTACTATGACACTCAGCAACCTCCTTCTTAGTCTAATGATTTTAGACTCTTGCTACTCCTTAAGAGCACACTTGATTACCTTTGTATAAGCAACTAAACACAAAAATTAAACCAAAAGTAATATGTAACTAGAATTTAGAAATAGCACAAAATATGAGAGATAATACAATCTTGTATTAACACTCTTCCAAAAGGAAATACAATGAAGAAATCACACTCTTCCCACACCTCTTAGGTGTACCAGTAATTCTCCCTCAAGAGTTCTCTCACTCAATTACAAACACAATCGACTCAAACACAGAGTTGTTATTTCCACTAGTCAGTAATAATACTGCCAGTACACCAACCAGTAAGTGACAATCAACTCAACCATTATTGCCTACTTCTAATACTAATTACTCAAATTACTCCAAGTAGATCTCCCTAATCTTGCTCCTTGTTGTGTTGCAGATCTCCTTTGACCTTGCTACCCCGTAGATCTCCTTTGACCTTGCACACACACACACACACCTGCAGATCAACTGACCTTACTTACCATGTAGATCTACCCTAATCTTGCACTACTATAGATCAACTTGGTCTTACACACCTGCAAACCTAGATCTTACACACCTGGAAGAACCCTTGTCCTTGTTCTTGACAAGTCCTTATGATTCTACAAATTACAATATAGCCCCATGGGTCTCTTAAATAGATCCCATACAAACAATAATTAGACTTCTTAATTACAATAATTAGAAACGCAGACTCAAGACTAAAATTAGTCTTTTACATGCAAACTAACTATCTGTCTAAAATTAGACCAATTCTGAAAGCACATGCAAATGCATGCACACACAGGTTGCTGACATCGGTTCTTGTCTGACCGATGTCGGCTGACACCTAACCGATGTCAGTTGCTCTGCACTATGAATATGACCAACGTTAGTTGTCCTGACTGACGTCGATTGCTTTGTAACTCAGCAACCTCCTCTATTTGCATCAGTGAAGCTTTTAGCTCCACAACCTAACATTAGTTGCAAATTTTGAAAACATTCACCATAAACATCTTTAAAAAAAGTTTGTCAAACACCAAAATAATGTTCCTAGTTGATTTTTAAGCATGCAAAAGGTGATCTAAACATATCTTTAACAAATGTCAAGCTTGGTCCTACAACAGAAATGTTAGCATGTCCTTTAGCCTTGAAGCTTGTTTACGTTTGAAACTATGAACTTTAAAAAAAAGAGCTCTCAGGTCTATGTTTTAAGAAAAATATAGTGACCGATGTTGGTTATATAATCAATGATGGTTATATTTTATAAACAATGATGGTTATGTAATTAACATCGGTTATAATAATGTGATCAATGGTAGGTATCCAACTAATGTCAATTTTAGTAACTGACATTGGTAAAGCTATCTAAATGATGTCAGTCTTACTAGTTGATGTCAGTTATTGTGTAAACTTGTGGAAAACAAAAAATGGAAAAATAAAGTTAAAAAATTAATTTGCAAGAGTTTTAATGGTTTAAATAAATATTTTAAAGCTATAAAATGATCTTTTTCATGTGTGGGAGTGTCGAGTCCCATTGGGCATGCCATTATGTGATCTAGGAATTTGA
This sequence comes from Torreya grandis, assembly GCA_037957365.1. Lineage (NCBI taxonomy): Eukaryota > Viridiplantae > Streptophyta > Pinopsida > Cupressales > Taxaceae > Torreya > Torreya grandis. Next base: position 801,592 of record JARHVA010003382.1, on the reverse strand, counting down.
CTCAAGAAAGGATGGGTAGTATGGTGTTAGTTCCAAAATGAAAACAAAATAAAAGAAACACACTAATAGCATAACATCTCTAGGCTTAGACACTAGGGAGAGCTTAGTTAACAAAAATAAATGATAAACACAACTAAAATTTAAGGAATAAAACACAATAATTCCTTCACCTTCCTTAGATGCTCTAAATGCCTTTGTAGTAGTGGTTTGCTCAGTTTTGTGCTCATGAATTCCTTAGTAATGGAAGCTTGGCTACCTCCATCTCTCCTTGGCACCTTTTGGCTTATGGCTTGGCTTGGCTTGGAATCAATTTGTCATGGTAACACTAGTTTCATGAAGCTTTTAGAACTAAACCTACATCATAACTTTTCATTCTCAAATTTTAGAAATGATTTGGTAAGGCCTCCTATTTATAGATTTTTGAGATGTCTAAAATCAACCTGAACCATCCATCCTAAGATTGATATGTGTGGTTGAGGATTAATTTAATTTTTTGAGTTAAGTTTGATAAATAGGCTCATCAATATTTGGGATAAAGTAGCAATTAAGAGGCATAAATGGCTTTGATGAGGTATGGGAGGCATGAATCTTGATATTTATGGCATTTATGGCCTAGGGATGTTTTCCTAAAAAATGAGATCACCTGATGATGCAGATATTCAATATTCATTTCCAAAAACATGTTTTCAACAAGTTTCCATGGAATTATTAGTTAGGCCTTGAATTGGATTAATTATCTCTTAAGCATATTTAATCACTTTATGCATAAATTACTCAAATTGATTAGAATGTCTTGTTATTGGTCAAAAATTCAACTAGATTAGAATTAGAAGGTAGTATCAAATGCATTGGATCCATTATCCCATTTAGAATATTATCAATATAAAATAATAAAGGCACATGTCTTGTGCAGAAGATTGGATAGGAAAGAGCAATCTAGAGCTCCTAAGTGTAAAATTGGTATTTTGACTCAAAATGATCTGATCAAAGCTAGTTGGCCAATAAATTGCATTACCCCATTTAGGGATACCCTGACCAAAATCGGCACTTGAATATGTCATTTTCACATCATTTAGCATGTTTTAGTTTTTTAGGCCAAATTATGCATTTTAGGTAGAAATTGATCAAAAGTCTAGTTGGAGGTTATCGGTGGCTAGATTTAGGTGTCTACAAAACAAGGTTTGCCACCCAAATTGAGTGCTTAATTGGAAATTATATAGTTAATTTAATGACCTTATGTATTTTATCTCTCATCAAAGGCTCAACCTTTAAATTGATAGGCCTTTGCCTTTGTCTGACTAGCCTAGTCTCATCCTCTAACTCAATGGTATGTTGAGCTAGACTTGGATCAAATCCTTTAAGGTCACTTTACTACCACACAAAGAAATCTACAATACTTGAACATAATTCAATAAAAGTTTCTTTCTCTAAATATTTGCACAAACTTTTCCAAACTTTAAGCTCTTTCCAGTAGCAATCTCCACATTTATATAGTGTTGTTCCTTGCTTGAAAAATAAAAATTTTCTTTTTTCAGTTCATTATCTCTATTAAAGATGTTTTCAATGGTGACTAATCTTGTAGGCAACTTATTTGTCTTCAATTACATAATCTGGTAACCATATTACTACAAGTGTTTGTCTTAGTTTCTCGAAGAGAATTCAACTTCCTTTTTTTAGTTCATTATCTCCATTAAATATGTTTTCAATGGTGACTAATCCTTTAGGAAACTTATTTGTCTTCAATTACATAATCTGGTAACCATACTACTACAAGTGTTTGTCTTAGTTTCTCGAAGAGAATTCAACTTCCTTTTACAAGAACCTGATAATATGATTATAATCTTCAAATACTTGCCAATTATCATGGTTATCTATAATATAAGGTCTTATAACTATCTTAATTTGTGATTGAACCTTTTCATTATTTATATCAGCTAAGATACTAAATTTTGACCCAATGGCAGCCAACCTATCTGCATGCTTGTTTTTATTTCTTGATATGGCACAAATATTGAGAACTTGAAAGTCTTCAATTAAGTCCCATATTCTATGCTTATAGGACCTAAGTAGTGGGCTCTTACATACATTAAGGCCTCTTACTTGGTGAACTACTAATTCATTATCACCAAACACTTACAAGGTATTGACCTTCATCTTTCTTTCCCATTGCAAACCATGCACTAATGCTTCATATTCAACAAAATTATTAGAAAACCCAAACTAAAATTTGGGAGAAGATAAATACCTTTGATTGGCTGGAGAAATTAACATCATTCCAACCCCAATGCCAGGTTTGTTCCTTGATCCATCAAAGTATAGTTGACATAATCCATCACTGGGTTGATCATGTTTCATCAATGTCAGAATTGGAGTATCATTTTCATGAAGTTAATAGACACTGAGTCCTTCAATTAAATTTTATGGATCATGCCCATGTAAATAATATGCCCACTCATTAAGGAAAATATTTGGAACTCCATTTAAAGGTGATTCAATTTCCACCTCACTATTTTCTAGTACCTTGTCTGAGATAACACAATTAGCATTCACCATACTTGGCATATATGGCTCCAAATGAAATCTTTAAATAGTTTTAGAATTTATTTTTACCTTATCACCATACCTAGTCTTGACCATCAGATATATCCAATCAACTAATAAATATCCTCCAATCTTTGAAGTAAAGTCCCTTGACAAACACATGGCAATAGGGAGGTAAGTCCACTACAATGGGGCAAGCATGTAATGTCAAATTTAGATCCTTGATTATTCCTAATATATTTGTTTGTGACCCATCCAATTTCAATACTCCCTTGGCATTTGGTTCATAGATAATACCAAGCTTATCTACCATTGGTTTGGGCATGACAATACTACTAGATCCATTATCTACCATACAATTATGGACTAAACAATCACTAATAATAATATAGAGATAAAATGGAGGGGTTTTATTTTGATTTTACATTGGTATTATCCACCTTTTTCATGTTATTTACATGTTGATCAGGCTATTTGATTTACTGGTTTGAATTAGCTAAGATAACTCCTTATTTCTCAACTAGTTCTTTAGATACTTTGAAAACTAAAAGATCTTAAATCATCATATCCTTTTGCCCTAGAATGGTAAGGGAGTCTCACATTCTAATGTTAACATTTTATTTATTCATTTTATCTATTAAATTGAATGAGGTTCCACTAGTCTTTAAAGTTGAACCACTGGTTGTTCTTGCATTAGAGGCATTTGGGGAACCTTTAGTGCCTCTGCATTCTAAATTGTCTATGATATAGGATCAACAACTCTATCTTTGAAATTTCTTGGAAAAATGTTAGGAACACTATAAATATTTTCTCACATCTTGAGTTTCCTCAACTACTCTTCTTATAGCTCTAGTTAGAGGTACAACTTGACCATTTATGTTGTTAGTTTCACCAACTTGATTGAATGCAATATGATCATCTAATTTCCAATTAACATTGATAGCATTAGGCTACCCTTGAACTTGTTGATCTTCTCCTTTGGATGTCATATTAATCTCTTGATACTAACCACCTTGAAAAGAGAACCCTTCTTGTGTCATTTGTGGCATAGTAATATCTTGTGATACCAAGGCTTGGTTTTGTATTTCATTTCTATTAAAAGGTTACCAACTTGAATTTTACATCAAGTTATTTTGAGGAACAATAGATTCTAAACTGGAAGGTAATTTGTTATTAAGATCTATATATGGTTTAGTTTGGGTTATGGCTCCTTATTTTAATAAGGTTACCTATTGTCCTTGAAACTTGATAAGGAGGTCTTTAATTATTGAAGGACTGAAAAGTGTTCTAGTCTTGATATTTATAAGGTCTACCTTGGTATTGTTATCCCTTGAGTTGAATGATTTCATTCCCAAAATATTGTAGCATACTTTTTAGATCTCCAATCTCACTATCCTAATTAGAAGGGGCTACAACTTGGGCTTTTAGAGATGGGATAGGATCTATAGATGAAATCTGAGGAACTTGAGGATGAGGAATAGGTTGCAATTCTAGGAATATGGGAATTAAAGTCTTTGAATCAAGTTTACCGAATTGTATCAATATATTTACTACTCTTATTTCAATTTCATAGGCATTTGGCAAAGTATTACCACCCATGAACTATATCATGACACTGATATCAAAATTAAGGGCCTTTAGATAATACAAAAATGCATATTCTAGAGATGGTCTGATCAATACAAGGATTCTAGTCAATATCTTTTGGAATTTAAGGTTAAAATTAGACATGAACTCATGGGGGTACCTTTGTATGGTAGTTATTTGTTTAACCAAAGATAGGTGATCAAATTTTTCTTCAAACTATCTCACTAAGGCTACACCTAAATCATCCCAAGTAGCAATGGAGGTTAAAAGAATATTCCTATACCATCACAATGTTTTTCCTTTAAAGGAGGTAGTAATAATTTTGATAGCCACATTATCTTGAGAAACAATATGAATATAACATAGGTGCAACATCTTGAATATGCTCAATATTAGTAGTTTCATCCCATTCTCCTAAGAAGAAAGGGATACTCTTTACAGAAGACATATGGATGTCATCATATTGGGCCAAATTCAAGGGACTACCCCTATTGAATGGAACAAAACCTTGATTCCTAATAACCATTTGGATAAAAGAGATTTTTCTTACGGGGATAATATATTGGACTAAAACAATAGGATGACCAAGAGATGGATGCTTCTTTTGAGGATAAGTATTTGTCTTATTGAATCTTGATTTTTTATAATAAGTATAAGGCAATGTGTTTAAAAGGAATACCTTTACTTGATGACCTTCCTATAACCTTTAGCATGAAATCACTATTTGGATGATGTTATGAACCTTTTAACTTGAAGGATATTCAACTTTTGAAGATGGTATATATCTCCGTTTGATTCACTTTCTTCTTCTTAATAAGCAAAACTTTGATTATGCCAAAGAAATTTTGTCCCATCGAGTGTGCCAAAAAATTTAGTGTTATATATTTTCACCCTAGCTAAGAAGGGGATTATTTAGGTCCTCTTACTCAAATCTAGTCTAACATGGGACTGATCCTAGGTTATGCATATCCTAATAATGGATCAGACCTCTGGAGAATGCCATCTTCCTTCTTGATCTATCACCTAAACTAGCTCTTGTTTGGAAAAGGGAGAGAGAATTTAATAATAACTTATAAAAGAATATAAAAAAAGGTGATGTACTAATGATTTGATCACTCATACTCACACAAGACACACTATAATATGCATTCAAGACTACATAAAATCACCCACATCAGTATTTCATAAAAAGGCATGAGTTGACTATTAATCTATTATGGGAGGGTAGTTTTCCACTTCCAAAACACACCAATAGACCATATATTTCACTTAGAATGACCTATGAGGATTTCCAAAGTAGTTCATGAAGGTGATAAAATCTAGACAAAGGTAAGGAAAACATACATTTACTTAACCAATCAATGAACTCATAATACACACTTCAATTTAGCTATAAAATAGAAGAATTCAGTCTTTTATTGTATGAAACAAGTGTTATAGTAAAAATATTGGCAAATTTTTTTCATACCAAAAAGATGGATGCATTTTAAGGCTTGAAATCCTATATTTATAGAAAAGGGAAAGAGAGATAGATTTGTGCATTGGAAAAGTCCCAACCACTTTCGATGGATTAGCATCATTCAAGGACACTAATTCATGATCTTATCAAGAAACAAGGTCTTCATAAAATAATTGAATTCTCCATTAATATTATTCAACCACCAAGTCACTTTTTGGGACTCTACACCATATTTACTTGATCTACCTAAGAGGACTAAATCTTCATGCCTTGGAACTGATAGAGCCAAGTCACTCTACATATTGAAAACCAATGTCATTTATTGGTTTTTTTTAGCTACCATGTCAATGAGATAGAGCTCACCAATTTTTTTATCTTTATTTGACCATATTTTCTAACCTTTGGTCTATTTTAGGGCCTAAAAGGGCCTATCTTGCCTTTATTGAGCTTCAATGGTAAAGCTTGATCTTGAAATATTCACCCTAGTTTGATTTTGATTTGTGTTTAAGCTCAAATCCTTTATTTTTATTTATTCAAGTCAAATAATGCTCCATCAACTTCTATAAAAAATATTCTTTCTCACATTTACTTATTTGTTATCAAAAATTGACTTAGATCATTGAAATGTTGACCCATCTCACTCTGTTGATCCTACCCGATACAAATGACCATGATTCATTAATCTTCTACTAGCTAAACATGTTGTTGACACTTATCATTCACACATTTTCCCTTTAATATTTTTTGAGCCTTTGACTTGCTTGCATTTTGATATATCTAAATCTATAATTGAATATGAGCTATTGATCTTACTAGGACCCACTAACTATGTCTTTACCCACTATGTTGGATCTAACTCCTGAGATATTACCATTTGTCCCTTTTACACTTATCCATAGGGCCTACTAACTTTTTGACCTTAGCTCACACTATTGGTTCAAGATATAAGAGCTAACGCATACCATAGATCTTATTGGGCCCATATTTCTATTAGTCAAGCTTGCACTATTGGATCCCCATATGATTGAATGTTGATCATTGATTCTACTTTTTTGAACCCAAATATCTATCCCATGGGGCTTAAAATTGATGTATGAATGTTTTTATTTGACATTTATATGAACATATTTGGCATCTGCATGATCATCACTCAGATATTTTAAAACAAATAATCATTTACTATGACTTAAATTTGATGTCTATGTACCCGTTAATTGATATATGTGGGAACATTAATGATGTCTACATGACTGTCAATATTTGGACCCTAATGGATGACTATATATATTTAATTTTATGTTAGAGAGAATTTTAATGATGTTCATGTGCCCATTATTGCATATTTAAAAAATTAATTGTCATTTTCTATGTCTGAATTTGACACTTGTGCATCCATCATTACCCTGTTGGATCAATTTTGTCAGAGCTTTTGCATTGGTCACATTACTTCATACATTTTGTCTGATGTAAATACCTTTGAATTTTGACAAGGCCCTTTATTTCAAACATTTTTTTTGACTGAAATTCATCTTTGAAACTTATGTTGTGGACAAAATGTCTGATATAATTTAGCTCTTCACTTTTCCCATGAACAAAATATCAGAAAGAATTAATTATGTGGGATCTTTGTCTCAAATAAAATATCTAAAAGAATTTATATCTTTGTAATTATTGTTTGGATAATTTGTCTAAAATAATTGTGTACTTATCCAAGTAAAAAGGTTCATAAGAATTTAGACTTAGCAAAATAAAATCCCAAAAGATTTTGACAAGTGAGGACTTAGCCAAAAGGGATTTAAACTTAGCCCTTTTAAATCCTATAGGCTATTCTAAGCTTATGCTTGAACTTTTATAGCTCAAATGACTTTCTAATACTTGTGTAACTTATCCTTGATTTTGATCTACTCAGTTTCACCATGAAAACTTCTAAAATGACTTTCCAATACTTGATCTTTAGGACATTGCACTGTATTTAGGAAATTTTGCTATACAGGCCAAAAATTGACTAATAGTAATGTCTAAAGGAAGATATATAAAGAAGAATTGTGTGTGTGTGTGTGTGTGTGTGTGTGTGTGTGTGTGTGTGTGTGTGTGTGTGTGTGTGTGTGTGTGTGTGTGTGTGTGTGTGTGTGTGTGTGTGTGTGTGTGTGTATTTGGAGTTGTTATATTGATTTGAAAAGTATATCTAGGCATCTTCAAAGCATGGCTAGGTGTCTTCAAAGAACAACTACATAGGACTTTAAATCATCTTAAGAGAGTCTTTAGAACATCTTTAGAGCTGCATACCTTTATATATTGACTAAGGATCTTCAGATCTCAATGTGTTATACATTGAGTCTTTAAAACTATTGCCAAAAAGTTGTTACCAAAACTATTAATGACTTCTCAAAATGAACCTATCATAAGAATGTTTTTCTATATGCAAAATTGTGCTCATTTCATCCAATTTAAACACAAATAAAAATATAGAGAATCAACAATGTATCACATATGAACAAAAGACAATTACACTCATTTCCTACTTAGATCATACCTTAACTTGTTTTAGTATTTTTTTGCTTTTTCAATGAGGACAAATTAGCTACTATAAAACAAGTAAATGTAGGGTTTAGATTTACCTGGTGATGAAGGTTGGTTGTGTACCATTGGCCAAGCTTGTGGGAACTCCTCTTTGGCTAGGGAGGAATGGCCTACAAATCACATTAACTCATAAAAAATGGATTAATAGAAAAATAAGTGTGGTAAGAATCCTGTCCCAAGAAGTGATACTGCCTTAGGTGGATGCCATCCCACATTCAACATTCAAGATTATAAATAAACATGAAATTACAAAGATATATATGGATAAGATATAAATAGATAATGTAAAGATAATTAATCAATAACAAGATTTATGCGATTAAAGTAAGAATCCTAGAATTTTATAATTATATCAACATCCTCTTGGATTACAGCTAATTATTCATTAACGTCTTCAAAATTACATATAAAAGCCATAATTCTAAGTCCTAGCTCAAATGCAATGTCACTCTAATTAGAAAATAGAGGTTGAGGGACTGTGGGAAGATCAAAGATGCTAATAGAATCATGTACTAATCTGGGTAGGGTCATCTATATGAAAAGACATATTTTTAACAAACTAAAATGTAGATTTAATAGATACTAAAGATGTAAAAATAGACTATTTTAAGGATATTTTTATAGTTTAACAAAGATCGATGATGATCCTATAGGATCATCAATTTATATGAATTGATGTTGATTCTGTGTAAATGTGTTGAACTATAAAATAGATAATAATGACAACCTATAAATTTGTAAAACAATCAAAACCAAATGTAAATAAAAACATAGAGATGCAGAAGACAAATAAAACTTAAATATGAAAATAATACTGACCTTGGATGGTTGAGGATGTGTAGATAAAGAGATGCTAAAACAAGGTAGATGGCCTTCAAAAATCACCTGATAATGTAATTAATCAAGTATTCTTCAAAGTGGCTAGGTGCTGGTAATGTTTATACACATATTTGAGACTAGTTTGGATAGGATTTTGTGATAAAAAATGGCTTCCTTCCTTTCATGTTCATTCCTCTCGAGTAATGGACATTTTTTGTATATTTATGGATCGACGTCAATCTAGGAAAATCAACATCAATCATAAAGGATCAACATCAATTAGCCTGATTTGGTAAAAAGTTGGCTAGGGCTATTTTAAACTACATGCCAAACAAAGTGAATAAAATATTAATTTGTTTCATGAGTTTTTGATGAGGATAGGTGGTTAAGAGGATGGTTGGGAGGTTGGGTAAATTTCATTTTTATTTGTTTTTGGGCTTTTTATGGTTAAGGATGGTAGAAATAGGGTTAATTACTATTTAATAATGGTAATTAAGTTTAGTTAACCTATGCAATAAAATTGAAAGGGGTGAGGTGAATGTAATTATTTTTAATAATTATGAATGAGGTCCATTATGTTAGGAATAACATAATAATGTGATGACACATCAAGTTAATACACAAGGGTGTATAAAAATAATGTCTACATTTGCCCCTTTTTTATGGAGTGGCATGTAATAGCAGGCTACAAGACAAAAATTATAAGGTGTCTAATGCCCTAATTTTATTTTGAGGAGGTATCCCCCCTCAAATCGAGCACCAATAAGTGAAATGAATGGATGATAGGTTTTAATGGATGATGGGTTTGAATAAGATGGAATGGAATGAAATAGAATGGATAAACATTACAAGATCTAATGCAGTACTTTCTACAGATATGATACAACTCCAGAAGTATAGGAATTTGCTTGTAGAGATGTCATATTATGAGAGGATAGTATAGAGGTGGTTACTTGATGTTTTTTTTAGTTTTCTTCATACATGGTTGTTCATCATAGATCACAAAGGACTCTTGGGGGTACTATTAGTTCAGGGAGTATAGTAGGCTAAGGAGGAGACGATGAGGGAGGTAATAGCATTCATCTTAGTAGGATTGAGTTCATTGAGTAGCACATATTGTATCAGCTAAGGGCCCCCTTTGTATTCATATTATGACATTTGTATAGACCTTTGATATATATATAGACATTTTATGTTTATGGATGGATCATGTGTATTCGTTTATGGATTTATTGATGGTTATAGATATGTTATGCTTTTATGGATTCATGGATGTGATGGTTTATAGATTTAGATGTTATGTGTTATAATTTTGATTATTTTTATCATGTATGCTATGGGTGGATTCTAGATTATGGATGTGATGGATTATAGATTAACATTATGTTTTTAATTTTGATTAGTGCTTATATATGTTGTGGATGTTTATGGATTGATGTAGATGTTATATATATCATGAAATGGTTTCATATTAATGGATTATGAGTTTGAATTATCTTAAATAGTAATTATGGATTATAGATTTTAGTGATTTATTGTTGTGAAGTTATGGATTTTAGTGATTATATATTATGGATTTGCTCAACATTGACTTAGACCATAACTAGAAAGAGAGTCTTTCATACACATGGCATATACGTACTTAGCTAGATGATAAGAGATATTGACACAACCTTAGTTAGCTTAGAGTTTCAAGCTTGGTTTTTTATACTAAGACTATTATACTTATTGATGGGATGGGGTGGATGTATTTCTTTTAGAGATAACATTATCCACACCATGTTTCAAAATCAAGATTTATCTTTCAAGAATCAATTTTATGCTAACAAGTAGGTTGATCAATACGGGAAGCCTACAATTAAAAATTTGATAAATGCAGGAAGCTTTCTTAGGATATTACTTTTGATAATTTATTTTATTTCTTTATTGCTTTTTTAGGGATTTAAAGTAGCATAATTTGAAAACTAATTAATGCAAGAAGTTTTCAGCTTGGTAGCCATCCTTCAAAGGAGTGGTCTACATATTTATGTTTTTGCACAAATGTCCTTCAAGGGATTAGTCTTTTTTTTAGCCCCATTTGATACTTTTTATTTTCATTACTTAATTGATTTTGGATCCCAAAAATAGTAATGTGAATTGATAGAAAAAAGATACCTTAGGATATTTTCCATAAATTCAAGACATGGGGTGGTGGTGTTATCTTGAAAAATTAAAGGCTTTGAAAGAATAAGGGAAATAATGATCTAGGTTTTCTCCCATAATAGGTGAAACTTATCCATGAAAAAATACTATGAATAGAGCTAGGGTATTCATATTCAAGGTTGGGGTTATATTGACTACTAGATAACCACATAATTCTCATATCATTATTTGGTATTTAGGATAGGGGGAGATAATAGTAATTTGAGATAAGTTAACCAAGATGGGTCAAGATATATTAACTATAGAAAGGATGCAAATTCAATGCATTAAGAGGTTCACCCCCTAGTTTACCATTAAGAGAGGCCAAATGATATGCCCCATATCCATATTTATGGGTTATGATGTATGGTCCAAGCCAATTAGGAGCATATTTACCTTTTTTACTTTATTATATACTAGGAACATGTTTATTTTATTTTATTACAAGGTATCTAATGTTAAATTCATGCTCTCTTACATGTTTATTATATGTGCATTTTAATCATTCTTGATATATACAAAGGTAATCAAAGGTTATTACACGATGTTCATCTAAGAGTTTGAGTTGGGATAAATGTTCCTAATGAAATTTCTCATTAGAAATGATGTCTTTGAGGGAGATGTGAAGGGAAGGGATTTGGACTTCCAATGAAAGTAAAACTTCTGAACCATAGACTAAATAAAATGGAGTAGCACCTATAAGGGTTCGAATACTAGTTTGATATGCCCATAAGGTGAAAGGGATATGAAGATGCCAATCCTTTCCAGCTTCATTAATAATTTTAGTTAGGATTTTGACCAGAGTTTTTTAAATGCTTTTGCTTGATCATTATCCTAAGGATAATAAGGTGAGGAGAAACTCAAGTTAATTTTAAATGAATCACATAGTGCCTGAACTTTCTTATTCTTAAAAGATTTTATGTTATTTGTTATTATTTTATACGAAACTCCAAAAAAAATAATGTGTTGATGGATAAACTCCATAATCTTTTTTACCTTAGTCAAGATAAGTGGCACAACTTCTACCCACTTAGTGAAATATTATGTAGCAATGATAATAAAGCCATGACATTGAGAGGATTTAGGATTGATTTTCCCTATAAGATTGAGCCCCTATTGGGATAATGGCCAAAATTCCCTTACTACCTAAAAATATTTACTAGGGACATGAGATAAGTTTACATGTTGCTAAAATTTTGCACACCTCTTAATGTATGTGCAATAATCTTGATTTAGAGTGGGCCAATAGTGACCTAGACGTAAGATTTCTTAGCAATTATGTGGCTAGTAAAGTGTCTACCACATGACCCATCATGTACCTTCTAAATAGCTAAGGTAGCTTCATTATTTTGGAGACAATGAAGAATAATACCATTAAATCCATTATTATAGAGAACACCCCCAGTATATAATAGCGAGCAGCTTTATGTTAGAAGATGTGCTTGGCACCTTTAGATAAATGAGGAAGAGATAGTCATGTAAATAGATAATTAAATATTTGTACATACCATAGCTCCTCCTAGTTTTCCTCAATATTATGAATAGATGGAAGATTAGTTCTTGTATAGGAAGGTTGGTTAACTCGTTGGATAAGGATAAATAATTTGGAATCCTAAGATGAGGATGGGATAAAAGAAGTAAGAGATGTCATAGTGTCAGCAAACTTATTCATTGATCTAAGGGTAGCCTGGATGGCATAACATTTGAAGGTGGATAAGAGTTGATCAGCTAATGTGTTATGTCACTGGATAATATCATTCTTGCATTGATATACACCATTGATTTGATTAACCACTAGCTGAGAATCACCATAGATATTAATGGACCTAACTCCTAATGGAAGGGTAGTTTAAAGCCCTATAATCAATGTTTCATACTCATCCATATTATTGGTGCAATCAAAGTCTAACTTAAAATACAAAGGCATGGTAATACCTTCAGGGGGGATTAATATAATTCCTATACCACTTCCTCACTCACATTTAGACCCATAAAAGAATAGAATCATTTAATATTATGGGATTAATTAGGAAGGGGATAAGATAGTTTCATCAAAAAATTCATAATTGATTTATTGATTATCACTAAGAGGTACTTCAGCCAGTTGATCAACAATAATCTACCCTTTAAAAATAATTTAGTGGAGAAATTTTAGATCAAATTTAGCTAGAACCATAATCCATCTGCCATCTATTGATTCTAGTAAGGCTTAGAATGCATGAAATTAAGGGGATCAATACTCATAATTACGTAAGTCTTATGGTTAAATAGGTAATGATGAATTTTAGAGGCTACAAGGACCAATGTTGGGCATACTTTTTTGGTATTCAGATAAGTTTCATATTCTACAAGGGTATGAATTATATAATAAATAGATTGTTCTTTGTGATGCTCATCTTGATGGGCAAGTGTAGCACCTAGAGCATGATCAGTAGCTAAAATATAAAGGAAGAATGGTTGCCCATCCTTAGGTGGAGTGAGTGTAAGAGGAAATAAAAGATAGTATTTAAGTGTGTTAAAGGCTTCTCGACAATGAGAATCCCATATAAAGTGACTATCCTTCTTTAATAGATGGTGGAAAGGTTGACACCAATTAGAGAGATGGGAAATAAAATGATGAATAGATTGGATCTTGCCTTGTAAACTGTGAAGCTACTCAAGGTTGGATAGAGGAGGCATCTCTAAAATAGCCTTGATTTTAGTGGGGTCCACTTCTATTCCATGAATAGAAATAAGGAAACCTAGGATTTTACCCATCAAGATGCCAAAAATGCACTTTTTAGATTTAGATGCACATGACACTGGAGTAGATGATCAAAAATAATCTTAAGTATAGATAGGTGATCTTTGTAGAGTTTTGACTTCCCAAGGAGGTCATCTATATAGTCTTCAACAATTTTATGGATTATGTCATGAAATATATAAGTCATGCCCGTTAATAAGTGGCTCCTATGTTCTTTATGCCAAAAGGTATAACATGATAGCAAAAGGTCCCCTAAGGAGTAATAAATGTAGTTTTATGTTGATCTTTTGGTGCAATAATTTTTTGATTGTAACCAGAGAAACCATCCATAAGGGATAACATTTCATGGCCAATTGTTAAATCCACTAATTGGTCAATGTTAGGGAGATGGAAATCATATTTTTGATAGGTGAGAATTAAATCTTGAAAATTAGTAAAAATGAAAAGTCCCCCTATTGGCTTAGTGACTGGAAAAAAGTTAAACATCCACTAAGGATAATCAATGGGTTGAATAAAGTTAACGGATAAAAGGCATTGAAATTCCTCTTTTACTAGGAGTGTGATACAGGGATACATTTTCCAAAGTTTTCACTTCATCGATTTAGCATCAAGAAAGGTGTCAATATTATGATTAATAATTGTAGGGTCAATACCAAACATATCACTATAAGACCAAGAAAAGGCCTTACTATGGCCTGATAGAAAAGTGGTAAAATCCTAGTTTTCTTGTGGATATAAGGCTTTGCTAATTTTAATAATCATTGGGGTTTATTGAGACCTAATATTAATATTAAGAGTGGCTTCATTTAATAATATAGACATTTTAGATGGAAGAGAATTAGTTAGATAAAAGTTTTCAGTGCCTAAATGAGTCAATATTGACTCATCATCCTGACACTAAAAAACAATAATGGTTGGTATATCATGCCCTATTAAGTTAAGATATGCTAAGGAGATTATTTGAACCTCAACACTGTGGTGAAAGATAAGGGGATCTATATAAATATAATTGAGTAAAAAAAAGTTAGAAGGGATGGATATGATATTGCTAGTCGAGGAAGAGTGTCGAATGAGGAAGATGGTTCTTCTTCCAAAGATGGTAGAAGAATAAGTTTGAGGGAAGATTTAGAATATTTCTTAAAACCTAAGCCATTATTTTCATGTGGTTTTCTAAAATCTCCTAATGTGACATCATGGGCAACCTGCTCATATCTACCCATGTTGAAACCTTTCCAAGCACAATGATAAAGATAGGTTTGCACGAACTAGCGATATCTAAGAAAGGAGAAATTAGATGTAAATAGTTTAGCACAATTACTATCATCAAGCTTTGAGGTAACTTGATCAATCCCACCATATATTAAGTGAGTATGTAAGAAAGGTGATCCAAAAGGAATGAGCTCACTTAGGCTAGGTGAATACATGGGTTGCTTATTGGAATAACCATATTCTCTAGGAGTGGGTAGTGTATTAAGGGTTAATAATTGGTATTCCCCCATAAAAATGCATTGCATCAGGGAGTTAATGGATTCCAGAGTAGGTAATTTTCAAGTAGGGATAGTCATGTTAGTCAAGGATTGATTAGAAGATGAAGATGAAATTATATCAGGCAAGTTTATTATGACATCACTTTGTTGAAAGGTGAAGTTGCATGATTTAAAGGGATGAGGATCAATAGAGATGATGTGTACCTAGCCTTCATATTCATATTTAAGGCATCGATAGACTATGTAGGGTACTT
Source organism: Torreya grandis (assembly GCA_037957365.1). Lineage (NCBI taxonomy): Eukaryota > Viridiplantae > Streptophyta > Pinopsida > Cupressales > Taxaceae > Torreya > Torreya grandis. The sequence goes on along the minus strand of JARHVA010003382.1, from coordinate 785,941 downwards.
ATCACATTGCATGAATCCATAGATGTCATAATAAAATGTTGTATTGTAATGTTCCTTATATAATATAAAAGAGCTCATGTAGAGTATGAGAACCTACATAACTAAGAAGGATTATTTTTCTTACTATGGGTGCTACCATGTCATTAAATTCATGGATAATTTTTGAGGATTGGGAAATAATAGTTTTGGGTAGTTGTAATTATTAGAAATCATGTGAACAAATAATATTAATACTCACCCCATCATCAATCATAACTCTTTTAATTTGTTCTTGATTTATTTGAGCTATGATGAAAAGTGGGGGATCTTGATCTTTAGGTCATAAAAGAGTGACCACAAAATTAGTAAAACTAACAATAAAGACCATTTGAAGGGTTCTTATAAAAGCTGACAAAGGTTGAGGTTCATATGGTTGGACCTTAATAACTTGATGAGCTTCTATCATTGCCTATTGATGTTGTGGAGAATTTTAGATAAGCTCATATAATGAAATTTTTATAGGTGTTTGGTGGAGTTGTTTTAGTATGGAGATTTTTACCAACTCTTTGGCTTCATTCAGGGTAGTTCCTATAATAGAAACTTTAGGATTTTGTTTAGATGGTTTAAGTGTATTAGGTGAAAAGGCTCTTATAATTGAAACCTTATCTTTATTAGGATTTTGGTTTTGAGAATGGGTGGTTACATAGACAACATCAATATGTAAAAAAGGTGGATTTGAAGAGGCTACTGACTCCTTATCACTTATGGGACTAGCAGGATTATGGATGGGTGGAATGGATGGAATAGTGACCTTTTTCTTAAGAGTTTGATCATTTAGATTATTAATTAAGAGGTTTTCATCCTAGACTAACTATTATATTATGGCCTTAGGGGATTTATAATTTTTTATATCATGTCTAGGTACTCTATGATATGCACATATCTCTTGATTTCTATACTAGGTAGGTCTTTGAGGATGAAGGTTAACAGACCTTACAAGTGGTAGCATAATTAGGGATGTATCCAATAATTGTTTCAAGATTACAATATAAGATCCTTTTAAAGGGTCATATTGTGGTTTTATAGGGGTTTTGATAATAAGCTCTTTTAGCAAAGTATTACTCATTTGGTTTTGTCACTTAGCCTTTATAGGAGGGATAGCTTTAAGCTCTTTTCATTTATATTTCTCTAATGCTCCCTTAACAAAGGAATGTGGATATCGAGATTGAGGTATACTTAACAATGGAGGGGGTTTTTTATATTCTCCCACATATTTGACTTGACAGACCTATGACAAGGACAAAAGATGGATGAGGACCTAAAATAGATGATGGAGATGATACAAAATGGATAGATCTTTTGTTATTTCATGTGTTAAGAAAAGAGGGAGTAATTAGACTAAGTTTTTTGACTTTTGATGTTTTAAAAATATCAACTTTAATATGAGGATGAGATAAGGCTTTCTTTGGTGGAATACCAAGACAATTGTCCCAGCTATCGATGATAGGAGATTTACCCTTTCCTTTAGTATTTTTGAGGTAAGGAGGTGTTGTGATAAAGGATGGTTTTAGAGGGGTTGGATTTTTAACTCTAGAAGTATAAATATGTTTATCTATGACATCTTGAGGAGTAGTTTCATTTTCCCTTTTAGGAGGTTTACTACAAGAGGATGAATGGGATGGTTCACATGAATGATCCCATGTAATAAGATCAGGGAGCTCTATAAGGATTTTGAGATTGGTTTTAATAATCTTAGGTTGACTCATAACAAAATCATCTCCCATAAGGAGATCTAAGATTGAAGGTTCCTCTAGAGATTCATTAGGTAATAATTGATCATAGATTTTATCAATCATATGACTAGCTTGATTTTGTGTTTCTCAAAGGTTAGCTTGGATTGTGTTGGATGTGGATGGATGGTTTAAAAATGACTTTTTGAAAATATCTAAAGATTGGTTAGGAGGATCATTTGGATTTTCCAACCTAAGGTCCCCCTTGTCAATGAGATTCTGTAGAAATCATTTAAAGGATTGGAATCATTCTATGCCATGTCTTATTACCCTGTGATAAGCACAAAACTATTATTATTTATACTAATTAGGTTTAAGATGTGTATCATTGACTGGTATAATTAGAGGGAGTTCAATAAAATTTGCTTGTAGGAGTTTATTTAATACTAAACTATAAGACTCTCCTATAGGGGTATATTTCTTAGGGGGGAAATGAGTAAGGCCCCTAGGTTGTTATGTTTGAGAAGCAGAAGACCCTGATTGGTAGGATGTTGGAGGGGAAGAAGTTTTTATAGTAACTACATTTTCTACCCCTTTTGTTTTAGGATTATTTCTATTAATTTTGGAGGATTCAAATTTGATTTTTTTATTATGCAACTTGAATTTTCCCTCTTCAATGCCATGAATTTCAAGCTTACAGGCCATGGTAAAGGCTTTGTCAAAAGTCTCAAAAGTTTGAATTTATAACATGGATGATATATGTTTTGCACAAGAACTTGAAAATAATATAATTAATTCTATTTGTGTCAAGTAAAAGGTTAGTTAGTTGATTAAGTTATACCATCAAGCCACAAAGTCTGATATGGATTCATCATCAAATTATCTAATAGCGTAAAGATCCTTAATAGTCAATTTTTTAGAAATATTGATCGACAAGTATTCCAAGAAAATTTAGACCAACTGCCTAAAGGAAAAGAGAAAATGCTAAGGAATAGAATTGTACCAATCCAATGTAGATCCTGCTAACAATATGGGAAATGTTCTAAGTAGGAGGGCATCATCATGTGTTATAATATAACATGTGTGTCAAAAGGCTCTAAGGTGTTACTAGGGATCTTCTTTATTTTAGAATTTAGTAAACTTAGGAAGCTCCCATTGTGAAGGATATGGTCAGATAGGGACAGAGGGATGGATTGGCTCATTATAAATTTTCTCATATGTGAGCATTATATTATATCTAGAGGTGGAAGATTCCAAACTAGACATCATATTCATAAAGATGTTTATGAGGTCTGTCTGAGTATTATTCTGAGGTATACTTCCTAAGACATTTTTTTAAAGGTGTTGATAACTTAATAAAGAGGTAGACATAGGTTGTGAGGGAAGGTATCATGTTGTAGTAGACATAATAGGTTGAGATGCTACTATGTATTGTAGGACTTGTAGCATAATATTTTGTTGTGGGAAGGACTATAAGTAAGTGGTTATCATTGCATGTGATGAATCCACATACTAGGTGGCTGAAGAGACATACTACTGGAAAGGTTGGATATAAGGGATTTGTTGTGTGTGAGGGATTTCTTGTAAACTATATGTTAAATTCATTATAACATGTGGGAGACTTGTAAGAATTGACACCACTAATGTTTTAGGAGGTAAAGTGGATATAGGTTGAGTGGTATTTTGAATCTAAGTAATGAGGGTTGGAGAACTACTCGATACTATGAATGGTTGGTTCTCTAAAAGTTGCATCATCTAAGCATTAGAGCCAAATGGAAGAGATTTGATGGAAAAGGTTACCATGTCCATGGTAAATTATCTAGTTCTCTTAGTTCCCTTGAAAGGCATCCCATACACATGTGAAGAGCCTTGGGTATGAGGGGAAGGAGAAATATGAATCGCTTGATTATGAGGGTAATAATTGAGAGCAATGAGATTATTGTCTATTATTTTTGCAAAGGAAGGATCTCCTTGAGGATAATATTGTGGGAATATAAGATTCTCAAAGGACTCAAAGGAAGAGGTGGGACTAGGTGTATGTTCCATTGGAGAAGATATAACACCTTCTTCGACTTCCTTTTTTTATTGTTATTTAGTCAAAACCATGAGATAGAAAATAAAACAAACAAATAAAAAAATGGTTTTTGAATTATCTCATTTTAATTATGTATGAAAGGCAAACACTAAATTCATTCCAAAAAGTTTTTTTTATCTCTTTTAACTTTAAGATGTGGAAGGAAATATAGAAAAAGAAAGGATAAAGAAGGTCCAAAGAAATGGTAATCTAAGGATGTTTTTAGGTATTTTTATTTTGGAACTCAAAGGAAATCTATATTGGTATCGGTATGTGGCTTGATACTTGGGGATTGCTCCCCTCACATCACAATCCCACAGCCAGTTCAGGTGCTGAGCCAAAATATACCAATGGTCCAAAGATTATACTCAGCCAAAGAACTGAGTTGGTCCTCCCCTTGGTAGTGAAATCTAAGTAGGATCATTAGGAAAAAGGTTTTCATGAGGTGATGAAATCCCCATCAATTTCCTTATGTCAGCTATTTAGATGTGTTTATTATGATAGTGATTTGGTTTGTGTGTGGATAAAGTGATGACTACGATAGATTTTTGCCTAGATTATTCTATGTGAAAGAATCTAAATAGGAAAGATGAATGCAATTTATTTTAAATTTTTAAGAAAAGGAAATAAAATGTAGTCTTAATTTTATCTTTGGATGAATGAACACAAATAAAAGGAAAGAGATAAAATTCAATGATTTTGAATTTAACAAATAAAAATGAGACCTATAGGTCCCATTGTGTGTGCCAGAATGTTTTAGTATTTTTTTGCTTTTTCAATGTGGACTAATTAGCTACTAAAAACAAAGTAAATGTAGGGTTTAGAGTTACCTGGTGATGAAGTTTGGTTTCATACCATTGATCAATCTTCTGGGAACTATTCTTTGGCTGGGGAGGAATGACATGCAAATCACATTAACTCACAAAAAATGGATTAATAGAAAAATAAGTGGGCTACCTGGTAAGAAACCAGTCCCAATAAGCGATATGCTTCCTTAGGTGGATGTCAGCCCACATTCAACATTCAAGTTTATAAATAAACATGAAATTACAAAGATATATATGGATAAGATATAAATATATAATGTCAAAGATAATTAATCAATAACAAGATTTATGTGATTAAAGTAAGCATCCTATAATTATGTAGCTATATCAACATCCTCTTTGATTATAGCCAATTATTCATCAATGTATTCAAAATTACATATTAAATCCACAATTCAAAGTCCTATCTCAAATGCAATGTCACTTTGATCGGCAAAAAAATGTTGAGGGACTATAGGAAGATCAAAGATGCTAACAAAATCATGTACTAATCTAGGTAGGGCCATCTACATGAAAAGATAAGTTTTTAACAAAATAGAATGTATATTTAATAGATATTAAATATGCAAAAACAAAATATTTTAAGGCTATTTTTATATTTTAATAGGGATTGATGATGATCCTACAGGATTGACATTGATTTAGATAAATCAATGTTGATTCTGTGTAAAGGTGCTAAACTATAAAATAGACTATAATGACAGCCTAGAAATTTGATAAAATAATCAAAATTGAATGTAAATAAAAACATAGAGATACAAAAGACAAATAAAAATTAAATATTAAAATAATATTGACCTTGGATAGTTTAAGATATGCAAATAAAGAGATGCCAAAATAAGGTAGATGGCTTTCAAAAATCACCTGATAATGTCACCAATCAAGTGTTCTTCAAAGTGGCAAGGTGATGGTAATGTCTATATGCAAATTTGAGACTGGTTTGGATAGAATTTCATGATAAAAAATGGCTTCCTTCCTTTCATGTTCATTCCTCCCAAGAAATGGAGGTTCATTGTATATTTATGGATCGACATCAATCTATGAGAATCAGTGTCGATCACGGAGGATTGATGTCGATTAGCTTGATTTGGTAAAAATTTGGCTAGGGTTATTTTAAATCATATGCCAAACAAATTTAATGTAACACTAAGTTATTTCATGGGTTTTTGATGATGGTAGGTGGTTAAGAGGATGGTTGGGAGGTTGGGTAAAAAAAATTATTTATTTTTGGGATTTTTACGGTTAAGGATGGTAGAAATAGGGTTAACTACTATTTAATCATGGTAATTGCATTTAATTAACCTATGTGGTAAAAGTGAAAGGGGTGAGGTGAATGTAATTATTTTAAATAATTATGAATGAGGGACATTATGTTAGGACTAACATAGCTATGTGATGATGCATCAAGTTAATACACAAGGGTATATAAAACTAGCGTCTACATAACTATTAAATGTAATGTAATATATAACCAAGAGGCAACACTTATGGATAGTTTATATGAGATATAATGAGCTGTATAGAATGCTCATTAGATAGATATGAATTTTCACTTCTCTTCCATGAATTAGTATTCTATATACATTAGGGTTAGTATATGTCTTCTATGCATGTTTACTTTTAATGTGTATTACCCCCACTTTGTGCCACAAGCTTTGGTGAGCAGTAGACTAGATTGTGCTTTACTTGTTATTAGTTTAGTAAATATGAAAACATAGGACCTAGTTAGGGTTATTACATAGTTTTACTTGAATAAAGGATTTGGAACACTCTCTAGTGATATTATTTATGGTAATAGATCCCTTGATTAGGTCTTGTGGGTCCATATTGGTCATGACCTCAATTAGCTAATGTATCCTCAATCAAAAGTGTAAGTAGGATCTATCTTCTCTAAGCTAGGATTGATTTTTAGAATCTGTTACATTTCCCATTACATAAATTATGGTGAACTCAACATGAATCTAATCCTTTTAGGTTTCATTTCACACTTTTTATTTCTATCATTCTCTTATTTTTCTATATTTGCGATACTAGGTCGACCAAGTTGGTATAATTCTAAATTTTGCACATAAGTTTAACACAGTCACATCAAAACAATTATATTATTTATATATAGGTCTTCATCAGATACAAGTTATTGTATTGAAAAGGTTGACATAGTATTCTTCTTTAGTTATAAATAAAAAACTATGTCAAACAGGTTGACTTAGTCTCACAATCAGCATCCAGAATATTAAACTAAGTAATGTAGGTTGACTTAGTCTTATAATCAGCATCTAGATAACAAATTAAATTGACCAAGTAGATTTAGTCATCTTAATAGGTTTCAACAAATAGGATTTCAAAGAGCTAAGTTGATCTAATTAACTTAATTGGTGAAAATTAAAAATAAAATTTGAGACACTTAAATAGAAAATTTACAATCCTCAACATCTTCCAACCCACCAAGATCCCTTTATTTCTCTCTCTTTCAATTTAGTACTTCATTATAATTCTATTTTGAGAAATTTTGTAGCCTTTAAAATTTCAATCTTATCACAAACTAAGTCAACCTGGTCAACTTCGTTCTATAGACTATCTTCTATCTAAAGACTAAGTCGACTTGATCTACTTAGTTCTTAAGGACTCTTGCTTCTCTAGTAGAGTAGGGACCTAGTCAACTCTATTCTATAATGTTTACATATAGTGTCATCTGAATTGACTCTGTACCATTCTTAATTTGGGAATTAACAATATATTTTAGTAATTAATGCATAGTTTGATTTTTAGTTATTTGCATGCTTAGAATAGCTCCCATAGTCTGATTAGATGGTTTTTCAAAATACCATTTAATTTCAATTTTTTTCTCTTTTCACACACACTAATAAATCACAAAAATTTCAAAATGTGTTTAACATTTATCTTCCCAAGACCTACCTACTTGTATTTCATCACCAAATGGGAAGTTGACTTAGTTTTCTATCCAAGTATAAACCTGTGGTAAATGGTATATATTGGCAAAGAATTTGACACCCTTATCTCTGTGGGATTTTGAAGTGAGGGGGTAGGCCCCAGTACCAAGCTAGTAACATTGACAAAACAAATCCATTTCATCCTAAACATCCTTAAACCATACATATTTTACTTTCTAGTTCCCTATTTTTCATCCAACTTCCCCATCACACTTAAAATAACACTTTATAATAGTCTAACAACACTCAGGATGACCATTTAATTAGCATTTAATTTTTAGTTAATAATTTCCTCTCTACTCATTATGTGTTGTATTATAAAAACTTATATTGGTAAGTGTTGGTGTAAGGTTTTGTCTTGTGTGCCAATTGGATCATTCTCATTGATCGATTTATTTGTGTGTTTGCTTCTATTTCTTGCTTAAAATTAGATTGAAAAAAACCTATTTTTAACACACTACTCAACACATTATTTTATAGACTATCCTTTTAATTCCAATCATATTATAGTACTAAGTCAACCTAATCAACTCTGTATCCTTATCAGTTTATATTTTTACCTATTTATAGTACTCAGTCAACCTATTCAACTTTGTACTCTTCTAACTTCTATCCAACATTACTAAGTTGACCTGGTTAACTTTTTACTCTTCTACCTTCTATTTATAATACTAAGTTGACCTAGTCGACTCTATACTCTTATTTGTCTTTTATATCTCTTTGATTTTGCATCAACTTTGCCTACTTAATCTTTCTCCTTCATCATGAATTTATTATTTGAAGATAACACTCAATTGAATTCAATAGATATAATGAGTTTACCAACCCCAATAGGTTCTCCCATAAGCAACTTGTGGCTCCTACCCTCGATGAAATTAATGTGCATGTAGTCACTCCCCTCCTTATTCCTCTTTAATTCATAATCCTCTCTTCTAATTTGAAGATCAACTTGAATTAGGGTATACTCCAAAAAATTCTCTTCTTCATCAATGACTTTCCTCAACATCAAGGAAAGGATCCTTCTACTATTTACCATCTCATGATAAGTGGTTAAGTTGAGCAACCCCATTCACCTTCTCCCACATTCTCACATAGATTTGGGGACACTAGCTTCTTTGCTTCTCAACCTCTTCCCTCTATTTTTACCCCTTCTCATACCATGACATCTTCCTCTTTGATTTCCTCCACTTCTATGCCTAGTATCTCTACTAACATGGTAGGCTCTACATCTAGTGGGCCTCTTCCAAGACCTACTCTTCTCAATTCCTTCACTAGTGCATCATTTTCTACCCATAGTAATCATGCCTCTAATGTCACTTCTTCTCATACCTCTATGAATACATCTTTTTCCACATAATAAAATCATGATACTAGTGCCTCACTTACCAACAATTCTTATCAAGCTACTACTAACACTCATACAGGTACCCAAGCCACTACTACCAACTCCAATGCTTCACATAATGCCAATAGTAATAATCAAACCCATCAAATTTAATTATAAACTCTTAATCAAATGAATGCTTTTTAAGATAAAAATTAAAATCAAATGATGCAAATGCAAAATTATCTTATCCATCTTTAAACCCACCCTCACCAAATTCCATGGGGCACGCATAACCAAAATGTTCCCCCACCTCCTCTTTGGGATTCCCATGGTAATCTTATCCCTCAACCTCCTCTTATTAATAAAATAATCAAGAACCTTAAAATGAGCCTCTTTCATCTTAAATTGTTAATATCAATATAGGATTTATCACCCCTACCATTACTTACAATGGTTCAACTGATCCTAATCTTCACCTAAAAACATTCAGAAATCTATATAAAAAATGGATCAAGTTGAATACTTTTACCAATACTAAACTACTAGTAAAGAATCTAACAAGTGATGCTTTAGATTGGTACAACCAACTCAACTCTCATTCCATCACTAGTTTGGAATATTTAGTTAATGCTCTAGTCTAATAGTTCCAAACTAGTGATCTCCTTGAGAATATCTTGGCCCATTTTATTGATTGTAAGCAACTTGAGACCGAAATTGCACAAGTTTTCATCAAATGATAGAATACCTTGTCTAACAAATCTAAACATAATATGATAGATGACAACCTCTTTCATCTATTTACCAATTTTCTTTTTTCTAAGTTGCAATATTGGGTCTAGACTCTCTCTCTATGTACTTTGAAAAAGACCATTGACCAAGCTAGGCATCAAGATTTCCTTACACATCTATTTGATACATCCCAACCTTCTATGGGTACTCTCATGTTAATCAAAAATAATAATGTTCATGATATGAATGATGGTTTCATCGACTCTTATGATACCATTCATATTATTCAAGTTGTTCCCACCCAGACTCTGGAATAAGCTTCCCCTCCCAACCACATCACCAACTCTCATTTATCTTCAACCAATCACATCAATGTTCATAAACCTTTAACCTTAGAAGAGTTATAAAAATTTCTATCTAGGCCTCTTCTATGAGAACTTGATCCCACTTATCCAATGAAATCTTGGTACAATCCCAATAAATTTTGTTGGTTTTATGCTAGTTGGGGTCATTCTCATGAAACTTATAGACAACTTCATAATTTGGCTATGGATTTCCTTCTCGATCCCAATTTTTATCATGATTCTATTATTCATAAATGTAAACAAGCCTATGACATTGCCTTCAAAGCCCATGAAACACAAACTAAATCTCAAGCTTTAAACTAGGTTAATGCTAATTTGGCCATTTATAAAGATCCTCTTCCAAATAACCAAGATAATCCTACCCCTTATACCAATAATGTTGATAGTCTTCTTGACCCTAATCTTAAATATAATGTGGTCAATATTAATAATATGAAAAGGGTGTTTGCCTTAATTAATCCTCATCACATCCACACTTCTCGATTACCTCAAACATTTTGTGTTATCCAAGACTCTTCTCCAACTCACTTAACAGAGTTGGGGAAAGAAGACTTTATATCTTTTAATGAACTAATTCCAACACCTCCCATGGATAATACTTCTGATACCATTTCAACCATTCCTCCAACCTCTTTACCTATTACTAATTATACTCAAACTTATATCAACACTTCTTCTAATCTCTCTCAAACCAAACCTACATCAACTAACCAATCTTCTCAAGACAACCAACAAACTTGGCTTCCAATTATTAAACCTTCTACCTCTTATCAACATAAATTCCCATACAGTATTGCTCTTACTTCTAAGGACGTCCTTCAACACTGTGCATTTCCCTCATCCTCCCCTAGCAGGATACGAAGCCACCTTATCTAGATAATAAGATAACATTTTACAATAGTATAAATAAATTTCCATATATGTTGATGAAATAATGGACACTTCTCTTTCCCTTAAATTCCCTATTTCTTGCATGATCTTTGATGAGATTCTAATTTTTTTGGATGATCCTCCTCTATATATTAGTATCTAAATTGGTGATATCTGAGTCAATCATGCTTTGATTGACAAGGGTACTATCACTTATGTTTCCTCTCTTGATTATATCAAAACCCTTGGATATTCTAAATGTAATCTTAAGTCCACATACATCATGTGTCAAGGCTATGATCAAAGGCAAATGCCTCCTTTATGTTGTGTTGGTTCCCTATTACCATCCCACCTATCACTATTCATGTAAAGGTGATGATCTTAAATTTTCCTCTATCTAATAACATCTTGCTTGGTAAACCATGGACTAATCACATGAGAGTATTTGCCTCTTCCACTTGCCAATGTGTCAAATTTCCTCACAATAGAGCCTTTTATAGGATTCAAGGTGACACTAACCCTTGGAATTTTGAACAATTCCAAGATCGTGGCATATTTAAAATTATAACCCTTGAACCCTTACCAAGAATTCCATTTTGTGAATCTTGATGGTTTAAGTTTCCTATCAATTACACCTAAGGTTACAATGGTTACCCCAAACTCATTGATAATATACTCCTAACCTCCTAAATTTTGATGATGATGAACCTGATGAGATCAATCTCAAGATTAAAACCTTGGATCTCTCACCTCATCTCTTTTCTCAGCTTCCCCCTTCTTTACAACCCCATTCCCATCAACCACCTTGTGATGATATACCTATTATCTTAACTAAGAATTAACATTCCATTCAACACACTACATTAGATGACAAAGTCATCCTTACTTATGCCATTGATATTCATACACCTAATTATGACAATGGCTATACATTAAATGATCCATTTTTAAGAGGTCTTATTCAGACCTGAGATTCTAAAATATTCAATATCATTCCTCTTTGCTTCAATCTTTTAGAATATATTCTATCATTCCATCCAATATCATTCCTAATTTTAGCATTTTTCCTCTTGATCATAAGGTAGAGATGGTGCACACACCTCTAGTTTTTTAATAACCTCATAGGATTATGTTTATATATCATGCTATGACTGGTCCCTATCACTTTGCTAGATATTAAGAACCCTCTAGTTGACTTATCCTTGATATGCTTACAATTATCCCTTCAGCCTTTTTTGCATCTTACCCCCCCTTAGTAGAGCCCATTTTGGATCCTATTCCCACTCCCTTTATAGCTAAGTATCTTCTTACTTTCAATCCTTTTGTTCCTTCAATCAAGCTTTGCCTAGTCTCTCCACCATCTCTTGGTGATGGTTTTCTCCCTTTATTGTAACTTTCTCTTTGTCCCACCAACTAGATAGATCAACCATAGTATGATATTCATAAAGTTATCAATCACTAGACATGAGATTGTTCATTATACTAACCTTATTTATCTTAGGTTTTCACTCCTCCTATGAGTACACCTACCAAATCTACTCACAGGTGTATCTATTACTTCCATGGCATAGATAATCATTCATCCACATATTATCATAAGATATGGAAATATATCGACACTTTGCATCCCACCACTCCTCATCCCATATACAAGGCTATACCTTCCATAAAGTATTACCTAAATGTCTTCCCAAATATGGAGAAGTATGTTGTCTAATACCAATGTGGTACACATCACATTGATTATTGCCACATCCTTCAATATCATCTCAAGGATCATCTCATGACCATTCATACACCTATTACCTTCCTCTCATATGTCTCCCTCACAAGAAGGCTCCCCCTTCTTCCCCTGTGGCTCCACCACCTGTGGTCCCTTCTCCACCTACTATTTCTCCATGTGTGAGTCCCTCACTTGTGAATCATAATCCATCTATAACCCCTTTTATCTCCCATAGAGTCCACTTCTATTCCTTCTCTTGAGCATCCCCTACATGATAGCCCTAATCAACACAATCCTTTAGGCATTCCTACATTTTTGTTGAGCAGATTTGATGTGAAGTATTTTCTCAACTTTCCTTGAATATTAATGAGACTTTAGCTACAGTATGAGTTCAAATTCATAGAGACTTATCAGATGTTATGGATAATGTGTTTGGATAAATATATTATTACTTATGAGCATAAGCATGGTGTTCTTAAATTTATTTCTTCATTTGGTTTAGATGTGTGATCCAAACTTACATTTATATATTTTATATCATTTGACATTGTGTCAAATTATTATCTATCTTACATGGAGATTTTTGTTCTGCACTATATATTTCTTATGATATCATTATTTTTCTTATGTTCCCTTATGGATTCCTTTTCATAATTACATACTTGTTTTTCTTGAGTTCCTTTTCTATGGTTTCCTTGTTATTTTTTCATTATTGTTTATTATATTATCTCTATAAACATGGATAATTATTATTGTGACTCGGGTATATAAACCTTTCTCCATTTAGTCATTCCTCGTTTACCATGTGATCAGTTAGCAAACAATTCATCTCATTACAATTTCATTTTACCAATCCACTTTGGATCTCCCCTTTTTCCCCTTTATTACCTTTCAAAAACTAAGCATACACATGGTTGAGACTTGAGATAACATGTTGGTTTATAGTTAAGCCTAGGTATTCTAGTCAGTCATATCTTTGGATACTTAGCTTCTTTTAGCCTAAGCCTAAAGCTCATTAATGTGTATCACTTTATCTCTCATAATTGGTCATTCCAAGTCCATATGGAGAAGGAATATTAAAATCCATAAAGCATTTAAAATCTAAATTTAACAAAAAATAATGATCTAAAAGGCAACATTCAAAAATTTCAAAAGTCAAATCATATTAAAAGATGTGATTCTAAGCACATCTCCTTTCTCTAATCAAAGATAAAACTCCATAGTTGGCCTAATGATAGATCTGAGGTCCATTGAGGTGTGTTAGGTAGGTAGATTAGAAAATGAAAATTTAAAAAAAAAAAATCTTTTAGTGCTACCTACTTTATCATGGAAGTACCCAATCTTTGTAGTAGACCAATGGCTTTGTAAAGGGTCCTGAGGAATGGGGAACATTTTGTGGGAAGGTAGGTCCATTTTAATTTTCTTGTTCAAAATTGCTAACATGAGTTGATCTTAGTACTACACTTATTTGCCTACATAACTTTGTGCCTATAGTGAATAGGTATCCTTTGTATATTGATCATCACTAGTCACTTGGTGTCTTTTTCATGACCTTAATGTGCCTCATGTCTTCTAAGTTATTCTCATAAGATGCCTACATTATGATTATTAAATTCCCTTTTTCATTCCCTAAAACCCTAATATTTCCCCTTGATAAATATTATCTTGTTCACTAATCACTCCCTTAAGGATTCCATTTATGAGTTGTAGTCTAAGACCTTGGAAAGAAACATGCCTTCATAAAATTATCAAATTTTTCAAATTACCTTTACAAACATCCCCTTTTTCCATATTATCACATTTTTTCCACCTCATTGGTGTTTCCTTTTTGAGCTGTAGTGTAAGACCATGGATAAGACTTGGCCTACCTCACAAAATTTTCCAATACCCAAGTCATAAAGAAATTACATGTGTCAAATATGAGACAAGATGTGATTGATTATGAGTTACATGTCATTGACATGTTTCCCATCTTGATTTAGTATGTTTTATGCTTACTTCATTAATATGTCATTTTTATCTTCTTATTTTCTGATTATATGTAAAAATACAGCCACTTTTCTTACATATTTCCCAACTTGAATTACTGTGATTAACTTAAGACTATTTTTACCAATTTTGTTTCTCTATTATACCCCCCAACATGATTCAGTATGAGTGATTAACTTAATTGATTTGTTTTTATACCATTAATATTTCAAGTACTTTCCATTTTATTATATTATTTTCATATTTCCCAAAGTGATTTAGTGTGATTTTACTTGTTTTAATTTGATATCAATCTTTTTCATGGTTTAAAAACATCTTTTCCCTCTTGTTTACCACTTTTTAGTTTATTATACTTAGTCATCTTTTGTTATTACACATTTCCCATCATGATATAGTGTGTAGTACATTTATTTTTTTATTAATTATACTTTTTGAAGTCTTTTTGTCTATTTATTCTTAACCATGCATGTGTACTACATAATGCTAGAAAAGAAAACACCAAACATATGTTTCCTATAGTATATACAACAAAGGAAAAATACATGTGATAGAAATATATATATATGCTTCTAAAACCACAACGAAAATATAAGCCATCAAATCAACATCCAACTACTAAAATCAAAATATCTCTATATATATCATGTCTTTTAATACAAAAATACATTGCTTCATCTCTATGGTTGGGATCCATCATGTCTATCGCATGGCCGATCCATTCTACCCATAGATGCCTTGAACTATCCCATCTACATAGTTCACTATAATGAGTTTGTCTAAGAACTCAACCCTGCTACCTATCCCTATAGGTTGGCCACCTAGGCCTGTACCTGTCTCATCTAGATAGTGGTAGCCATATGTGTGGCTCTCTCCTAAGCCAAGGCCTGCCAAACCTATGCCTCTCTTATTCTTTCCCCCGCTTGTGGTTTTAATCCATCCTTGCATTATTTAGCTTTCTTGAGACCTCCCATACCAATCTAAACTAGCCCACCTAAGCTGGGGTAGATGGTACCACAATATCATCTAGTATGGTGCAATCATATGGTGCCATCACCCTGTCCAAAATATCAATGTCTGTTATGATAACTAGGGATCCCTATCTAATCTCCTCAACCATATTATCTACAAAATTCAAACCAAATAGATATAAAATCAAATATACTTCTCAAAACATATCTATCTACAATCATATACAACAAGTATTCTATCACATAAATTAAAGTCATAAAACATTGCTTACCTATCCTAATGTCACTATTGACCAAATTTGACTCTATAGGTCAAATTGGGGCCCCTATAGGTAAAAACCTGATTTTTAGGTGTTTTAGGGGTCTAATATATATGTCTTAAGGTGTATTATAGGTAATTTAGTGTGATTTCATGTAATATTAGCCTTGGTCATTAGTCATTTTAACCTTTATGTACTTTTAAGTCATTTTGGGGGTAAAAATAGAGCATTAAATGAGTTTTATGGCATTTTTTAGAAGTGTGAAGGTATAAAAAGGGTTATGTCTTGTCATATGTGTCCTATTATGCCTTAATCAACTGTTCATAACTAAAAATTGGTAGGTTCTTCAAAAGAAAGGGCAGTTTTCATGAAAAAGGGAAGAGTTTAGCACTTAGAGGGCCCATGAGGGAAGCTAACACGTGGGATAAGGTCATGGAATGACTCTTAATATTCCTTAGATCAATTTCCATTCTCTAAGTACTCTGAAAGTGTCAAAATTGAGATAAAACCATTTTGCTTCTTTTTCACCCTTTTAGACACATAGAACCAGTTAGTAAGTTTGTGATTGGTACAGAAGTTGATAAATTTTCAAGTTAAATGACTTTGGGATGTGAAATTAAACTATAATAGATTAATTTTCCTAACAATATTTCAAATATTTGGCACCTATGATTTATTAATCATCCCTAACAAGTTGACTATGTTTTTTTTGCTTACTAAACTATGAACCCTATAGGTTTTTATTTGGTTTGGAGAATTATATACAATATAGTTGCTAATTTTGATTCCATAGGATATTTATTCCATCATATAATGTTTTAAATTCTTGGTTTCATGTTTCAATGTGTTTTATGAGCAAATCATCTCAAGTTTACAAATTACTCTCATTCAAGATGACAAGCCAGTTTTCCACCATTTTTAGATCTTCATGCTTTAACAATGGATTTAGGGATTTTTTTTAGCTTTATTTACATGATTTAAATGATATATTTATTTCCTTTACATTCCAAGTTCATTCTTCAAATTAATTTCCATGATTTTGTAGTCATATGCAACATATATAGTCTTCCATCATTAATGAACATGTATAGGTGCCATAAAGTAAGAGTTTAACATTGAAAACGAAGTGTGATAATTTATATCAAGATTTATAATATCATATTTCTTCATTTTAACACATTGATATTAGATCAAAGGAATATAAAGATATATTTATTATGTGGAAAATTTCATACTTGTTGCCTATATGCACCCAAAGTGCATCTACAGGAGCCTCTTAGGATGATGTCATGGTGTAATGGGAGATTTTATAGGTGTATCAGTCTTTAAAAATGTTTATAGTATACTTGGAAACCTTTAGGAAGTTTAGATTTGGTCACAATCATGTAAATATTACATACTACCTATAATTTTCATCCTCACTGCCTGCATAGTGGAGTGTCCACCTATAGGTAGCCTTAATAAAGAGCTGAGGAGTCATATGAAGTGATGAAGCACATGTTTAAAACCATATTGAAGTCTTATAATGTGTTGAAAACATTTCAGACCTATTTTAGGTGTGATATTGACAAATGGAGTGTGAGATCATGTTCAAAGACTCAATGATTTTTTAAAGGATCAAAACCCTAAAAGTGTAAAACAGAGCACCTAGCTCTTTTGGGAGATTGATTTATGACAATGTTATGAGAGTATTGACAAATCATAAATCAATCATTATATATGTCTATCATATGAGGTAAAATTTTCAAAATATATAGGATAGAGGACTAATCGAAGACAATTGTTAAGAGACCCAAAGTTGTTATTTGAACACTAATTTTCCTCATTGTTATCTATACGATTTGAATGATTAAGTGTCATTACTTCCCAAGGTGGTAGTATAAATAATGAATTCATGATAGGTTGAATTAAATTTTTAATATGATCTTAATGAGGTTCAAATTGTTACCTAGATAAGTCAGTATGTAAGATAAGATCACATAGTACCACCTACAGGTCTCTTTCATCACAAAATGTATGCCTGCAGGCTGGTTGTAGGGTCACCATAGAGAGTAGGCTAGATACCTTGGTGATGGACCTCATTCCAAGCATATAATTAATGAGTGTATCTATATAATGTTATTGAAAACCTTAAGGATGATATTAGGCATGCAAACAAGGTCTAAATCATGCAATTCCACCTACAAGTACCCCCTCTAATATAAGAAACAAAGTTAGAAAGGTGTATACAGTCCTAACTAGTCAAGGAATGGTAAAGAGTACATGAAGGGTTGAAATTATGGGAAATATTATAACTCCTTCTTGATCATATTATCATCTATAAAATCTTGATAATGTAAAACAATTTATACACAAACTTCTTAAGGTCCTATGAGCACCTATAGCTGAGTGCTTAGTCTTCATGAAGGTTGAAGGATGCAAGTGCTAGGAAGGTTTCAAAAAGGCTTGAAAATAGTTTTGAAATGTCTCATGAATTTTTTTATATTTTTAACACACTCTAATACAACTTCAAATGTTGAATTGGCACCTCAATCTCAAAATTTATAGTGAGACAGTCTATACAATCACACTTGGAGAGCTCCATGTTGCTTGTACCTTGAAGAAAGATCTAGAAGTGGAGAAGGGTATGGTTTAGTCAATGTAAAAATTATTTAGAATGATATTAATATGGATAAAATGTTTATTTAACCTAATCACATTATTTTTAACCTTGATAAGTCATTCTTAGGTGAAGGTGAGAGAATGCAAAAAATAGTCTTGTTTTAGAGGTTTTTTGGAGAGATTGAGATGGTTAAGTGCCTAAATGGATTATTCTAACTTATACCTTTGGTTAATATGGTCCTTATTACCTAATAAAAAAAATTAAACCTTCATTTTTATTTGGAAAGGAATGATATACCTCACAATTTTATCTCAAAGTTAGCCAGTCATGAAAATCAAAACTTTGACAAGTCAAGCAAATGAAGCCAAAATGGGTAAAAAACTTGATAGGAGGCCAAGGTATTTCAAGTAAAATATTTTGAGGTTTATTTAATGTTAATGGGTGATAGGAAACACTCATACAAGCCCAATCTTCTTGAAATGTTCAAAACTTTCTTTCACACATCCCAACCAGACAAGCTCCAATTAGGCCTAGTTGGTAAATGAGAAGAAGAGATGAGAAGGAAAATTTTAAGGGTTTTAAGGTGAATTAGCAAGATTAATTACATACAATAAAACATTATATACCTTACACAAAGGGATGAAACTAATCAAATTAGTCTAAACTTACATAGGTTATAGTCAGGCCTATTAGGCATGTTTAGGCCTAAAAACCAAATGTGAGACCAATGTCACTTCCATCTCTAAGAGTGGATTAAAATGGACCAATACATGTTTATGGGATCATTATATATGTGTTAAATAATTTTTATTTAATGATAAATCACAAGTAATATCACTTTGTCTCAGGGCTACATCACACTTGTATAAAATGTGAAAACAAGCTCAATAAGGTAATTCAAATGCTCACATATTTCATGAGTATTTGCATGGAGGTTAGGGAATTTTGGAGAAGTTTAAAGGGGCCTTAAAGATCACATTGTGGAATTTTTTTGAAAATTCAATATTCCTAGACTCACCAAAATCCTTGCTAGTGACCAGTTTGAGGGAACAAAAGAGATATACCAAAATGGCATAGTTTGTCTATAAAAAGGATTGGATATTTTATAGGCTTTATTCAGGTTCCATACCATCAAGATGATTTGTACATAATCTATATGGATAGGGTATAAAACTAATTTTCTTGACTATTTTGTGCATCATGTGGGTTTTAGGAGGTTTCAAGAGATAAAATAAAATTTGGAAAGAATATTAGGACTTAAGATAACTCCCCATGCCCATTAAATGTCTTGGAAAATCTCTTAAGTATTCCAACAAAGGCTATCATTTTAGACAGTCAAAACTAACATAGTGAACATGATGGGGAGAAGGGTGAGAACTTTAAGTGAATGGGTTTTTAAGGTCTACTCGAGTAGTCTAAGGCCATGGAGGTTCTTTCCAAGTGTCATCCACTCCCTTGTATGAATTTTAATTGAAAATTTATGCCTTTTTGGAAGCCAAGTGTGAAGGGTGACTGAAAAAGGAGTTTCTTATACTACAGATTGTGATAGCTCATTTTGGGAAGATTATATATGACTAGGACTACAACTAATGCATGGAGAGGCATGTTTAAAACCCTTATCTATCATTCCAATCATTATAACTATCCCTAATCAATTTTTAGATGTTCAAATAGGGATAAATCAAGAAGTTATTTTTTTGAGCCATCAAAGAGAATTTCATGCCACTTTTCATGAGTTTAATGACTTGGGAAGACACTTATCTCTTATAAACTTACATGGTCCATTTAAAAATATCTTACTATTCACATGTAACTCATTTTATCATCTTGACAAGTGTCCTTTTAACCTTTGGACTTCTCTCTTCTCCTCTCTCTCTCTCTCAACTTCTATAAGAACTAGCCATTTTAGCCTTTGTAAACTATACTTCACCTGATTATGGCAAAACCCTACTCATTTCCATATCATGGATCAATAAATATTCCTTATTTTTACCTCTTAAATGACTATTCATAGTGTGTTTTACTTGGTTGATTGATCTTTCTTAGTGATAACTCTTGTTTCCTTAGCATGTTGTCTCATTCTCTTACCTATTTGTAGTTGGAAATTTTCTTCTTGTAGGTCATGTGAAGTGTTTTATGAAGTGTCAAGGTTGAGTGAGTCAGCCTATTCACTAGTGACATTAAAAGCCTCTTGTCTAGTCTTCCTAGCCTAAACATTCATCCATAACCTCATAATGAAATATTGATGTGAGAAGATGCAAATTAGAGAAGTGTATGTTTGGTTAGTCCCTTATTCTCATATGCAACATGCAACTAGTTGGTAGTCATCAAATAATTTTTTATATCACCTCCCTTAGGATAGTTTACTTTTACTTTTATCTCTCCCTTTTCCCTCTCAAAGTTTAGGTGTATTAGAAATCTACAAGTGGTATATCAAGGGAGCTATCCCTATCTAGAGATTCACCTCATTCTTAATCTACCCATAGCTTAGAGGTGTTTCAATTATGCCACTTGGATGAAGAGAGTTGAGACATCTCCTCAAAATGTCCAAATATAAGTGATAACAAGAAATCTAACACTAATGGTGATTTTGAATGATAACTTCTAGTTGTAAGTAGCCCAAGTATATATATTTGAAAATTTTGATCATTGTTTGTGTTTCCTTTGATATATGAATTTGATATGGATAGCTATGGCCAATAATCCTATCATGAACCTTCTTATCAACCTTGTTATTAATCACCTTTTACCCCTCAATAGTTCTATCAAAATGGCTATCAATTCTATGATCCATGGCAGCCCTATATCCCTTCATTTCCCTCTTCATATGGACACCATGTTGTTGGACAACCCTATGAGGAAGGTTACCAAGAAAACTATCAAGAAACACCTCTCTATCAATCCCAATATGAGTCCTATAATTCATATAATGATGTATATCAGCCTCAAGAGTACTCATATGAGTCTTTTCATATGAAATCAAATGATTTTATTAATTATACACAAAGATATTATTGGCAAGATGCAACTCCTACTTATGTAGGTGTTAGTCCTTCTAATCAGTCTAAGAATTCACTTCCCTATGAGCTTACTAATGCTTTTCTCTTTCTTAAATCCACTCATAATCATTCTCCTACCCCTCACACTCCATCTTCAATTCATATACCTTCCACTTCACCTCATATTATATCTCCTTCAAATGAGCCTATCCATCAACCTCCCACCTCAAAACTTCTTAAGGAAGATCCTATCTTGAGAGAATAAAGTTAAGAAAAGCAAACTCAATTCATGGTTTATCAAGATCTCATGAGTGATTATGAGGAATAAATCACCATAAGTACCCCCCTAGTGAACAAAAGGACAATCCACAAGCTGATGCCTCCATATTTGAAGGGATGTGTGCCCATGAAGCAAACTCTAATGCCTCTAATTTTTAGGGGACATGTATCCATGAGGAATGTGTCCAATATTTGAAGAGAGAGTTATTTTAAGAAGACTCCATGTTTGATCATGAAGTTGTGGATGACCATCTCAAGCATGAAGTGGATTTTATTATCAAGGATGAAATAACAGTCCTAAGATAGTCTCATGAGACCAAAGTAGAGGAAATAGCTCTTGAAGATGACATTCATGAGGAAGAGTATTTATGGAAAAAGTTTAATGCCATATGAAAGGAATTTGATAAGTTGGGTCAAGATTTTTCTTCTCCAAAATATTGCATATTTGATGGAAAGTTTGTTGATGAGTCTAATAAACATGATCTTGAGTGTTCAATCAAGCATAAACATGAAGGTCATTTTGTTAGTCAAGAACCTATTGTCATGAAGCCATTTGATGATACTAGTGTGTAAAAAGCCATAGACATGGATAATGATGTCAAGGTAGATATTTTTGTACCAAAAAGATAGTCAATAGCTCCATCTGAGGTAAAACCACATTTAGGTATGTGGGAGCATGGTGAAGGAAAGTTTGGTGCTTCTAAACATCAAGCACATTATGTCAAGGATGAGAGAAAGTATGAGAGGACTGTCATATTTTCAAATTTTCACATCAAGATCTAAATACATGAGTAGGTTAAGAATATTTTCATGCAATAATAGTTCATTTCCATAGTCAACATGTATGAAGCTTCTTGGTTCTCATTGAACATCATGCCAATGAAGTTGGCATACACCATGAAGAAGATGGAGGCATCAATGCTAAAGAACAAAAGGATATATGTCTCACTAAATCCTTCATTTCATGAATCATAAAAAGTTTCAAAGTTTTGATTTGACCTAGGATGGAGGTATGCTTAATTGTTAGTTTTATATAGTTGTTTACTTTCTGCTTTTCCTAAGTGCTTTGAGCACATGTGTGTATCTTGTTAGTGTGCTTGTTTTGTTTGTGTGTGTCTTTTGTTTTATGTGGTTGAGGTAATTAGTTATCTTATCTTGGTCAAATATTGATGTCAAGTGTTAGATCTTATTTTTTGTTTCATACTTTAAATGACTCCCTAAACCCAATGGATAGGATGAGGCTACTAATCTTTAGTATAACAGGCATACTGCCCCTTTGAATCACTAATTTGTTGACCAAATTTAACCCTTTAGGTCAAATTGAGGCCCCTATAAGCAAAAAATTTATTTTTAGGTGTTTTAGGAGTCTAATATATATATGGCCTCCTTGGGAAGTGTGAAGTTGTAAAAAATGTGATCTCATGTGCCATGTGTCTGATTATGCCTTAATAAATAATTCATAACTAAAAAGTGGTAGTTTCTTTAGAAGAAAGGATAGTTTTCTTGAAAAAGGGAAGAGTTTGGCACTTGTACAGACTATGAGGGAAGGTGACACATGGGATAATGTCATGGAATGACTCTTTAGCTTCCTTAGATCCATTTTCATGCTTTAAGTACTATGAAAGTGTCAAAATTTAGCTAAAACTATTATGCTCCTTTTTTACCCTTCTAGACACACAGAACCAGTCATCAAGTTTGTGCTTGGTATGGATAGTTGAAGAAGTTTCAAGTCAAAATCATTTAGGATGTGAAATTACACTTAGAGATATTAATTTACATAATAATATTTAAATTATTTGGAAACTATGTTTTATGAATCATTCTTAATAAGTTGACTATGTTTTGTGTTTATTGATCTGTGTACCCCATAGGTTTTGCTTTAGTTTAAGGAATTATGTATAATCTAGTTTCTGAGTTTATTTCCATAGGATTTTGATTCCATAATATAATTTGTTCCATTCTTGGTTTCATGTTCCAAGGTGTTTTTATGAGTAAATCATCTCAAGTTTGCAGACTGCTCTCATTTGGGATGATAGGCTAGTTTTACGCCATTTTCAGATCTTCATGCTTTGAAAAGGGCTTCAGGGGGTTCTATTAGGTTCATTTACATGTTTTAAATTCTATATTAATTCCTTTTACCATCCAAATTCGTTCTTCAAAGTAATTTTCATGAGTTTGTAGTTCTATACAACATAAACAGTCTTCCATAATTAATAAACGTGTATAGGTGCCATGAAAGAAGATTTCAACATTGAAAGTGAAGTGTGAGATTTTATATCAAGATTTATAATATAATTATGCTTAATTTTAACACATTTATATTATATTAATTTACTATAAATATATATGTCTTGAGTATGTGGAAAATTTCATGTTATGTAACCTAAAGTGCATCTACAAGAGCCTGTTAAGATGATGTCATAGTGTAATGGGAGATTAGATAGGTGTATCAAGATTTATTAATGTTGGTATTACACTTAGAAACCTTTAGTAATTATATATTTGTTCATAATCATATAAATATTGCATACTGACTAGAATTTTCATCCTCACTGTCTACATAGTGGAGTGTCCACCTATAGGTAGCCTTAACAGAAAGATGAGGAGTCATATGGAGTGATGAAGCACATTTTCAAACTCTTATTGAATTATTATCATGTGGTGAAAACATTTAAAACCTATTTTATGTGTGATATTGACAAACAGAGGTGGGAGATCATGTTCAAAGACTCGGTGACTATTTCAATGATCAAAACCCTAAAAGTGCAAAATAGAGCACCTAGCTCTTTTGGGAGATTGCTTTATGACAATTATATGAGAGTATTGACCATTCATAATTCAATAATTATATATCCCTATCATAATAGGGAAACTTTGAAAAATATATAGTACATAATACTAATGGAAGACAACGGTTAGGAGACCCAAAGTTATTATTTGAACACTGATTTTCCTCATTGTTATCTACAGGATTTGAATGATTGAGTGTCATTGCTTCCAAATGTGGTAGTATAAATAATTAATTCATGATATGTTAAATTAAATTTTTAATAGGATATTAATTAGTTTTAAATGGTTACCTTCATAATTTAGGATTCAATATTAGATCACATGGTACCACCTACAGGTCTAATTCATCACAAAATATACACCTATAGACTGGTTATAGGGTCACCATGGAAAGTAAGCTAGATAACTTACTGATGGACCTAAATCAAACCATAAAATGAATTATTTTATATATATCATGGTATTTAAAACTTCAATTAGGACACTAGGCATGTAAACAAGATCTAAATCACGTAGTTCCACCTACAGGTGCCCCTCTCAATACAAGAAACACAATCAGGAAAGGTGTATACAGTCTTAACCAATAAAGGAATGGGAAAGAGTAAAGAGAGGGTTGAAATTATGGTAAATATTATAAATCCTCCTTCATGATCATATCATCCTCTATAATCTCTTTATAATGTAAAACAAGCTACACATAGACTTCTTAAGGTCCTATGAGCACCTACAATTGAGTGCTTAGTCTTGATGAAGGTTGAAGGATGTAAGTAATAGGAAGGTTTAAATGAGGATTTAAAATAGTTTTAAATGTATCATGAATTTTTTCATAGTTTTAACACACTATAATACAAAATCAAATGTTGAATTGGCACTTAGAGAGCTCCATGTTGCTTGTAGCTTAAAGGAAGAACTAAAAGTGAAGAAGGGTATGGTTTATCCAATGTAAAAATTATTGAGCATGAACTGAATATTGAGAAAATTTTGAGGTAACATAAGCACATTGGTTTTAATCTAGATAATTCATTCTTACGAGATGGTGAAAGAATGCAAAAAATAGTCCCATTTTATAGGTTTTTTGGATAGATTGAGATGGTTAAGTACCTAAATGGATGAGTATAACTTATAAAAAATATATATGGTATTTATTACCTAATAAAACTTATAAAACCTTCATTTTTATTTGTGAATGAAGGATATAACTCATTTTTTTGTCTCAGAGGTGTGTCGATCATGAAAATCAAAACTTTGACAAGTCAAGAAAATGAAAACAAAATGCGTAATAAATTAGATAGGATGCCAAGGGGATATCAAAGAAAATATTTTTAGGTGTATGGAAGGTTAATTTATGATATGAAACACTCACACAATCCTATTCTTCTTGAAATGGTCAAAATTTTCTTGCACATAGCCCAACCAAACAAGCTCCAACTAGGCCTAGTTGGTAAATGAGAAAAAGAGATAAGGAGTGTTTGGAGGTTTGTAGGGTGACCTGGGAAGCTTAATTAAATCCAATAAAACATGATATAATTTACACAAAGGGATGAAACTAAGTATATTAATCCAAACTTAGGCTTACAATCAGGCCTATTAGGCATGTTTAGGCTTAAAGACCAAATGTGAGACCAATGTCACTTCTAGCTCTAGGAGTGGATTTCAATGGACAAAGACATATTTATAGGATAATTATATATGTGTTAAATATTTTGGAGTGCATGAAAAATTACAATTAAGACCACTTTAGCTTAGAGCTACATCAGACTTGTAGAAAATGTGAAAATAAGTTTGATAAGGTAACTTCAAATGCTCACATCTTTCATGAGACTTTGCATAGAGGTCAAGGAAGTTTGGAGAATTTGATAAGGGCCTTAAAGGTAAAATTTGTGTAATTTTTTTTTAAATTCAATTTTCTATCTTTATGAATGAATCTTAAGAGGGTAAAACAGGCCTAGACTCACCAAAACCCTTGCTAGTGACCATTTGAGGAAATAAAATAGATAATGCACCAAAATGGAATATTTTTTCTAGAACAAGGATTGGATATTGTAGAGGACTCAGTAAATCTCCTTAAAATTAGGATGAGTTGTAAGGAATATATATGGATAGGGTATAAAACTAATTTTATTCATTATTTTATGCATTATACAGGTTCTAAGAGGTTTCAAGAGATGAAATAAACTTTGTAAAGAATATTAGGACTTAATATAACTCTCCATGACCATTTAATGTCTCATAAAAACTCTTAAGTGTTTCAACAAAAGATCTCATCTCAGCTAGTCAAAACAAGCATAGTGAACATGATGGTAAGAAGGGTGAGAACTTCAATTGAATGGATTTTTAAGGTATACCTAAGTATTATAATGCCATGGAGGGTCTTTAAAAGTTTCATACACTCCCTTGTATGAAGTTACATCAATAAATGATGCCTTTTTGGAAGCCAAGTGTGAAGGGTGACTGAAAAAGGAGTTTGTTAGACAACAGATGGTGATATCTCATTTTGGAAAGATTCTAAATGACTAGGACTACAACCAATGCATGAAGAATCATGTATGAAACCCTTCCCTATAATTCCAATCATAAAACCTATCCCTAATTAGTTTTTTGACATTAAAATAGGGTTAAATCATGAAGGTAGTTTTCTTAGCTAGCAAAGGGAATTTCATACCACTTTTCATAAGTTTCATGACTTGGGAAGCCACTTGTCTCTTATGACCTTACATGGTCCATTTAACACTCTCTTCCTATGCACATGTAACTCATTTTCTTATCTTGATAAGTGTCCTTGTGAACTTTTGACTTCTCTCTTCTCCTCTCTCTCTCAAGTTCTATAAGAACTAGTCATTTTGGCCTTTGTAAACTATATTCCATGAGTATGGTGAAGCCTTACTCATTTGCATACCATGGATCAATAAATAATACTAATTTTTATCTCTTTCATGATTTTTCATAATGTTTTTTTACTTGGATTATTGATATTTCTTAGTGATAAATCTTATTTCCTTAGCATGGTGTCTCATTCTCTCACCTATTTGTAGTTAGAAAATTTCTTCTTGCATTTCATGTGAAGTGTTCTAGGAAGTGTCAAGGTTGAGTGAGTTAGCCTATTCACTAGTGTCATTCAAGGCCTCTTTTCAAGTCCTCCTACCCTAAACATTCATCCATAACCTCATAATGAAATATTGATGTGATAAGATGCAAATTGGAGAAGTGTATGTTTGGTTAGTCCCTTGTTCTCATGTGTAACATGGAGCTAGTTGGTAGCCATCAACTAATTTAGTGTATCACCTCCCTTAGGATAGTTTACTTTTAGTTTTCTCTCTCCTTTTTCCCTCATAAATATTAGGT
The DNA here is from genome assembly GCA_037957365.1 of Torreya grandis. Classification (NCBI taxonomy): domain Eukaryota; kingdom Viridiplantae; phylum Streptophyta; class Pinopsida; order Cupressales; family Taxaceae; genus Torreya; species Torreya grandis. The sequence continues at coordinate 758,137 of JARHVA010003382.1, read as the reverse complement.
TTAGTAGTGATCTACAAGTGGTACATCAAAGGAGCTCTTCCTATCTAGAGATTCACCTCATTCTTAGGCTACCCATAGCCTAGAGGTGTTTCAATTGTGCTACTTAGATGAGGAGAGATGAGACATATCCTCAAAGTGTGTAAATCCAAGTGATAATAGTCACCAACCACTATCTTCCCATATACTCATTTGTTGAGCATGGTCTCTCTGTCAACCCGTCTCCCAAGCACCTCATCTATGGGATGCCTCCTAATCAAATAAAAACCTAGAGTCACCACCCATGCACATTTTAGACCTCTCCTTAGTGGTTCCTCTATTTACCATATTTTTCTTGGGCTAACTAATGGGTCATCTTAGATCATCACCCTCTATGCTTGATCTCACTGTTAGAATATTTATTGGTGGTGAGACTGAGGTGGTCATTATTCCTTTTGTTATAGTGTTATTTATGGTACTTATTACACCCTCACATCTACATCTATACCCTCTCCTCCTCTAGTTATTGTCTATAATACTCAACTAATCCATGGTCTCACACACTATTATTTGATCTCTAGTCTCTCAACTAGAATTCCTCTTCTTCTTCTCCCCCTTGAATCTCTCATATGTCATGCCCAAAATATAGGCACCACTATAGGATCCATTAGGTGTGGGAGTCAAAACTATCCTAGCAAGAGTGATATCAAATGTTATTCTACCCACCAAGCATTATGGCCTATGATCTACACTCATGTCAACCTTGGTACCATAGTTGCCCGACTCATCCAAATAGTCATAATACATGCATAGGGATGCCATATGATCTCTCCTCATGTAACTATCTATATCACTAGCATGTGGAGCATGGCCTATGTCACTTTATCTTGTCTCCATCTCATAGCCCAAGGTAATTGTTCATCGATCACATGGGGAAACCTAGTTGGATGATACATCAAAAACCTCTCATATATCTAGGTGCTCAGTAATACCACTAGTCCCATGGTCTTTTACCCTTTGGACAACATCCCATACATATCATACATGCACTGAACCAAGATGATAGACCCTAAGTCATAAAGTGCCCCCTGGTCCAATATAGACTGACACAAGGCTATTGCATATAATGGTACCTTATCATTCGACTTATGACACAAAACTAGTATTATCACAAGTCCTATCATATCCTTCCAAATATCTAAAATCTATGTAATATACACATCAAATAAGGTCACCCTTAGTCTTGGGTAGATCTTATCTGAGCACATCACCCATCAAGCTACTCTTTATCTTTCTTACTGATTATATGATGTCCCTATGATCATTGGTGTCCCCCTATCAATAGTCCAAACAATACATGTGCATCCTCTAAAGTGATACCTACCTCTATGGTATCCCTATCCACCACCTATATAAAAGTGTTGGTCAACCATTCCCATGCTCTAAGGAACATGATAATGAGATCAAGACTCAATGGGATATGCCTCATCTCCATGATGCCTCCCAAGCCCAATGTGACCAATCTATCTCTGTCCACATCTATTAAGCACTCTAGTAAATCTGCAGCCATGAAGTAAAAACCAATTGCCAAAATCTCTAATGTCTCTATAAAATATCAAACAATAAAGGACATATTAGATCTTCATGTCACTCATAATCAAAATACATTCTTCCAAATTACACAAAAATAAAGTGGTTTGCTTTAATTTATTCATTTTATACCAAATTGACCTATTTCAAACTATAATAGCCTTTTCATTACTAAGTCAGCCACCTTGTGGCTTAACAGTACTATATTAAACCCTTTTTACCTAGTAGTACTATATCAACCACTTAAGAAACAACTAAGTTAGCCATATAGTACTAAGTCAGCCACCTATTGACTTATAATACTAAGTTGGCCTTCTTTATATCGTGTAATAATATATCGGCCACTTCAAAAACAACTAAGTTGGTCATATAGTACTATGTTATTCCCCTTCCTAAACAAACTAACTCAGCTATATACTACTAAATCATCCCACTAAATTTTGTTCCTTATGCAAACTATGTTGACTTGGTCGACCTTGTTCATTCATTATGATGACTTTTTGAATAATTACCATAAATGCCTTTGGTATTTATTTCTTTGACTTCTTCCTACCCAATACCCTGTTTAACCCGTAGTATCCCTAAAAATTTCCTAAGTTTCATTTTGGTATATAGATTTTGCCTAATTATCAAATATCTATAAAACACTCAATTTCAAATAAAAATTCTCAAAATTTTGAAATTTTTAGTTACTTGCCTATGCTGCACTCATTAAGGCTGCTATGCATCCTTCCCATCTCGGTTGTCATCTCCTCACCATCTTAGCTCTCATTAATCTTTTAGAGCTCTATTTTTCTCAAAATAGTAAATAAAAGCAAACGAATTATTTTTCAATCTATTTATATTTACTATTCAAAGTTATTTACCCTTCAAATATTTAACATCAGATTTCTTATTTTGATCATATCTTTTTTTATACTAACTCTTTTTCCAAATCATAAAATTTTCTAGAATCCTAATGTTATAGAGAATCTAAATTTAACATGCCTATGTTGAAAAAAAAATTATTTTTCACTCTTGTTCACTAATCTCTACAGGTTCACCTAATATTCTTCACATTGGACACCTTCACATTTCCCACATCTCCTTCTTTACATATAGCACTAAGGTAAGTAAAGGTTTGTGTTTTTCAATTTTATCATTTCATTTATCTTATTTTCTTCTTGCTACACTTTATTTAGCATCAGTATTATGTGTTGATATATTCTTTTTCTGAAGCACCATCCCTTGTTACACCTATGTGACACATGATGAGATTCGAGTAGGTCATATATATATACACATAATATTTTCAAACTTTTATCAATTAATGATGTTCTTTATCTTGAAATAACTCATTGAGTCTTAATATCTCTGAGTACATGCCTTAAGGGGTACATTGAGAAATGGGTGGGCAAACTACTAGTGCTTCACAAGATTGTTGTCCCTTTTATCACTTGATATCTACACACTTATCTCCTAAAAACCATTCACCTAAGCTTTGGATCCAATTTTACACACTCCTCTAGTCTTTTACCACCTTCATTAACCCTATCCCTAACCTAAACCCATTTTTGGCAGTTTACATGACTATGTCAGCCACATCGACCTTGTATTCTTATTAACAAAAATTATTAGGGACTAGGTCAGCCCCTGGCCAAACTAGTCTGTGACCTCGTATGTTGTTTGTCAATTTTTATACTAGGTCGATCAGGTTGACCTTGTCAGTGAAAAATTTTGGAAGGGTTTACGGTTATATCAACCTATATAAACACATCCATTTCACCATTTCTAAGAGAAGAGAAGAAGAAGTAAGATATAGTGTGCATCTACTTATCCACCATTATACTTGAGGAGAAGGCTTAAGGTTTCATAATTTATTTGGAGATATGGATCTTATCTTATGGAGAATTAGTTTGAATGCATTGATAGGTTGTGTATCCTAGAGTTGATTTATCCTTATCATCCTTATATACCACAATAACATCTTGTGAAACACCTTAGCCAAGGGAGAGATTGAGGCTCGATAGGTTCATCTTCAAAGGTAAAGATTCGTAACTTTGTTATTTCTTTGTAAGATTAGATAGATATGAATTTTCACTTATCTTCCATGCATTAGGATTTTGTATACATTGGTGTGAGTATATCTCTTATATTCATGTTTACTTTTAATGTTTATTACCCCCACTTTATGCCACAAGCTTTGGTGAGCAGTAGATTAGATTTTTCTTTACTTATTATTAGTTTAGTGAATATGAAAACATAGGACTTAGTTAGGTTTATTTCATGATTTTGATTGATTGGAGGCTTAGGAACCCTCCCTAGTGATATTATTTTTGGTAAGATATCCCTTGATTAAGTCTAGCAGATCCATATTAGTCATGACCCTAATGTTGGAGAATTGTAAATCATGTTGTTGGAGAGTTATCAATGATGTCATGGTGATGTCATGGAAGTATCCTAGTGAGTGAATTTAGTGTTTTGATAGCCTAAGTGACAATGACAAAGTATACAATGTGTTTGTTCTAACGTGCTTGAAGTGGGCTTGGTTGATCATTAGAGTTGTCATGGTTAGAGTTATTCAAGGATGAGTATTATGGTTTTAGGATGTGTAAGGGGTACCTAAGATTTTATATATTGTTTGAGATATTATGTGCACAAGGTAATTCATCTAATAGTCCATAGTTTTCATCTACATAGTTTGGGTCCAGTGGCAGCAAATCTGAGTAGGCAGTTTGATGACATCATAATTTCCATGTGTGAATGATTCTAGAGGAAATGGTCACATGGGTTTGTTTAGTTTTATGCCTAGTTATAATGAGATAAATTTCATATCATGCATCAAATCATGGTCAAAGATATGCATGTGAAAATTTGGGCTACCAGGCAGTTTGACTATGTTTTCCCATACTTGACCAATTTTGCAATATGGAAAGAAGAGCTAAGTGAAAATTTTGATGGTGTTATATATTGAAAATGTGAAGGTGTCAAGATAAATTGATCATATGGGTTTTTTAAGTTTTTAGAATAATTTATTTTCACAAAATTTGATATCATGCACTGAAGCATGGCAAAATTTATATAGGAGTAAAACTAGTCTCCTAGACAAATTTTAAGCATAGTTGGCTTTATGATAGAAGATTTTGAGAAGGCATTTTAATGGAATTTTATCTCACACATGTGAAGGTTTAAATAGTATTTTTTTATATAATTGGATTCTCCTATTTGAATAAATCATTTGGTCCAAATTTGAGATCATGCATCAAAGCATAGAAGAAGTTATTAAAGTCCAAAGTAGGCTTTCTAAGCATATTACAATTGGTCCCCATAGTCAATTTGCTTGATGTTAAATATATAAACATAGTGGTGATCCAACAGTTCATGGGAGTTAATACTTGTAGATATAATGGTGTATATGGAGTAAAATGAGACAATATGACAACTATTTAGCAGAGTTAAATTTTAGGACCTAATGAAGATCCAATGATGTGTGGGTAATCATACAGATCAAATATCAATGATGCTTGTTGATCAAGATGAGGATAGGTGCATAATGTTTAACATCTAATAAAATGTACATGATAAGGATCCAATATAAATCAAGTGTTTTTATAGATTGATCAAATGGTGAGTATTGATCATTAAAGACCTGTTTGAACCGTAGAGATCAACAAAGCACATTGAGTCAACATTTTGAGATTACATGAGATGAGGTTAAAATGACTAAGGTTTATCACCTAAGCATTGGTGCCTATGAATTAAATATAAAAATATATTTATGGTGTATATTTAGTTTGAGTTGATAGGACATTATGTTTGAAGGTTAACTATGACCATTGTTATTCAAATATTTGAATTTAACATAGTAAAAACCAGAGCTCTGTATTTTGTTCATATCTTTAGATAGAAGTTGAATTTTTTCGTGATGTAAAAAAACAAAGATGAAGAGGACTCCATGATACATCTAATTAAATTTATTTTAAAATTTTTAAATGAGTGTAGTCAAATATATTGAGTTTATAAGTTGATTGTGTGTTCATGCTTATTCTACAAGTGACTTGAGAAGGATATTTGATCTTGTGTTGATAATGTTTTAATGTCTCATGATGAATTAGATATTGTAGCATGTTTTAGAATCCATGAGGATGCCCTATGTGGATTTTATAAGTATTATCAATCTATCTTGAATGTGAACAATGCTTAAAAATTTGACTATATGTTTAGTAATGGTGTTCTTGTGTATAAGGTCTCTATTTGAGTTGATTGAGCATACACAAATCTAAGATAAGATGATAGTGATATCTAGAAGATGTCTAAGGGGATATAAGGAATGGACCCATGTATTTTAAATTGGTCTTGTGTTCTTTTTTGGCTTTAGGTTGTGCTAAAAGGGTAAATGGGTTCACATGAGACCTATACGGGCTATAAGGGCCTTATTAAAAGGTGTTGTTCCTTAAGGGTGACCCATAGATGTTATGGCTGACCTATGAAGATTGTATTGAGTTGTGTCTTCATGAGATATATACCTTAATGGATAGGGCATGTCTAATGGTTGACCAAGGTATTGATTATCATGATTACTCTATAAATAGTGAAACCAAAGATGATGGTTTATAGACTTGTAAGCAAGAGTCTTGGAAGAGATCGAAGAGAGACTTGTGTGTGTTTTGTGGAGTGAAGGAGGGGTAGAGTGCCTTGAATATGAGTTAAAGAGTAGAATAAATTGAGGACTATTTTTATGACTTGTTGGTCATAATTTTGTTGGTAGATTAGTTTGTTTGTTATTCGAGTGTGAGTGAAGGTGAAGAGTGATAACCAAAGGTCCATCATCAAGTATTGAAGACATTAGTTCATAGGTGGATATGTTCATAGGTTTTATTGTTTTAAAATTATCATATAAGGTGGTTATAGCCTCCTTGTAAGGTGAAACTTGCTAAAAAGTATAGTTATTATTGCAACTCAACTAGTCAGGTGTGGTATCACCTTATGAGATTGTAGTCTCACTAAATAAGGATTATAATTCCTTGATGATTTGTATATGGTATAAATTAGATCTTATTATTATAAGATAGTAGTACAATTTTAGGTTTTAGTGGGTTTTATTCCCCAAGAGGGTTTCCCATCTATGTCATGTGTTATGTGATTGATCTTGATTTATCTCTCTTACTCATTGTTATGAATGATGTGTATGCTTCATGAATGTTTGTGACAATTGATTAAGTGTTTTTATAGATCAAAATTAAATTTGGATAATTTGGGATCAATAATTAACCTCCTCCCTCAATGATTATACCTCTAACAATTGGTATTAGAGTAGGTCCTTTGGTAAAGATTTAATAGATTGAAGGTGATCCAAGGTACAATACGGGTAGTCATCAATGAGGTTTCTCTACTGAGCAAGCACTAATGTTCAATGGATCTAATTATGATTTTTGGAGTGTAAGTATGAGGACATACATTATGTCCCTAGGGTTTGATGTATGGAAATCAATTTTGGATGGTTATGTTGCTCCTTTTACTCCTCCATCTAGTGTTGTAGACAAGAAGTTATTTGATAACAATTCCAAGGTGATGAATGCTATCACTTGTGGTCTTTCAGAGATTGAATACACCAAGATAATCCATTATACATCTGCTAAATAAATATATAACAAAATTAAGATCATTTTTAAAGTATATTCAAAGGTTAATCTTGTCAATTTGTAAACTCACAAAAGGTAATTTGAAAGTCTCGAGATGAAAGAAGAATATTCTATGGTATCTTTTTTGTAGAAATTTGATGAGACTGTGAACATCATCAGAGGTATTAGAGAGAATCTTAAAGAGACTATTATAATTTAAAAGGTATTAAGGTCTCTATCTCTCAATTTTGATCCAAAACTATATATTATAGATGAGAGCCATGATCTTAGTTTAATATGGATAAATTACATGACACCCTTATTGCATATAAGATGAGAGTAAATGATGATATACCTCCAAAGAAGGAAGTTGCATTCAAGATAGAGATGAAGCCTAAGAATATATTCCAAGATAATAAATCCAAAGAGGATGGCATACATGATATTGATAAGGATGATCTAATTGCTTTGATTATTATGAAATTGAATACTGGCTCAAAAAAGTATAAGGGTAAACTACCCTTCAAATGTTTCAACTATGGAGAGATAGGAAATTTTTCTTGAAAGTGCCCTCATAAGCATGAGAAGAATGATCATGAAGAGCTTGGTGAAGGTCATGATGAAGAAAAGAAGACATATAGGAATAAGGGATTTATAAAGTATAACAATAAGAAGTCCTTCAATAATAAAATAGTCTCTACACCAAAGAAGATTGTAGCTTATCAGATGAGAGTGAAGATAGTGACTCAAAATTTGATCATGAAGCTGATGGTCCTATTGAAGATGAATCTCTATTCATGGCTGAGGAAGGAAGTTGCTCAGATCAGAAGGTGTCTACTTGGATTGATTTAGATAATGATGAAGATAAGATGGACTATGAGACTATTTTGATGAATGTTCTTGAATAACTGAAGATTGAGAAGAAGATAAATAAGATGAAATATAAAATCAAGGAATATGAGGATCAATTTGAGGAAATATTGAATGAAGATACCAAGGATCCTGAAGATATGATCAAGCATCTCAATTTTAAATTGGATATTATGTCTATAAACCTAAAAGATAAAAAATATGAATGTTCAACATATGTTTCTAAAAATTAGTCTTTGAAATCTAAGTTAGAGAATACATCTAGTAAGGTAAAGTCATTTGTGATATTTGAAAAGAGCTCATGTAATCTAAACAACATTTTGAGTGATCAAAATCATGATAGTGATATAACTAGTCTTGGATATGAAGAAGAAAAAAAGAATGTTACTCAAGACAAGATGAAGACTAATATAAACTAGGACAATCTTACTTTGAAAACAAATCATCAGACAAGGATTGAAGGTGCTCGTAAAATGAAGAAAAATCAGATTAGATGGCCAAATTCCATGAGTTATACAAGATTCAATGGTTATTGTTACATATGTAATAAATTTTGCCATAGGGATAAAGAATGTAAGAGACCTATTATAAATGAGTTTGCATGGAATTATGATGAGGGTCATTAGTCAAAAGGTGTGAACAGAGTTAAGTGATTTAATAGTTATGACAGGACATATTGAAAAATTTTGTCTAAATAAGGTAAGGCAAGATACATTTCTTGCAAAAGGTATGGTGTGCTATAATTATGAATAAAGAGGTCACATTTCTAGGTTTTAAAAGCAAATACCTACAAGATAGAATTGATTTAATCAAGATCTTAGAGTTTAAGGAAGAAGGTAAGTTAACACATGGAAGCCAAAGGTGAAAATTGTGAGTCATGATGAGACTATAGGTCCAAGTAATCTATTTTCTATGGTGGAGAATGCTTCAAAATTTAAAGAGTACTAAGAAGTCTCATTGTCTGCTTATGTTGATAATGAAGAGATCAAGCTCAAGGAGAAGGCCAAGGTGTTCATTTAGGCCAAACCCAAGGTATGTATAGATCCAAGTGAAAATCCTACTATTTTTGAGCATGTATCATGTAAATAACATCAATTGCCTATGCCTAGTAATGTGGTTCTAAATTGTAAGGTGGATCCTTCAGATGAAAAGGTATGTAATGAATCTATGTTGCCTCCACGTATTGTGAATCCAATCATAGAAGAAAATGAGAATGTTATAGTGGATGAGGAATTTATTTATCCTAATCAAAATAATAAGAAAAACAAGAACTATAAGTATCAAATGACCAAGAAGGAGAAGGAATATGAGGAGTTGCGGGAATCTCCTAGTTTCACACCATGGTAGAGCATTATGGTGTAGAGGAGGTCTCTGTATATGCTTATTAAGAGACTCCTTTTAGTGGAGAAGCAAGTTTGTGTGCTCAAAATGATAATGCTAATTAGAGAAGGTCTTTGGTTAAGGGGGAGTGAAAAGTTCATGAGCCTATTTTAGAGGTTTGTGAAGGAGTTGTAGTACAGAGTTAGAATGGGTGGTTCCAGGTGGCTTAATGAGATTGATGCAAATGTCAAGAAGAGTCTGATGTTTAGAAAGGTTTATACACTTATTTTTTATGTTCTCTAGGTTATTTTTTGATCTAAACATATGATTATACCTCTAACAATTGGTAATATTCTTGAGTCCTCTCAATTTTCTCATTTTTGGCTTAAAAACAAGTAGGCCTAAAATTGGTTATAGGAAGTCTATGCTCCCAAAGGTTTGAAGGCTCAATTTTTGGGCTAGAAATTTTTTATGGGTGTCTCCAAGTGTGCAAAAAGTTTTAGAGGTGTGCATTAAACAGAAGGAGGTTTGTTGACCCTGTTTGTTTTGAGTTTCTAGGGTTTTTGAGCTATGCTATTAAAATAGTTTTCCTTATGGGTTAAGGTCTATGTCTTCTTAATATTTTGAATGGGCTGAATGGGTGGTAAAATAAATCTTCACAAATATTTGAAGGATTGTGTTTCTCAAGTTATTCAAGTTTTTGTCAATATGGAGGCTTAATTGACTAGTTGGTTTGTGAAGAAAGTATATTTCAGAGGTTGAGCTAGTTATTTAAAATTGGTATACTGAAGGGGGAATATGAGAGTGCTCCAAATATGAATTTTTAGGTCCTCAAAATGTGTTTATTGAAAATTTTTGGCTCTACAAGTTCCAGGTAGGGCTACAAAGAGGCTAAACAATCATAGTTTGACGAAGAGTGATTTTTGCTCAATTTCTCCAAAAGAGAAAAGTATGTTTATTTCAAGGTAATTTCTTAATTTGGTTTATTAAATGTCTCCTATTTTTTGAGTTTTATGATTATTTGTTGGTGGTCCTTATGGTAACTTGAGAGAGATTGCTAGTTAGCATATATGGTGGTTCTTCATGATGTTTAGAGATCTGAAGATGCTCAAAAGGTGTATTAGCTTAAAGTTCATAGGGGGAGTCCCTCTCAGATGTTCCTTGATGTGTTCCATTAAATTTCTATGTTTTTATATGTTCTTTTTTCATTATTTGCATTGCTTGGTTCAAGAGAATGTTGGCATGAAGCAAGAAGTTGTCAAGGCAAGAAGTGGTAGGCTCAAGGTAAGGGGGAGTGTGTACTATATTTATAAGATGGTCTAATCCTATTGTTAGTATTTTTAGTTCCTCAGGATCATTGTTTTCCCACTTTGTCATTTTTTCAAAGGGGGAGAAATTTCCTATTATTGGAGTGCTTGAAGAGAGAGAAGGTGAGTTGTATTTTACTATATATGATGGTTGTTTACATTAATGACAAAGGGGGAGAATATGGAGAGTTATCAATGATGTTTTTGGAGAGTTTTTATATGTCATAGTGATGTCATGGAGGTATCCTGGTGAGTGTATGGAGTTCTTTTATAGCCTAAGTGATAATGACAAAGTGTGAAATGTGTTTATTCTAGTGGGCTTGGTTGGTCATCAGAGTTGGCATGGTTATGATTGTTTAGGGATGATTATTGTGATTTGAAGATGTGAAATAGGTACCTAAGATGTTATCTATTCTTTGAGAGCTTATGTTCACAAGTGTAATTCATCTGGTAGTCCATAGTTTTCATCTAGATAGTTTGGGCCTAGTGGCACAAAATCTAAGTAGGCAGTTTGATGACATCATAATTGCCACATGTGAATGAATCAAGAAAAAATGGTCACATGGATTTTTTTATTTTTATGTCTAGTTATTATTTTCTAAATATTATTTCATGCATCAAAGTACAATCAAATATATGCATGTGAAAATTTGGGCTCCCAACCAGTTTGACTGTGGTTTCCCGTACTTAGCCAGTTTTGAAATATGGCAAGAGTCGAGTGAGAATTTTTATGGTGTTATATCTTGCACATGTGAAGGTGTCAAGAGAAACTAATCATATGGGTTTGTTAAATTTTGAGCCTATTTTATTTGTGATATATTTTAGATCATGCACTGAAGTGTGGTAAAAGTTATATAGGAGCAAATTTGGTCTCCCAAACAAATTCTAAGCATAGTTGGCTCTATGACAGAAGATTTTGAAAAGCCATTTTAATGGCATTATATCTTAAACACATTAATTTTTCAAGAGTATTTTTTATATGGTTTTATTATCCTATGTGAGGAGATCATTTGGTCCAAAGTTGAGATCATGCATCGAAGCATAGAATAAGTTATTAAGGTCCAAAGTAGGCTTTCCAAACATATTATAGTTGGTCCCCATATTTAGTCAATTTGTTTTATGTTAAAGATTTGGACCTAGTTGAGATCCAATAGTTCATGGGAGTTCATAATTCTAGATCAAAAAGTGCATATAGATTTAAATGGGTCAATGTGATAGTTGTTTGGCAAAGTTAAAGTTTAGGACCTAATGAAGATCCAATGGTATGTAGGTGATCATATAGATCAAAGATCAACATTACATGTTGATCAAGATGAAAATAGTTGCATGATGTTTAACATTTGATAAAAGGTATAGGATGATCCAATGGTGATCAGGTGTTCATATAGATTGATCTAATAATGAGTGTTGATCTTTAAAGACTCAGTTGATTTGTATAGATCGATGGAGCATGTTGAGTCAAAATTTTGAGATTTCACAAGATGAGGTCAAAGTGACTAAGGTATATCATCCAAGCATTTTCACCTATGCATTAAATATCAAAAGAGATCGATGGTGCATATTCGATTTAATCTGAGAGGACATGAGATTCAAGCATTATGTTCACAGGTTAATTGTGATTGTTGTTATTCAAATATTTCAATTTAATATAGGAAAACCTAAAGCTCTATATTTTGTTCATATCTTTCAATATAAGTTAAATTTACTAGTTTTGTAAAAAAAAAAATTATAGGACTCCCTGGTGCATCTAATGAACCTGATTTGAAGATCTAAAATTGAGTGAAGTCAAATATATTGAGCCTAAAAGTTGATTATGTATTTGTGCTTATTCTGTAAATGACCCAAGAAGGATATTTGAGCTTGTGTCAATACTCTTTTGATGTCTCATGATGAATTAAGTATTGAAGCATGTTTTATACTCTATGAGGATTCTCTATGTGGATTTTATAAGTATGATAAATATATCTTGAGTGTGAATAATGCTTAAGAAGTTGATTGTATGTTTGGTAATGGTGTTCCTGTGTATAAGGTCTCTGTTTGATTTGATTGAATCATATGTAGAGGTAAGCTAAGATGACTATGATATTTTGAGGATGTTGAAGGGGACATAAGGAGTGGAACCATGTATTTTAAATTGGTCTTATGTTCTTGTTTTGCTTGAATGTGTGCTAAAAGTATGAATGGGTTTGCATGAGACCTATAAGGGCTACAAGGGCCTTATTAAAAGGTGTAGTTCCTTAAGGATGACCCATAAATGCTATGGCCAACCTAAAAATATTGTATTGAGTCATGTCTTCATTTGATATATGCCTTAAGGGCTAAGACATGCCTAATGGCTAACCAAGGTATTGATTATCATAATTATTCTATAAATAGTGGAACCAAAGATGATGGTTTCTAGACTTATAAGCAAGAGACTTGGAAGAGATTGGAAAGAGTTTTATCTATGTTTTGTGGAGTGAAGGAGGGGTATAGTGCCTTAAATATGATTTGAAGAGTAGAACATATTGATGACTATTTGTATGACCTATTGGTCATAATTATGTTGGAAGGTTAGTGCACTTGTTGTTTGAGTGTGAGCAAAGGTGAAGAGTGATAATTGAAGGTCCATCATCAGGTGTTGAAGACATTAGTTTATAGGTGGATGTGTTCATAGGTGTTATTGTGTTAATCTCATAATCTAAGTTGGTTATATCCTCCTTTTAAGGTGAAACTTGCTAAAAAGTATGGTTGTTATTGTAGCTCAATTAGACAAGTGTGGCAGCACCTTGTGGGATTGTAGTCTCACTAAATAGGGATTGTAGTTCCTTGATCATTTGTAAATGGTCTAAATTGGATCTTATTATTATATGATATTAGTCCAACTGTAGGTTCGAGTGGGTTTTATTCCCCAAAAGGGTTTCCCATGTATTTCATGTGTTATGTGATTCATCTTTCTTTATCTCTCATACTCATTGCTATGAATAATGTGTATGTTTCATGAATGTTTATGATATCTAATTAAGTGTTTGTAAAGATCAGAATTGAAGTTGAATAATTTGGGATCATTGATTCACCCCCCCTTAGTGATTTTACCTCTAACACTTGATTATCTAATGTATCCCCAATTGAAAGTGTGAGTAGGATATATCTTCTTTGATCTAGGACTGATTTTTAGAATCTATTACATTGCCCATTACATATACACTAGTCTAGTATCCCTCACCCCCTTGTTATTCTCTTGAGTTTAGTCTATCACCACTTAATTCTAGATTACACATAAGATTTCTAGATCATGTACATTCATTATTTAGCTCATTGGGGACATGGTATACACATGTGTTATCCTTATTTACCCATGTTATCTTACTCACACATTAGATCTTTACATAGCATTTCATATTTCAATATTTTGCATTCACTAACATTATGATATACTACTATCTATCTTAGTTATTTATTATACTTAGGTTACAACTTAACTCTTTTTTATCAAATTACATATCATGTATGATTTTTATATTGCTTTTCTTAGCTTCATATATTGTATGCATTCTTTGTTTGCTTTGAGGACATTTGTATATGTCATTTCAAAGTGGTTTTAACCCATCATGTCTTTGATTATATGCATGTGAGGACATTTGAACATGTCTTTGTGTGTGTATTTCATTTATGTCAGTAGACATTTTAACATGTCCTTCTATGTATCTCTAAGCCTCTATTGTTTTCTTTTATGCCTATGTGGGAATTTGATCATGCCCTTGTATGTGTTTTCTATTCAATTGAGTGATATTTGTACATATCCCTTGTATGTGACCCCTTGGCCTTCTATTGTGTGTTTTATGTGTTTTGCATGTACTCTTTGACTATGTATGTCATAGCCATGATAATTTTATTTATTATTTGCTAATATTTATATGCCATGATGGACATCATGCATCCATCCAACCATCATAATTCCATGATGGATATCATGCATTCCTCCTAAGTATTTATAGTCAATGTTATATGCTTAATTGATCAATTATTTGCATGCTTCATTGCCACATCTATCTAGACACACTTACTATGAATGATTAGTTCCACATGCATCTTACATTATTGTTATGCTCATTTTATATAAATGATGATGTCATGTTCTTTCCATGTTGTCAATATTACTCAGATTTAACTTTTTAACATCACAACAACCTACTACATAACTTTTTATTTTAATTTAATTTATTGTGTAGTCTCAATAACTCACCTCAAAAAATGGGGAATTCACATAAGGTTTTTCTTAGATATTATAATTCCTAGATCAATACATAGATAGGATTCAACACTGATTACAAAGTTGATATAATCTTAGGCTCAAAAAATACATAAAAACTCATCTTGGATGGGAGTACCACATTGGGTAAGAGAGCATTGCTCTAATTTCCTTCCTAGAATTATTGTCCAAATACCTAAAAAATAAGCATTTCCATAATTTCTCAAAACCACAGTTTGCTCAAAGTAGTATACTCTAGTTTCACAGTCTCAACTTCTAAAATTACTCAGTTTTGTCTCAGACTAGGAGACAATAGGATAGGAGCACCCTATATTATATAAGATCATCATCCCTCTAGTGTCTTCTTCTCAATTCTATTGTCCAAGCCCAGATTCAGTTCTTAATTCTTAATTCTAATCATCAGACCTCCCTATACAACAAGTTTTAACTTTTAATTCTTCTCACATATATAGTTTCTAGATAAGTCTTTACTTTCTCATTACACTTTGTTATTTTCAGTAAGTTTTCAAAATATATTAGTTATAAATTAATTAATGTTATTATTATTATATTATTCTCATGATTTTACATAGTAATGTTGTCATCTAAGATCTTACTGTCTCAAAATTGATAAAGGACTAACACATATTTCATATGCAACTCGATGTTATATTCAATACTATGATTCAATCCAATTCAATTGTTTAACATGATAATGCATGATTATACCTTTCATATATTTTAAAATTATCTTTTGATATAAGTGACTTCAGGGTTCATCTTTCATCTCAAAAGGGGGTCACCATAATTATCTTGTCTTGAAAATAGTCCCCATGAGTAAATTTCATATTTATGGCACTATACAGTTATCATAATGATAGCATGCTTCAAAAAAAAAATATTATGAGGCATGTGATATACATTTGCACTCATTTCTATATTTTCTTTAATATAGACTTGCGTATGAGTGATGTATATGCATGGACATATGTAAAACAATTATAGCTACAAGTTGTAATTTTTTAAAGTTACAAGTTTAATTAGCATTCAATATCAATATAGTACAGATATATGGGTAGTGATACTCATTCATGTTAAATTTACTATATGGTACTTACAAATATTTAACATTTCATAAGTTTTAAATTTTTAAATAGAATATAGATTCATTTGTATAAGTTTGATTTGTTTTCATGTTGTAAGTGGGTCATGTTAAATTCTAATGACACGCAACATTTATGGTTTCAATTTTCTTATGTAGAAATCCACATTTAGTGGCTCCACCCTTTCAATTATTTTATAGAGTACTATATACAATCAAATGAGATTTGGAGAATACAATCTTTCTAACTAAAGAGATTTTAAAGGTCTTTAAATTGAGAATTGATCACTCTCAATTCACCAAAAGTCCAAAATTTATCCAAATACCTCAATAATGAGGCATTCACTTTTCCATTTCAAAGATACAAGGCAATTAAATACTCTTTCAAGCATATATTTTCCTTGCTCTCTTTTCAAATTTCAAATTAAAAAATTCAGATTTTTAATTTTCAAATATGGAAAATAACTACTTTTATTTTTATTATTGTAGGCTTTGCGTTATGACATCTTACATGATCAAACATCATTTCAAAATATAAAGTGTATATACACACTTAGGTTCACATCTAATTTACTCTATTAATTTAACTTCATTGCATCACTAGAATAAAGTTGGGGCAAATGTGGACATAAAATTAATCATTAAGTGCTTGACAATGTTTAATCTTGACATCTTTTCTTCACTTATCCTACTCACCATTTTGTTAACTTGCAATCTATATGGGAACATTCACTATTTTAAAAATTATCTTCAAAACACTCAAAATATCATTTAGACATCCCTAATTTACTTACATGTACTTATCAAAGCTTTTGCAGTAGTCTTTATTCTTTTGGAACATGAGTACACTAGGTCAGATAGGGTCGCATTATGGCCTTGTCCACTAGTGTGGCCTTATTCCCTATGCCTCAACGGTAACTTTTTAAATTTGAGACATTACACTTAAACCCTTATACACTTTCACAAAAGTCAATTAGCGAAATTATTTGAAATATTCCCCTATATAAGCACATCAAGTCTTCTACAAATACATCTAGTAATCAATTGGTAATTTTAATACACATTAAACAAAAGATCACTATTTATTCTAATTCTAATTTTGAAACATTAAAAGAGTCATAGGTCAAGTTTGAGTATATTTTATTTCAATTCAAGGGCACTCAATGAAATTCAATCAAATAGATATATCTAATTTCATTCATATAGCAAGGAAAAAATTTACAAACTCACTATAGGAGGGAGAACTGCACTAGTCTGAATCCCTTTTGAGCTATGTAGGCATCACTTATATTATGTGTGGTTTACTAAGGATATTTAAACTATTTTTCTAATCATATTCCCCCCTTTTAACATTTTACCTCTATTATGTTTATTATGTAGGAGTTATGATTTTATGTTTTTTAGGTCTTCATGTGGTAAAATAGCACACAGAAAATTAGAAACCCCTCCTAAATAGTGAAAGAGTTCACAAAACTCTTCAACTAAGATATCTCCAACACACCACTACCACAACCATGAGTATTTTAGCATACACATAAGGAATAAACCAACTCTAAACAAAACCAATTGTTATTCAAAAAAATCATATAAAATATAATGGAGAATACTTGCTTAAGTAGGCAAGCAGAAACAAGACTCAATCCTAACTAGCCAATGTGGGATAAATCCTCACATAGGACAAAACTAGAACAAGGATGAAAATCCTAGCTAAAACCTAGAAAACATGAGAAATATACTCTAACACTCCCCCAAGTGAAGATTGGCATTAATAATAGAGGATGTAGTATGAATCCATGTATCCCTATTGATGCCAATCCATCTTGCTAGAGTAAATGGATGTCAAGTCATTGTAACTACCAAGTGAAAGTAAGAATGTTGTTGAATATGAGGATCACTGAATACAAACATTACACTCTAGAATATTGGGTAGAATGATAAACTTGAGGAAGCATTATTTGAACACCCTCCAACAAGATGGTGAAAAGTGAGCATAAAGATTGGTGGGGCTGCCACACTAGTGTCACTGATAGAGATACCACATTGGTGTCATATAAGAATCACCAAAAAGGCCATGGAATCAAGTAACAAATCCTCATATGGGTTTTGGCAAATAAAGTGCCTGAATAAAATATTCATGTACAAAAGAAAAATCTAAAAAATACTAAAAAAGTGCAACATATACATATAACTCTCATAAAGTGGAGAAAAAAGAGAAAACCCATAGGAAAAACTCCCCCCAAAGAGAGAAAAGAAGAAGAGAGAGCTATAAAATCCCCCAAAGATGATGCTAAAGTAGTCTGCACTCCTAGCATTCACAAGTTATGAAGTAACTCAATCTACACGAGTGGTCTAAATCCACTACTTGATCACAAAAACAACTGACACTAGGCTCCACTAGAATAGCTTCAATCAAGAAGATTATCAGTGGTGATGAAAGTATAAAAGAGTATTGCATGTGTAAGGGATGCTCAACACCTAAGAATTAGAATGTATACCACACCCCCCCCCCAAACTATTGACTGGGTAGAGTGATTAAAAAAAGGTCTACACAAGTGGTCTAAATCCACTTCTCAAAAACCAAACAAGCTAACACTGTATATACCAGAATATCTCCATGTCATGTTGAAAGAGACTATCAAACTGTCAAAAAAACAAGATGACACTAAGATTCATCAAAATAGATCTAAATAGGGAGACTATTAACTTGTCAAAGAAGCCATCACATATCATGAGAGATCTTCCAAAAATAAGGGAGCAAAAAAATGTTTCCATAGAAGAAGGTAAGGCACTAAGAAAGGGGCCTTGAAGAGACATGACACAAATTATCAGTGTGTCAAAGTGTCAATACACAAACTAGCATGTTGTGGGCTAGTGAAAGAGTGTGTAAAATGGAAAAAAATCCATCATGTAAGTATAAACACACCTAAAATGATCAACTCTCAAAAAATGATAATACAAAGCACATGTAAAAAGATGTCAGGCTCAACTGAAAATGCATCTGAGAAGGTGCATGCATGAAGTACAATGCAAAAATTAGTAGGGCCCATAGCACAGGTGACCCCCCTAAATATGGCACTTTATAACTTTAGTGTGTTTTAAATAAAAATAGGCCCAATGGAATGGGAATGAAAATAAAGCACTTTTGAAAAAATCAGCACTCAAATATGAGCTATCAAGGAAAAGTTATGGTTAATGATATTTCCCATCATTAATGACCTATTTAATGAATTTACACTTAAGAATTTAAAACAATGTTACCAAACAAGGGGTAAATTAGCATTCTAACCACTATATGGAATAATAATGGAACTGTTGACCTCCTCAAGTTAACAAAACTTAAAAAGTATTCCTTTTTTGCCCTTATAATCTCTCAATCGAAAGATTAATCTCGCTTAGGGCTAAAAATAAAAAGAAAATGACCTAGTAAAAATAAAACAAATATATTTAAATAAAATATACTTTAATTTTTTTTCAAGGTAGTTTTAATAAAAGATAATTAGGGGAAAATTTAGTATTCAATTTTATGAATTTACAAAGGAGCTTGAGAATGGAGACCCAAAGATGATCATTACCATTTGAAACTCCAAGTCTGAATAGCAAGATCAGAAGGACATCATGTTTAGGAGTAGGCTATGGAAGGTAGTTGAAACCCTCAAGAAGTTATGGAAGAGGTGTCTAATATAGGAAGAGGAATGCATGGCAATAAAACCACCAATGCAGGCTGAGCTCAACTGGTAAGATGACATGGAGGTGGTTGAGAATCCAATAAAAAATTCCCAAGTGCTTTATCTATCTTATGTTTGATGATGTTCACTTTTACTATCTTGTGGTTTCAACTTGATCAAAGAAGATTGAGATCTAGGAATAAAACTAGTAGCAACAGCATGGAGACTTAGAGTTGTTGTTGATGTAATCATAAATAGTGGTTCAAGTGAAGATGTAACCCAAATTAGATGTATTAATGTTGGAAGACGGAAAAAACTACTCGAGTGTCGATGACATTCATGTCTCACTATAGGATCTATATAACTCTATCCAAAGTGTATCATCAATGCCAATGATGTATTTTAAGATCAAACCATCATCTTCTAACATTACCAAAATTTTATCCACTCAGACCAGCAAAGGAGGTGTAATGAGCATGTTCAATACTATTAGATCATGCCTAATATAAGTGTAAAAAAATCACCTAATCATCATGAATCGATGATAAATACATTTGTGTTAAATTTCCATGTATCATTGACCTATAACATGTGGAAAAAATGGTGATTAATCCTATGAGGATTGAAGGAGGCTCGATTGGGACGTTTAAGAAGCCTCAAGGGGCCATAGGCTAGTGGTCTTGACTAAAGAGTGTAGTAATGATGGTAACAGGTATACCTTGGCCCAAATCTATACAAAATGATTACCAAAAATAACCAAGATACCTTGAAACATCAACCAAGAGTTGAAAATATCCAATAGGTGATCGGGTCTATGTTTCTAAGGTGATAAGAAGTTGAGTTTACTATGCATAATGCAAGAGATAATGCAAACAAAACATAGATTTTGATTGGATATTTAATGAAATCCTTTGATGCATATGTCACAATTACATAAATTTTGGAAACTATGTATGTACTACAGCCTTCGATCTAAACACCTTTGCACCATTACAACCGATGCACAAAACTATGCAACCAAGAGATGAAAAAAACTAAACTAAAACCAGTGCTAAGGTAAAAATGTACCAACATCAATGGCTATGGGTAGTAGTTGGCATGGCCACATTGGATGGCTATGATAAGATACTATGATCATCAAATGTAATGGTAATAATGGCTATGAGGAACTCATTACAATATCCCATATTACCAACTCAATATCTAAAATTTCAAGGATGTCATGTTTTCCATCAATAACCAGTTCTTATGAGACAATAATCTATAGTAAAACTAGAAAAAACCTTGAAAAAAACTTTAGATCTAGATAACAAACACAAAATGCACATATAAACACCACAAATAGAGAAATAGATGTTGGATGGTAACTTTGATACCATGAAAGATTTCACAACACTCTTCAACCGAGATCTCTCCAACACACCATTATCACAGCCATGAGTACTTCAGCATGTAAACAAGGAATAAACCAACTCTGAACAAAACTAGTTATTATTCAAAAAAAACATATAGAATACAATGGAGAACCCTTGCTTAAGTAGGCAAGGAGAAACAAGACTCAAGCCTAACTAGCTAATGTGAGATAAATCCTCACATAGGACAAAACTAGCAAAAGGATGAAATCCTAGATAAAACCTAGCAAACATTAGAAATATACTCTAACAGATAGGTACACAAATACATATTAAAAAATTAATTGCATAGTCAACCAAGTTGTGGTATTAGTCAATATATAAGGCCATAGTGAATCCTTATCCTCCTAGAATTCACTTGGCCCAACATAGTTTGAATTCATGTATTTAGTCACAACACAATTCATACGTTTTCTCAAGTAATTTTCAATCACAATCAACATAATATTTTTTTGAGGGAGGTTTGCATAGATATTGATCAATTTACTATTTTTATCTAATTTTCAATTTTTTAAATTTGATATTTTACTTTTAGATTTGTATATTTCTTGTATATCAATTTAAATAGTTTAGATCTATTGGTTTGATTCATTTCAATTCAAAATATATTAAACCCCAAGCCCTTGGATTTGGTCCTAGATGTTTCACTATGTTTTTATATTACTTTCTTTTGTTTTTTAGAAAACAAGTAAAACTCAAATAAAGGGGAAGGTATAGATGAACCTAGATGTAGTTTTGTGCTTCATGATCTAGATGATGTGAAGAACTCCTCTTTGGCTTGGGAGGAATGACTTGTAATAAGAATGAGACTAGAAATGGGATTGATTAGTAAGATTAGAAGGTGGATTGCATAGCAAGTGATAGATCTAATAAGTATAAGACTTCACTATAAGGTTGTCAATCAACTCATTTAACAAGTTAAGTTATGAAAAATGTTGATAAGAGATGCTTGCATCAAGTAATGAAAATTACTTAACCACAATGTAATAAATGATTTTTAATATAAATGAGTGCTTTTAACAAAATAGCATTAACTTGTTCAAAATAAATGGTAAAGTTCTAAAATGTGATTCAAAAATTGCTTATGATTCTATGTTGTGACAAACGTTAAAAAAATAGATTTTGGGTGAAGGTTGATGGGTGATTTTAACTTGCTATTTTTGGTAAAAAGAAACAGCCAGAGACCAATGTTGGTTACCATGTAACTGATACTAGTTAAGGGTAATTGATGTCGATCAAGGGTAATCGATGCCAATTAAGGGATGATCAATGTTAATCATTGTGTGTTTGTCACAATTTTAGCTTTGGGGAAAAAAGAGGACTTTGGGTTGGTTGCAGAGGGGATTTATGGGCTATTTGGGATTGGTTGATGGTCGTGAAGACAGAATGGGGTTTCAAAGATATCAAACATAGAGATTTGACACTCAAATGATTGGGAATGATCAGTGGGTATTTGATGTAAAAGGGAGTATTTGGATTTGCAAAACTCCAACACAAAATGGAATATAGGGAGAGATTAGAAGTGGGTGAAAGCACTAAACTACCAAAACTAGATGTTGAACTTGTGAAAAACATAGAATACTTAGTTGCTTATGGATTTTTTGGCTTGATCATGACTTAAATCTGATTGTGATCTTTTTGGAAGCTTAAAACAAAATGGGTAGAGTAACGGTGCTTGAGTCCTTAATATTAAGGTGGTGAAGCACTTTCTAGTCTCTAGATTGGTTCTCTAGTTCACTAAAAAGCTTGAATTCACATAAGAGTTTTGGTTCTTTCTCAAAAATGATTCAACCTCCTGAGCAAGGGTTCTAGGGTAGCCTTAAGTAACCAATTTTAGTCATCATCAACTGGTGTCGATCTAGAGGTGACCAATGTCAATCAAAGTGGAAATAGTCTAAGTTGCTTAAAATAGTATTTTACACTTGAGTTTGGCCATTAAGACCTTTATAAGTGGTCTAAGATTGTTTAAGGTAGCATGGGCATGCAAGAAGAAGTAATCTAGGAGGTTCAAACTTTAAATGCTAAGGTAGGAAATGGTCTTAAGGCTAGGTGTCGCAAGTTAGCCATGGGTTGGGTTAGGGTGAGGTATAAATAGGATTAATTAGCTTAATTAACTAATTAATTTAGATAAATGTGTTTAAAGGGATAAATGGGTGTTTTTAAGGGGTTTTAAGTAATATTCTAACCTGCGGGGGCCAAGGGGACCAAAAGAAGTATTTTGTGATAACTAGAATCGTTGGTGTGGTTTTCTAGTGTTTATATTTTGCCCTTTTTGTTGTGTAGGTTACATCAACAAGCTATAAAACAAAACTTAATTACACAATGGAATGTTGGATGCCCTAAGTATGGGAGGATGTGTTCTCCCTCAAATTAGAAAGAGATGAGGTGAAAATTAAGTTGGGTTCAAGTTTGACAAGTGGGTAAATGGGTGGTAAAATGGTGTGGGTGGTTAGGCACAAAAGTACAAAAGGGCACACAAAATGTAACAAATTACAATGGAATAAATTATGCCAATCTGAGGCTACCATGGTTTAATGAATTGGTAAATAAAGTTGTACTTAAGAAAATAAGTGATATGTGAACTAGGCCACAACATTAGGTGTAGATGATATGGGTTACACTTATAAACATAAGTCTATATGTTGAGGTATCTATGTTCTCAAGGAGCCAAAAGTAGGTTGATCTTGAGAAGATGAAATGGGTTACAAGTTTCATAACCATAACTGGATGTGTTTTGATGCATTAAAAGGGTTATGAATAATAGTAACACAAGTGTGGTAAGGGTATCAATCATGGTAAGCTAGTCTAAGTAGTCAAAGTGACCAAGTCAAGGTTGCTATAAAAAGGCAAATAGTTGGCTTGAGTGACTAAGTGGAGAGAAATTGGTCACGTACAATAGAGGATAATAGGTGAATCTCCAGTGGGTAGATGAGGAGTGAGATGTAAAGTGTAGAGGGGATAAGTTGTAAAGTATCCCCTTTTTGGGTTGAAAGGATTATAAGGTTAGGAATAGGGTTTAGGGATGAAACCCTAAAGTACTTGACCAATGTCGATTATTCCAAACCACATCGATTGACATCAATCATGCCTACCTAATGGGTTAATGATATCGATCATCGACCAAACCCTAGAAAATAGGATTGGTAAATAAAAAGGTTAAAAGTGTGTATTATTTACTATTGGTTGTTATCATTTCCACTTGTCTTTAGCAAGAACAAGTAGTACTCAATAAGAGGTTTTTGATGATTACGGAGTTAGCTAGCAAAGAGTGAGTGGGTGAGCTAAAATTTTTGTCTGGTGGGATTATGAATGGTGTAGAAAGGGTGATCGATGGGATATAGTATGGGGACCAATAGATGGAGAGGATTGACCATACATCTTGGGGGAAGATAAGTGGTGATTGGGTAGTAGGTACCACCATGGAGATAGACATAAGATGAGGTAGGTGATTGTTTATCATTTATATGCTTTTGTTTTGCATTTTTTTAAATATTTACATAGGGTAGTGGTTTAGTATAGATCTAGTATATAAGATAATGGGGAGGGTAGTGTAATGGATTAGGGTTAGGAGATAAAGGAAGGGTGGGGAGAAAGTAGTGAAAAATTAGGTCTTTAGGTTAAAATTTAGGGTTTTAGGGTTCATCCCTAACACACAATGATCGATGTTGGTTCGGGGTCAATCAACATCAGTTGACAAGGAGCTAGTGTTGAACAATATTGTATTAACATCAAGTAGTAAGGAAAGTGGCATCGATCAAGGATTAACTAACATCAAGTAAAAAAGGTACTGGCATCGATCAAGGGTTAATCAATGTCAAGTAAGAAGGAAACCAACATCAATCAAGGGTCGATTGACATTAGTCTTGGGGTCAAGGGTAGGTGGATGAAATAATGTTGGAATGACTATTGATGATTGTTGTGAATATAGATGGGTGCAATAAGTGTGTAGGAGTGGGGGGTTTATAAATGGTTTAGTTTAGTAGTTGGGAAGGCTAAGATAGGAAGGGGAAAAGTTGGAGGATGATTAGGAGTATCTATAGGGTAGAGTAGCTAAGGATTTTGGTAAATGAAAGGAGCCTAGGGGTAGTTAATAGGTTAGAGTAGGTGAAATGTGTGTTGGATTTTTGAAGTGTAGGTTAAACTAAGTTGTATATCTAACTTTGCAGGAAAGGTCACTATTGATGATGTAGGATCATGTGTCATCACTACTAGAGGAGTTATGTAGATACATAATAGAGGATGAATGGGCCCACATGACTATAGTGGGTCTAAGTGGCATGCGATACTATCAAGACATGCCTTGAGATATATCTATATTAAAATCCCTCATCAAGAGATGGGACCTAGCTACCAATATGTTTTGGTTATAGATAAGAGAATTGACCATCTTGCTAAATGATATCCATGGGATATTGAGGCTACCTACATAGGGTCGAGTGGTGGAGCTAATTTAGAGTGAGGAGATGGATGTACAAATAGACTTGTTATATAATGAGCATGCAGTAGAGGCTTGATATCATGATGGGGGATTATATTTTGAGGATCTTTATCGAATCAATACTAAGAGGAGGATACTTATGACTATGTTGATAATAGCAATCACTTATTATGCATTACCTGACTTTAGTAGTGGGAGGTATTTGTGGGTGCTAACAGGCATCCTGGTAGAGATACATAAGGATTAAATAGTATACACATGGGTACCAATAATTTTAGTATAGGTGTATCAATAATTATGGGGATACCAAGTGCATAGATGGTATGGGATGAGTGTATGCTTCTTAATCCACTATTGGGCATATGAGCATATTATTATCTTACAACCAATTAGATTACCATGGATGGCATGGCATCAAGCCCACTTTAGATTTAGGTTTTTGAGGTGGAGATTATACATGGAGATGTCACAAGTAGGTAGGGAGGTTCGAGACCTAGCATGGTTCAGGTAGCAATTAGATGCTCTAGTAGATGGTGAGGTTATGTGGAGACCTTACATAGGATTCCTATCATAGAGGAGGCTATGGGCATAGAATTTTTCCTTATAGAGCATTAGATGGATATATGGGAGGAGGGAGCATGAGATAGATTTGATCCCTTTTGACTATGTGAGGTGATAGTATGGCTTGGTCTAGGGTGATTCAAGAGTATTCTCATGATATCAATGAGAGGATGTAGAGTCATAACTACCTCTACCATAGCCTTTAGAGGATGATTTTTTATATGAGGATATACTAGCCCTTATAGTAGTGGATGATGTTAGGTGACTCTTGATTATATTCTATGGAGGTAGTGATGGCACCTTGCAGTGGTTGGTGGAGATGGAGGATAGGGTACTGATGTTGGAAGGGGTGATGGATAAGGTGAGGAGTTAGGTGAGGAAGAGGGTGAGGCACATATGGAGGTTGAGGCACCTAATTTAAAGATAATAATTATAAATAGGGATATTTAGAGAGTAGTACAAGTTTTCCTATAGGCATCTCTTACCTCCATGACATAGGAAAGATACACAACACAAGGATAGCTAGTTACGAGGACCTAGGAGAAGGATAGTATTTAGGCATAACTATCCACCATCACCCAAGAGAGGGATGTTGCACAGGGATAGTTGACCACCATTAATTAGGAGAGGGATGGTCTACATGAATAGTTGACATTGGTGATAGTTGAGTGGGATACTTTGAGATAGGTACGAGGATGATCATAAAGTGGAGCAGTTATGGGACCACCTCAGACCATCTCAGTGACAAGATATATTGTGATAGTAGAGGAGATTAGATACTATGAGGGTCATATTATTACCAATATTCTAGATATTTCTCAATACACAGAGTATCTAGTAGGGTGGGTGACATCGATAAGCCCTGGAAGTACTACACCCAATGATGGCACAACATCTATAGAGGCATAAATAGGGTAGAGAGATAGATAAGGTCTATGAGATAGTAGTTCCCATGCACCATAGATTATTGGTTTTTTGTACTATTATGATTTTGATTTCAACTTGTGAGCTGATGTAGTGAGATGTATATATCTTTTTGAGATAAATATGGGCATATATATATATAATACAATCTATGCCTTTGGTAGCCCCATGGCTATTGATACCCCTGTATTAATAGTATGTATATATATATATATATATATATATATATATATATATACTATTGATATAGGTGTATCGATAACCATGGGGATACCAAAGGCATAGATGGTATGGGATGAGTGTATGTTTCTTACTACACTATTAGGAATATGATCATATTGCTATCTTATAACTAGTTAGATTGCAATGGATGACATGGTACCAAGCCTAATTCAAAGTTAGGTTTATGAGGTGGAGATCAAACATGGAGATGCCACAGGTAGGTTGGGAGGTTCAATATCTAGCATGGTTCAGGCAGCGGTTAGATGCTCTAGTAGATGGTGAGGTTAGTTAGAGACCTTACATGGGGTTCCCATCATAAAGGGGGATATGCATATAGATTTTTTCCCTATAAAGTAGCAATGGATATATGGGAGGAGGGATCATGAGATAGAGTTGATCCCTTTTGACTATGTGAGGTGATAGTATAGCCTAGTGTAGGGTGATTTGGGAGTATTCCTATGATATCGATGAGAAGATGTAGAGGCATAGTTTCCTCTACCATAGCCTTCAAAAGATGAGTTTTTATATGAGGATCTACCAGCCACTATAGTAGTGGATGATATCAGGGTGACTCCTGATTATATTACATGGAGATAGTGATGGTACCCTATAGTGATCAAAAGAGATAGAGGATATGGTACTGATGTTGGAGGGGGTGATGGAAGGGTGAGGAGCTAGGTGAGGAGCTGGGTGAGAAGGAGGTTGAGGCACATATGGAGGAAGAGGTACCTAATTTAAATATATTTATTATAGAGAGGGATACTAAGATAGTATCACAGGTCTCCTTATAGCCATATCTTACCTCCATGACATAGGAGAGACACGCAACATGATAACTAGTTATGAGGACCCAAGAGAGGGATCATCTTTAGGCATAGCTATCCACCATCACCCAGGAGAGAGATGTTGGATGGGGATATCTGACCACCATCACTTAGGAGAGGGATGGTCTAAATACATAGTTAACATTGATGATAGCTGGGTGGGATGCTTTGAGATAGGCAAGAAGATGCTCATAAAGTGGAGCAGTTATGGGACCACCTCAGACCATCCTAGTGATGAGATATGTTACGATAATAAAGGATATTAGATACTATAAAGGTCATGTTATTACCAATATTCTAGATATTCCTTGGTATATAGAGTATATAGTAGGGTGGGTGACATTAAGGAACCCTAGAATTACTACACCCAGTGGTGGCATAACATCTATAGGGGCACAAACAAGGTAGAGAGATGGATAGGGTTTAGGAGATAGTAGTGCCCCTATACCATAGATTATTGGTATTTTATACTATTATGATTTTGATTCTGACCTACGAGCTAATGTATCAAGATGTATATATATTTTTGAGATAAATATTGACATATAAATACATACACTATTGGTATAGGTGTATCGATAACCATAGGGATACCAAGTGCATAGATGGTATGGGATGAGAATATGCTTCTTACTCTACTATTGGGCATATGATCATATTAATATCTTATGACC
This sequence comes from Torreya grandis, assembly GCA_037957365.1. Lineage (NCBI taxonomy): Eukaryota > Viridiplantae > Streptophyta > Pinopsida > Cupressales > Taxaceae > Torreya > Torreya grandis. The sequence continues at coordinate 729,421 of JARHVA010003382.1, read as the reverse complement.
TATTGGATTACCATGGATGACATGGCACCAAGACCACTTTAAATTTAGGTTTATGAGGTGGAGATCAGACATGGAGATGTCACGGGTAGGTGGGGAGTTTCAATATCTATCATGGTTCAGGTAGTGGTTAGATGCTCTAGTAGATGGTAAGGTTATCTACAGACCTTATGTGGGATTACCATCATGAAAAGGGTTATACTCATAAACTTTTACCCTATAGATCATTAGATGGATATATATGAGGAGGGAGTATGAGATATATTTGATCCAGTTTGACTATGTGAGGTGATAGTATGGCTTAGTGGAGGGTGATCCAAGAGTATTCCCATGATATCAATGAGAAGATGTAGAGGCATAACTACCTCTACCGTATCCTTCAAAGGATGAGTTTTTATATGAGGATCTACCAACCCCTATAGTAGTGGATGATGTCAAGGTGACTCTTAATTATATTGCATGAAGGTAGTGATGATACCCTGTAGTGGTCGATGGAAATGGAGGATAGGTTCCTGATGTTGGAGGGGGTGATGGATAGGGTGAGGATCTAGGTAAGGAGGAGGGTGAGGCATAGATGGAGAAGGAGGAACTTGATTTAAAGATTTTATTATAGAGAGGGAAACCGAGAGAGTAGCATAGGTTTCCTTATAGGCATCTCTTACCTCCATGACACAGGAACAAGACACAACATGAGAATAGCTAGTTAGGAGGACCTAGGAGAGAGATGTTGTATGAGTAAAAATGACCACCATCACTTAAGAGAGGGATGGTCTACATGTATATATGACATTGGTGATAGTTGAGTGGGATGCTTTGAGACAGGCAAGAAGATGCTCACAAAGTGGAATAGTTATGGGACCATCTCAATGATGAGATATGTTGCGATAGTAGAGGAGGTCAGATACTATGAGGGTCATGTTATTACCAAGATTATAGATATTCCTTGATACATAGAGTATCTAGTAGGGCAAGTGGCATAGATTATCCCTAGCAGTACTACACCTGATGGTGGCACAACATCTACACGGGCAGAGCATGGAAGAGAGATGGATAGGGTCTAGGAGATAGTAGTGCCCCAGCACCATAGATTATTGGTTTTTTGCACTATTATGATTTGATTCCACCCTGTGAGCTAATGTAGTGAGATGTATATATAATTTTGAGATAAATATGGACATATATATATATATATATATATATATATATATATATATATATATACAACATTTAGTTTTATTTATGATGTTATTGATGATGATGTGTGATGTTATAGTTCATTTATGCTTCTTTATATTATGCTTATGTGATGATCCATATTGATGGTGTTTATGATGTTGTTGACATGTGTATGGTTTAGCATTGTTCCTATTAGTAGGTGTATGCTTGACTTATATTTTCAGATTTGGATATTTGAGTTAATGAATCTATGTGAACCCATACGTAGATACATATTTGATTTGGATAACATAATGGGTTGATTCATTTATCCAGTTTAGAAAAATAATTAAATGTTACTTAAGTCATACATGATAAAAAAAAATTATGATTTTGATGTGATGAATTAATTTGATTTAGGTTTGATGATAAGCAAGATTGATTGATTGCTTATATAGATGTGATGTTAGAGACTTATATGAGATGCTAGTTGATTTCTGTAACATAATAATTTATGATGATGTTGATGTGATGGATAATGTAATTTGTTTTAAGATTGGTTACGAGATGATTGTTATGATTAATTATGTTGACTATAATGACTATGATGAACAGAATTTTTTCATGATAATAAAAACACCTAAATAAATGTTATGAATGGTTAATAAAATAGAACGTGACAACATATAATAAAACACATAATGTTCTTAAATGTATTTAATATGATTATTTCATTTATTTTTAATAGATGAGAGATAATTTAAAATGTTTAAAACCACCTTAACATATAAATTAATTTGGGTAAATGCTATATGTAGAAAGAGGAAGGAAATGAAAGAATAATGCCTAATTAATCATAAAATCAACATCTTAATGAATGTATCAACAAGTAGGCATGATTAAGAAGAAGGAGACGTGGTGTTCTTTCATTAGGAAAGACTAAAATAGTAAGATAGATTGGATTATAAACATAAGCCCTCCTCATGCTTCACATTAGTGATCATTTATTTGTTAAGAAGTGTCTTAATCACGTAGTGTCAAGTAAGCTCAAAATCCCTTGATTTTTTGGAGGGTAAAAAGGGAGATGGATGATAGTGAAACATTCTTGTGGGGGCAGCTTGCTCCTTCTATAGGTGACCTAAGAACCATTATAAAAAAGTCCATGTCTTATTTTGGTATAGACTGATTGATGCAGGAAGTTTGTTATTACTTTTGTGAAAGCTGATTAAAGCTTTCATATATAATTTTTTGCTTTTTTTGAATTTTGACTATGGGTCTTTTCAATGCTTTTGTGGTTGATAGGTTGGGGAAGCTGATCAATGTGGAAAGCTTCCATGAAATTTCTTGCTTGACAAAATTTTAACTTAGCCATCCTTCAAGGGAGTGTTCTAAGCTTTGCATTTGTTTGATTTGGATAGTTGTCCTTCAAGGGAGTAGTCTATCCTATTTTAAGCAATTATGATTTATTTTGGCAATTGTCTTTCAAGGGATTAGTCTAAAATTTTAAATATGACCCATAAGATTTATGTTTTTTATTTTTTTAGACATATACGTGCTTATATAGGCTGAAGGTTTACCTTTATGAGGGCAAAACTATATCACAATAAGGTTGAATGGTAGGTGAGAGGACGTTTTAAGAGACAACAACTATGGGGATCTATCTTATAAGGGATGAAAAATATCCATGAAAATCATGCCATCGATAGAGTTTTGGTACCTATGTTTAGGATTTAGGCTAAAACTGTGATGGATAATCACATAATTCTTTGCTTTAATTGATTGTCCTTAACATAAGGAAATGAAGGTGAAATCTTTATAAACAAGGGATGAGCTTAAGTCAGACATAAGGTGATTAGAACTTGTTTTAACAAAAGAATAGATGTAGATGTGAATTATTGAGGGGTTCAAGTTTTGGTTTCCCTTCAAGAGATGATAATCGGTAAGCTTTTGACCCATACTTATGTGTTATGATAAATGGTCCAATCCAAATGAAATCAAACTTACCCCACTTGCTTATTTCCATGATAGTTACATGTTGATTTTCCTTTAATTTGAGGTACCTAATATTGAATTCTCATTTTCTTAGGTTCTTTTTATAAGCGTGCTTGATTTTCTCTTGATAGACATGAAGATGATTAAGCATGGCTAAATGATGCTCATCAAGTATCTCAAGTTAGGATAGACATTCTTGGTGATACTCTCCTTCAAAGATGACATCCTATAGGGATATATGAAGTGAGGGAATTTGTATTTCAAGAGGCAAGACATCCTTTGCTCCATTGATAGGTGAGAAAGGGGTGGCACCCATAGGGGTTAAAATGTTGGTTTGATATGCCCATAGGGAAAAGGGAATGTGTAAGTGTTAATCCCTCCCAGATTCATTGACCATTTTGGTTATCATTTTATTAAGTATTTTGTTAGAGGCTTTAGCTTATCCATTAGCTTGTGGATGATATGGAGATGAGAAGCTTAAGTTAATGCCAAATGTGTCGCAAAGATTGCTTAATTTCTTATTTTTAAATGATTTTCCATTGTTGGTGATGATTTTGTGAGGAACACCGAAGTGGCAGATGATGTGGTGATTAATAAAGTCAATAATTTTATTGGATTTAATTGAGTTGAGGGGAATAACCTCTACCCATTAGGTGAAATATTCTATCGTGGTGATGATATAATGATGACTCTACAAATAATGAGGGTTGATTTCACCAATGAGATCTAATCCCCACTTAGACAAGGGATAGAAATCCTTAGAGGCTTGCAAGCCATGATTAAGAATGTGCTGCAAGTTAGCATGTTGTTGACACTTGACACATTTCTCAACATAATCACAATATTCTTGGTTAAGGGTAGGCCAATAGTGGCCAAGGTGAAGGATGCATTTAGCGATAACTAAATAACTAAAGTGTCCTCCATAAATCCCATCATGTGTTTCTTTGATTATGTGAGAGATTTCATGACTATTTAGGCATCTAAAAAGAACACCATCAAAGCCTTACTTGTAAATAATTTCCCTTAGTATGGTATAGTGATAAGTAATTTGTATAAAAACTCATCTACCATTTTTAGAGAGATCAGAAGGGATGATGGTTAAATCAAGATAGTCAAAGATTTGTGTATATCAAACATTGAGTTGGGTTTCCTCCACATTGTAGATGGAAGGGAGGTCCAAATTGGTGTAAGGGGGATGGTTAAGTTGATGTATGGTGACAAATATTTTGAAATTGAAAGGTGTAGATGGGATTTGGGAAGCAAGAGAAGCCATGGTATCAGTGAACTTGTTTATAGAATGTGGAGTGGCTTGAATAAGGTAATGATCAAATGACATCAATAGTACATTTACCAATTGTTTGTATATCTATAGAACATCATTTTTACATTAGTATGAACCACTGATTTGGTTGACCACAAGTTAGGAATTGCTAAAAATGTTAATCAATTTAACTCCCAAGGACAAAGTTATTTGTAGACCTCAAATTAGGACCTAATACTCAACCATGTTGTTGGTGCAATTAAAGTCAAGTCTAAAGGATAAGGGAAAAGGATCACCTTCAAGGGGGATGAGGATAATTAAGGCACCACCACAACATTGACACTTTGATCCATGAAATAATATGGTCATTTGATAATCAATGTTTTGTTGAGAGAGAGTTACAATAGACTCATCGAGAAAGTCAAGGTTAGAAGGTTGGTTGTCAATTAAATGAGATTCAGCCAATTGATCGACAATGATTTTCCATTTGACTTACTTTTATTGAAGAAACTCAAGATTGAACTTAGCTAAAATCATGATCCATCTATCTATATGCTGATTTTAATATGGCTTAGAATACATGTACTTGAGGGGGTCGGTATTAGTGATGATAAAGGTTTTGTGTTTAAGGAGGTAGTGATGGAGTTTGGAAGCCATGAAGACCAAGGCAAGGCATAATTTCTTGGTATGGGTATAATGAGTCTCATACTCTATAAGTGTTCAACTTATATAATACATTGACTACTCTTTATGTTGATCATCATGATGTATAAGCATTACTCCTAAGGAATGGTTTGTGGTATAAATGTAGAGGTAGAAGGGTTGGTCCTCTTTTGGAGAGACAAGAATAGGCGGGGAAAGAAGGTGCCCTTTGATTGATTCAAAGGCATTTTGATAGTATTTGTTCTACTTAAAGGAGATGTCTTTCTTAAGGAGGAAATAAAAGGGCTGACATCGATCAGATAATTAAGAGATAAAGTGACTATGGATTGAATCTTCCCCTAAAAACTATGAAATTTCTTAAGGTTATTTGGAGGAGGCCTGTCAAGGATTGATTTAACTTTAGCGAGATCAACCTCTAATCCATGAAGAGAAATAATAAATCCAAGAAGTTGACCTGAAAAGACTCCAAAGATGCATTTCTTTGGGTTGAGGTGAACATAAAAGTGGATAAGGTGTTTGAAGATAACCTTAAGGATTTCCAAATGGTCTTTATGACATTTAGACTTACCAAGGAGGTCATATACATAGTCTTACATGGTTTTGTGGATGAGGTCATGAAATATGTACGTCATGGCACGTTGATAAGTTACACCAGCATTCTTCAAGCTGAAAAGCATGACCCTATAGTAAAAATTTCCCCATGGGGTGATGAAGGTAGTGTTATATTGATCTTTTATGGTGATCAATATTTGATTATAGCCCAACAATCCATCCATAAGAGATATCATCTCATGACTAGTAGTTAGATCAATAAGATGGTCAATGCTTGGCAAGGGAAAGTCATCTTTTGGATAATCAAGGTTAAGATCAAAAAAATCCATGAAAAAACCCAAGTCCCCATATTGCTTTGGTGATAGGAATGACATTTAAGATCCATTGTGGATAATAAATGGGTTGGATGAAGTTGACGGATAAGATATGTTGAAGCTCTTCTTTAACAAGAAGGGCAATGCAAGGGTGCATCCTTCAAAACTTTTGCCTAACAATATTGGCATCGACGCTGGTTATGATGTTATGGATGACTATGAAAGGGTTGATTCCTAGCATATCACTATAAGACAAAGAAAATGCTATACTGTGGTCACACAGAAAAGAAGAGAAATCTAGATGCTCTTATAAATCTAAGGATTCCCCAATTTTGATTATGTGAGGGTTATCTTGAGCACCCAAGTTGATGTCAATGGTAGATTAATTTAATATGGTTGGTGTCTCAAGAAGAATGGATTTATGAAGGGAGGAATCTTTAGCACTAAGATAGATGACAAGGGAATCATCATCCTAATATCAGATAGTATTAATGGTAGGAGAATCATCTTCAACCATCTCAAGATGAGTCAGAGGAATGTTTCTAGTTTCCCCATGATTTTGATAGGTCATGGGTCCCAAACTAATCATATTGATCAAAAACATTTGGGAGGGATGGAATTGAGATCATCATATTTTAAATAAAAAGGGGTTGGTGAGGATGGGATTTCTTCCTCAATGATTGTGATAGAAGGTAGTTTGGTTGGATCTTTTGGTTGGATGAATCCAAGACCATTTCATTCATGAGTATTTTAAGTTTTATATGGGAGAATAGCATGTTGTCTATGTTCATAATGGCCTAAATTGAATCCTTTCCAAGCACACTGATGAAGGTATGTTTGGGCAAAATCTAGTTTATCCAAGAAAGATAAATCAGAGTTGAATGGTTTAAAAAAAGAGGAGGAATTAGAAGTTGAATGTGGTTGATCAAGTCCCCCATAGATATAATTGGTTTGGAAATTAGGAAGATAAAAAGGAATGATGGTTCTAATGTTGGAATCACAACTAGGATGTTGATCAAGATTTCCATACTTTTAGGGAGTAAGAAGGGTATCTTGAGTCAATAGGTGATATTACCTGAGCGAAAGATGTTGGAATGTGGATTCCAAGGGATCTTTCATAGGGATTTGGGAAGAAGGTATGGATGAGCTTGTATAAATTTGGTTGATGGAGGATGAAGGGGATGCATCCTTTAATGAGATGAGAACATCATTGGGGTGGTAAGTCATATTACATGACTTGAAAGGACTAGGTTCAGCTCAAATGACATGAAATTGACCCTCATGTTCAATCTTGAGGTGCCTATGCAAATTTGATGGCATACAGCCCATGGTATGGATCCAAGCACATATAAACAATACATCATATTAAAACTCTCCTACAATGTATAAGAGCTCAGGAAGAGTGTGAGGTCCCAAATGTATATGAAGGACTACTATCCCCAAGGTATTTTCCATTATATCATTAAAATATTATATTACAGTAGTGGTTTGAGACATGATGTCCTCTAGGAACTTAAGTTGATCATAGGCATGGGAGGAAATGATATTAATGCTATCTCCCCCATTAATCATAACACTTTTAATATGGTTTTGGTTAATGTGTGTGTGATCAACAAGGGAGGATTTGGATCATCTAGATAGACATAAGGTATCTCTAAATCTTGAAATGTGATGAGGGTTGATAGTTGAAGGGCTCCCACTAAGGCTACTAGCAGTCGAGGATCTTTGGGGTGAACCTAAACTGATTGCAAAGCTTCCATCATAGCTTGATATTGTTGGGGTGAGGTTTAAATTAACTCATATAAAGTCATCTTCATCAAGGATTGGTGAATTTATTTAATAACTAACCTATGTATTAGTCTGGATGGTTTGGATTGGGGTGTACCCAAGATAGAAACCTTGGGCTTCGATGAAGGTGATTAGGGTGCTTCAGTAGAAGAAGGGTAAGTCTAAAGGATGGACAATTTGGATTTCCCTATATACTTTTGGGTTTGTGATTGAGTGACCATATGGATGCCATCGATTTATAAAGTATGTGGGATAGTAGGTTGCTTTAGTTCCTTCATACTCTTAGATGAGAGTTTGGGGATAGGTTTACGTCAAGTGGTAGTTTTAGGTTTTTGGCTTGGTGGTGGGCTAAGAGTAATTTCCTCTATCAAAAGATCATCCGCATCACATAGTTTTTAGATTATGTCTTGAAGATATTTATAGTTATCTATGTCATGTTGAGGTGTCCTATGGTATGTGTAGATTAAGTTATAATTGAACCAAGCTAGTTTTGGGCTAAGAAGATTGGATGGTTTGATGGGAGGTAAGATTATGTAGGAAGTTTGTAGCAACCTTTAGAAGATGGTAGAATAAGATTATAGTAAAGGAGGTAAGGAGATGGAAGTCTTAGTTTTGATTGTTGGGGTGGATACCTTTTTAGTGGAAGGCTTAGTGAATGGAGCTTTAGTTTGTGCAATAATTTTGGTAGATGGTCTTGAGGTTAAGGGTTTGGTAAGAATGGGTGGAGGTGTGGCTAGAAAAGGAGGTTGGACTTATGGTTTTTTTGTTAGAGGGATTGGTCTTTTCAGCAAGGTGGAAGGTTGAGGTCCTAAAATGGATGATAAATGTGGTCCTAGATTAGAGGGTAAAGTTCAAATGGGAGGTGAAATGGTCTTAGGTTTCTTAATCCTAGATGGTTTAATCCTCCTTTTTGGTTTGGTTTGTGGATTTTTAGGTGGGATTGGTGATATAAACTCTAATTTCAAAGGAGGATGGGTGAGATTTTGAGTTGGAAGGACACCTAGGTTTTTGATAGGTTTTAATTGGGTAGTGGGATTTGATTTGTTTATTTTTGAAAGAGTTGGGTTGGTTGGTTTTTTTAAAATTGGGATGTGGATGTTTTTGTTAGCTTGGTTGAGTTAGTGCTGGTATCATTTGTGGAGGTTGAAGGTTGGGTGGATAATGGTTTAGTTGGTGACTCCTTCTTGGTGGGGTATGGAAGTCCAAGGTAGTGCCAAAATGTGGACCAATCAAGGTTTGGTTGAGATAAAAATTCTAGATTTTGGACCAACCTTGAAAATAGTTTATAGATAGGCTTGGCTTCCCCCATGGTAGTTTCTCAAGATAAACCAAGTGGCTGCAGAAGTGGGATGGTCACATTTTCCTTTTCTTTTAGCAAGGGATCTAAGGAAATGGTGGGTGATTCCACTATGGAAGGAATATGTGAGATGATCTCTCCCTTAGTTATGCGAAGGGTAGATAGTTCTAATATGGAAGAAAATGGCATGAGAGTGATGGTTTCTTCCTTCGTTATGCTTTTTGAAGGAGAGATGGGTGATTTCACTATGGAAATAAATGGAGAAGGGATGGTGGTTTCTTCCTTTATTATGCTTTCAAATGGGGAGATGGGTGATTCCACTATGGAATTAAGTGGAGAAGAAGTGGTGGTTTGGGCCATGGATTCATCAACTATAAGTTCATTAACAAAAATGTTTACCATATGAACCTCATGTTAGTGGGATGTTTTTGCATTCATATGCTCGTTGTTTGTGGGAAGTGGGTGGTTTGGGAATGGTTGCCATAAAATGTCAAGCACTTGATTGGGGGGTGCATTTTGGTTATCCATTATGAGCTCACCTTTGTCAATCAAGTCTTGGACTATATTTTTAAATGTTTTGCATCTATCAACATTATGCCCAATGACATGGTGGAAGTTACATATCTCATTTCCTTTATACCTACTTGGTATAGGACAAGAAAAATCAAATTATTGAGGTGGTTTGATTAGAGGAAGTTGGATTATGGATGACTTCAACAATTTCTCCAAAGCTGGAGTGTAATACTCCTCTAGTTGAGTATATTATTTTTGCACAAAGCAGTTTTGGGATTTAGAATTTTGGTTCAAAGAGGTGGATGGGTTGGATTGGTTGACTACCGGAGGATGAACCATTTTAAGGATAACAGAATTGGTTGTTCTTTTGAATTTGGTGTGATTTGAGGGTTTAAATAAATCTTTGACATATTTGAAACTAGCATTCTTATTCCTCAACTTAAGTTTACCCTCATCAATTGCTCAAATTTCTAACTTTATAACCATGATAAACACCTCATCAAAGATTCAGAATGTTTGAACCTATAGGGTGGATGAGATGTGTTTATCACATGCCCAAGAGAAGAGTTCAATTAATTTAGGTTGGGGTAAGGAGGAGAGCTGGTTAATCAACCCTCTCCATTGAGCAACAAATTTGGCAATGGATTCATCTTCAAATTGTCAAATAGAATATACGTCAGCTATAGATACTTTCTTGGAGATGTTGATAGAAAAGTGGTCCAAGAAGGTTTGATAAAGTTAGGTGAAATAAAAGAGGGAGTGCCTATTGATGGCACTATACCAATCTAACACAAGTCCCGCTAAGGACATGGGGAAGGTTCAGAGTAGGAGAGCATCATCATAGGCAATTAGATAGCATGCACGCCTAAATGCTCTTAGGTGTTTTTGAGGATCCTCCTTACTTTGAAACTTGGCAAATTTGGGAATTTCCCATTGTGTGGGGTAAGGATGGATTGGTCCAGAAGGGTGGATGGGCTCATTGCAAATTTGATCATAGCACAAAAGATTATGGGCTTTGAAAACATATGTCTTTATAGTTGTCATCTTATCCATCAACATTTTAATGAAGGTCATTTTGTGGTGCACCCCCATAATTATAAGGTATCTATTGTTGGGATTATGAGGATGCAATATATTGGTAATTAGTAGAAGGTTGGGTAGAGGCCACATATTGGTAATTGGCCATGAAGGGTTGGGAAGATAAAGGAGGCATATATCCTTGTGGGTTTGGGATATAGCTGGGGTTAGGTATAGTAGACATTTTTGGGGTTATGGGCATAGTTGGATTGGTCAGTTGAAGATGTGTAATCACCTTGGTACTTATGGGTGGGAGAGTATACGGAATGGTAAGTGGTGCTTGGGTTACCATGGGTTAAGTTGTCCATACATTTGACAGTTTAGTAATGGGGTTAGTAGAAGTAGAGGGTGATAGGCATTGGTTGGTGGAAGGGAAGTTTGGTTTGGGGTAATGGTGGTTGAAGGGTTATTTGTGGAAGAGGAAACTTGGGTCACCATGGATTGAGTGGTAGAGATGGTGGTAACCAAAGTCTCACCCATAAGGTAAGTGGGCATGCCATAAGGTGGTTCAAACAAAGGAACTAAAGCAAGAGAATGGTTAGCAATTGTGGCAAGATAGTGTTGGAGTGCCATGGGGTTATTATCAAGGAGGTTGGTAAAGTCCATAGCTCCTCAAACAAAAGATCGAGACATATGGAGACTTATGAAATGGTCGAGAGAACTTTCTGCATTTGGAGTGTGCTCCATGGATGAGGAAGAGGAAGACGGTTGGTAGGGAGGTTGGTTTTGGTTTGCTTGGTCTCTAGCTTGTTGCCTTGTCAAGACCATGTGATGAATGATGGAAGAAGTTTGGTGGAAACAAATTCACACACTCAAAAAGAGAGCAAAAGAAATAAAAATTCAAGGAAATTACACACACGCTAAGAGTAGGTTAGATCCTAGAGTTTTTTTTATCTCACTTTTAAACTTATGCCACAATTTTAGAAGTTTATAAGACTCCACTTGGTTCATGAAACGGGTACTAGAATAAGAACTCTTGAATGGTTTCAATTTTGTTTAGGATGACAAAATCTCTATACTGAAATTGATCTGTGGCTTGATATTAGGCCTACTCCCTCACTTCACACATCACAACGATAAGGGTGTCGGGTGCTTAGCCATGATATATTGAATTACCAAAATTTATACTCAGCTAGTGTACTGAGTTTTGGTTTCTCCTCTTAGTAATGAAGTCCAAGTAGTATAGCCAAGGGTGAAGGTTGACCGCTAGGTGATGATATCCTAGTCAGGACTTATGTCAATACTTGATGAATTAATTATATAAGTGGTTTGGTATGTGTGTGTGACAAAAATGATTACTACGATTGATTTACTAATTACTTAAGCTATGTGATTTAACCATGCAAGCAATCAATTAATGAAGGTTGATTTTAAACCCAAAAGGAAAATTTTCATTTCTTTGAATGAGTAAAAAAACAACTAGAATGCACCTAAATGCAGAATGAGGATGCAAGTCTTATCCTAGGATGAATGTCTTTTCACTTTTTTAGAAATAAAGGAAAATGAACGATTTTGCCTTTTCTAAGAATGTAAAGAAAACAAGTACTTGATTTTGATTTTGAAAAGAAGGAATTGAAAGTTAGGATTTCCAATTCTAGAAATGAAGAAAATAATGTTTTAGTTTCAGAAACAAAGAAGTGCAATGAATGAGTCTTTCACTTATGCAACTAGAATGTCCTAAAATAATTACGAACCCAAGAAAACTCTAGGGTCCCACCGGGAGTGCCAGAATGTTTCACTATGTTTTTGTATTATTTTCTTTTGCTTTTTAGAAAATAAGTAAAACTCAAAGAAAGGGAATGGTATCGATGAACCTAGATGTAGTTATGCATTTTGTGATCTAGATGATGTGGAGAACTCATCTTTGGCTTGGGAGGAATGACCTGCAATAAGAATGAGATTAGAAATGGGACTGATTAGTAATATTGGAAGGTGGATTGCCTAGCAAGTGTTAGATCCAAGAAGTACAAAACTTAATTGGTAATATTGGAAGGTGGATTGCCTAGCAAGTGTTAGATCCAAGAAGTACAAAACTTAATTGGAAGGTTGGCAATCCATTCGTTTAACAAGTTAAGTTATGAAAAATGATGATAAGAGATGCTTGCATAAAGTAATGGAAAGTACTTAATCACAATGTAATAAATGCTTTTTAAGAGAAATGAGTGCTTTTAACAAAATGGCATTAACTTGTTTAAAACAAATGTTAAAGTGCTAAAATGTGATTCAAAAAATTGCTTGACTTTGTGTTGTGACAAAAGTCAAAAAAACAAATTTTGGGTGAGGGTTGATGGGTGATTCTAACTTGTTATTTTTGGAAAAAAGAAATACATAGAGACTGATGTCGGTCACTGTGTAATTGATACTGGTTAAGGGTAACCAATGTCGGTCAAGGGTAATTGATGTTGATTAAGGGATGACTGATGTCGATCACTATGTGTTTGTCACAATTTTAGTTGTGGGCAAAAAAAGGGACTTTGGGTTGTTGTAGAGGGGTTTTATGGGTTGTTTGGGATTGGTTGATGGTCGTGAAGACAAAATGGGGTCTCAAATATATCAAACATAGAGCTTTAACACTCAAATGATTGGGAATGATCAATGGGTTTTTGGTGGAAAAGGGAGTGTTTGGAGTTGCAGAACTCCAACACAAAAGGGAATATGGGGAGAGATCGGAAGGGGGTGAAAGCACTAAACTACCAAAACTAGATGTTGAACTTGTGAAAAGCGCAGAATACTTAGTTGTTTGTGGAGTTGTTGGCCTGATGATGACTTGAAGTTGAGTATGGGCTGCTTGGAAGCCTAGAATAAAATGGGCAGAGGAACGACACTTGAGTCCTCAATCTTGAGGTGGTGAAGCCCTTCTTGGTCTCTGGACTGGTTCTCTAGTCTGTTGGAAAGCTTGGATTCGCCCAAGAGTTCTAGTTCTTGCTAAAAAATGATTCAACCTCCAAAGCAAGGGTTTTGGGGTAGCCTTCAATAACTGACATCAGTCTTGGTCAACCAACGTTGATTGAGGGGTGACCAACGTCGATCAAAGTGGAAATAGTCTAAGTTGTCCAAAATAGGATTTTACATTTTAGTTTGGTCGTTAAGACCCTTAGAAGTGGTTTGAGCTTGTTTAAGGTAGCATGGGCATGCGAGAAGAAGTAGTCTAGGAGTTTAGGACTTTAAATGCTAAGGTAGGAAATGGTCTTAAAACTAGATGTCGCTAAATTAACCATAAGTTTGGTTAGGGTGAGATGTAAATAGAATTAATTAACTTAACTAATTAATTTAAATAAATTTGATACATAATTTGTCTAAAACCGACCAAAGAAACACTAAACAACAAAAACAAATAAAAAACAAACAAACTTCATTTCACCTCCGGCTTTTATTGCACCATGGAGGTAACTGCTTGTAAATATTAGTATGGATAATTGTAATATCTCACATCGTCAAGGTTTAGTGACATTGTGTTGGTCTTGGAAATTTTATTTTATTTTTTTATGTTTTTTAAATGGACACCCCATCAAGGACAAAGGGATTATTCGAAACTTATAAGGAGACCAAATGCAGAAAGGGAGGGGATTTTGATGGATGGTGGTAATGGAATTTAGCGGCAATTGAGGACAAATGATTGTGTATTTAAGGAATTTGGAGCGACCGACCAGCCTACATATAATAATAGAATGATGTCAAAGGCTACCGACCTATCATTCTTCCCAATCCTTATCCCTTCGGTAAGAACCAAAAGGACGTTCAATTTTTCGTACCAAATCAAACAAAATTGCTTTGGTCAAATCCTATGATTTTAGGCAGAATAAATCCACACGGAAAATCTGCATGGAAGGAAGGCATAATTCAATTCAAATTAAGTGGGTACGAAGAAATTTGTGAAAGTGGGTTGGGTTGGGTTGGATTGGGTTGGTCTGGTCTGGTCTTGTCAGCCGCCCTCAAAATGAGTGTCGTCATCCATAACTTTTACTATTAATTATTATACAGCCCCACTAGTATTGGCCTTAAAAGAGGCTTCGCATGATGTGGGCAAATTCGAGCGGGATTGTTGAAGCATTATTTGAAGGACACGAGGGGAGCTCTCTTTTATGTTTATGAACGTTGACATGATTTACTTATGCTAAATTTTAAAAGAAAAGTTACAATTTAACATTACTAGTTCTTGAGAGCCACCTTGACAACTACTTTAGTTATTGTGATGTGTTTCCCTTAACGATTTAATGTCATGATAATCAATTAATTTGTTGAGTAATATATGTATTTATAATAATTTAATTTCATAATAATTAATAAAAATATAAAGAGTTAAAGGAAGTTGTGGTTGATGTTATGTATTATCTAGAATTGTTTTGTTTTATCTTTAATTTTATCATTGAATGGCGTAAAATGTAGTAATATAGGAAATTCTTTTTTCTTCATCTTGTTTAGATGGTACAATATAATTAGTACCGGTTATAGTATGATGAGATTTTTAAATTTATGAGAATTTCCTTTACCTCTCAAGCCTCTTCCTCTCGATTGTGCCAATACATGGTGGACCATGTTGAGAAAAAACTCTTGTATTGGATCACCAAGTCATTCTCTTTGGTTAGGAAATTCCAAATCAACTCCAAAGTACTTGTTGCCACCGATGTGTACTACTTTTGCAGGAATTCATTTGGGCTAATCCCTCCATCGATAAGAGTTTTCACAGATTAGCCAAGGATTATTGTTGTTTGCCTCATGAGGCTTGAGGTATGGGCCTCATTGATATCTCTCGACCAGCCTCTGCCTATGCGCTAAATGGATTATTCGCCTCGATCAAAGTGGTGGACACCTTTGTCATGAACACTATTTAGAAAAATTGGGAAGAAATCAAACCTTGGCTATTATGGAATGGTTCAGGCTTCAGGGATGGTCTTTCCATCAACCAACAGTCTCTTTGGTGGTTGCCTATCATCAACATGCATGTGGTGCCTCTTGTAGAAGTGTCTTGGATTCATGCGCCTAGTTTCTACTGCGAAGGAATTTGCACCGTGAAAGACCTTTTCTGTAAAGAGTCTTGATTTTGGATCCCTTGGAATGCTTTCCAGGCCAAATTCAAACTTTCTCCAACTGACTGAGAGTCTTTCTGGTGAGATTATGGCAACAGTGCCTATGGAGTTTCTACACAAGATCTCCGTCAACTCTGATCGTCTTTGATGGAAGGTGACGAGTGTCATCTAACTCCTCATTTAATCAATATTCAATTGATGTCTTATCAACCAGGGCTGGTGTCCAAAGCTATCTGCAATAAGGCATAGGATGGTAGATCTAGAAGGCTGCTTATGTGGGTGCTTGCTGATCCTATTCTAACTTTGACTAAAGAAAGGAATGTGTCCTAAATTACGTGATTCACATTTTTGCTGAAAAAGCAAGAAATCAAATAAATCCACTCTTTTGCTTGAAAATAAAAATCACACTCCTATTCACATTTGCATGGAAAGTACATTCACACTCCTACTTATGAAAGGAAATTTGCTTCACACGTCTGCTGTAAAAGAAAACACACTTTGCTTAGAAAAGAAATGCAATAAGAAAATGCTTTTTAAACTATGAATTTGTTTTGATGTTTTTATGAATAAATGCAAACAGTAACAAGATTCTAATTAGTTATAACAATGAATTAATAAAACGTAACATAAATACTGTACACAGTTCCTGGTTCCAAGGAGAGTGGGCCCTTGCTCATCTCGGACTCAAGAATAAAGATTAATCAGTGATGGAACTGAAGTATTAATTCATAAAAATGAAATGATTACAATCTGACTAAAACCTGTATGCTTGTATAAATCTTTTTTATAAAATTTGATTTATAATTCTTGATTCTTGATTCTTGATTCTCGATTCTAGATTACTTTCAATGAGGAAAGTCTTACACTTTAGACTAATACAATCAACTCAAAATAGGATGCAAAGAAATAGAATTTCTTGGTCGATCCATTCATCCAAAGATAGGAGATTGGATTTCCAAGAGATCCAATAATTCTGATGAAATAATATACTATCCTATAATAGTCCTAAAATCTAATTACATACAATTTTATCAAAAGTAAGCCCTTCAAAATAGTAGGCAATTATTTTTCTTATTTGATTCCAGTTGGAATGGTTCTATCTTATCATATCTGACTGCCAGCTTCCCATTTGTAACTTCATCTTTACAGAATGTTTAGAATTGACTCTGCAGAGTCGGGAGGAACGAGCTTACGAACTCTGTAGAAACGAGCCTATGGAGTCCATAGAAACAAGCCTACAGAGTCCGTAGAAACAAGCCTACAGAGTATGTAGAAACAACCCTATAGAGTTTGTAGAAATAAGCCTGCAGAGTCCGTAGAAACAAGCCTGCAGAGTTCGTAGAAGCATGCTAGATGGAGATCAAAGTAGAACATTCATTATACATCGCCTGTGTCTTCTTCCTAAGCATTCTTCACAACAAAGATCACTAAAACATGCTATGTATTAGACATTAATGACAAAGTAAAGGTTTAGTCTTTGGTTCAATATAAACAAGACAAATATCTATTTTCCATGTAATAACTACTAACAATCTAAGATTTGCATAAGATAATATCCCTCGAGAGATGAATTGAAGGAAATAACATGTCAATAATGAGCCATATTCTGAGCTCATCATCTTCCCCAAGCTTTACCTTTTGTAAGTCCTATTGCAAACATTTATTGGCGTTCATAGGTCTGGCTTCTGTTTTCCACACTCTGACTCAAGTCCTATTCATCAAATTCATTTGTTATATGTCTGTCTGAATTCCTGGTAACTCCCTGATGTGTTTAAATCATTTATTTCCATATACTGAATTGCTCCTCTAATTGTGGAGCCCAACTCTGCCATCCTAGAATAGGTATGATTAGCAAAGGGGGTCTATATCTCATGCCAATCCATTTCTGCTCTCCCCCAGAGTTGATTACCTCTATTAAAAATTTTAGAATTGAGGATTCTCTCCTCATACTCCATCTTAAGTTATTTGGGGACATGACCTCTCACCTTTTAAGAGGCACTGAAAGTTGGTCCCATTTGTTCACACTTGCAACCACCACTAAATCAAAAGTTTGCCTTGAAAAAAAAAAAAAAATAGCACAATCATATAAAGCCTGTAAATAATGTGTTTTAACCTCATCGTCTAACAAAGCACAGTTAAAATTTTGTTTGATCAATCTGGGAATAGGAAAGGCTGGTATGACACACAATCCTGTAGTCTTAGCATGATTTGTATAGTCCTCAAATCTACCTTTCCAAGCTATTTGATTTTTGAATGTAGAATGTAATGCTCTCAGTTTAACTTCTCGTACATGAAGATTTATCAAAAACTTATTGTGCTCATGATCTCCTAGAATCAAGTCATACAAATAAAATTCACAAAGCAAATCCTGCTGATCAGGTTCAACACTATAGAAAATTTTCAAAAATGTTATTGGCTACAAAATTTTGTAAAGAAGATGACAGGAGATCCACAAAAGCTACCATCTGTAAAATTATTTAAATAAAAATAAACTGTATGTAGGAGAAGGATTCCTACATGCCAAAAGAGTTTCCCCTAATTTGCATGCATCTTGCAAATTTTCTTCTAACTCTTAAACTTTAGCTTCTAATTCTTTATTTTCATTTTCCAAGAGTTTGTTTGAAGAAGTTGCATCTTTATTTTTCTGTTTAAGTATAGAATATTCTTTTTCAATTTGATGTAGTATTTGCAAGGGAGGAATACTTGGATCACTTGTTTGACAACCATGGTTAACAAATACCTTAGGAAGAGAAGGTGCAATAGCAGGTACTTCGAAAGAGTTTACCAAATTCTGCAATCTCCTATTTTCCTTCTTCAGATTTGCTACATATATCCAAAGATCTATTTGTTCATTTTCATGTTCCTTTATTATTTCCTCTAATCTGTGAACTTTTGTTGCATGATCAGTAGATGTTGTATCTAATTTTTGCACTAAAGATGAGTTGAGATGATCCTTATTCTGCAATTGATTGATCAAGTCAGCAATTGCAGTTGTTTGTTATTGTTCAAGATCTTGAGCTTGAGAAAGCTGTAAAGTTAACTATATAATAGAATCATTTAGATTAGATGATTCAACTTTCTCATTAGTACATATAGTTTTTCCTTTGTCCATTGTAGTTTCAATTAGAACAAGTGGTTGTTTCACCATACTTAATTCCTCTACCATGTGTGGCTCTTCCTCTGGATTTGGCTCCTCTATTATGATTGGAGAGTTCCTTTCGAAAGGAATTTCTTCAATATCTATAGGTGTAAGAATATTCTAATGTATGGGGGAATGAGACACCATTTTAAGACTATCTAAAATATCTACAGCTTCTTGTTCATCTTTTTCTGTTAAAATGAGCCTTCTCCTACTTTTAGTTACTCTTTGAGCTACACTTGGCTGGCTTTCCTTCTCAACCACCAAACCCTTGGTCTTCTCAAGTTCTATAGCAACCTTCCATCCCAATTTTTTTCTTCCTAATAAAGGAACTGGTTGTACTACAGACTCATGAGGTTCTTATGGGGACCTTGAAACTTTAGGGTTTTGAGACCTTGTTATTCTTTTTGAAGAAGAAGGGATTTTTGTGGAGATTATAGTCTAAGATTTTTTTCTTGGTGTTGTTTTCTTAGTTGATGTAGCAGGTGGAGATGAGTGTTTATGTGGTACATTTGGGGTTTCTTGTGTAGTCATATTTGGAATTTGTTGTGCTAGACTATTCTAAAATTCCTCCCAGACTTCTTGTCCTTGCTAAAGGAAGTGATGTTGGATAATGAGCTAAATAAGGCCATGATGCCTAAGAGTAGCATTAGGGGTTGTAGACATAACTTGCAAAGCACTATATAAGAAAGATGGGAGGTTAATTTTGTATTGAGGGTTTTGTCTCCCATGCTTAAGATGTATTAATATTTTCATGGCGTCTCCCCCTAAAAGACTGTGTTGCCCTTCACAAATGATATATTTGAGTACCCACTTGGCTACAGATTTCCAAGGTTCAAGAAGTGAATTTCTACTAATCCCTTTTAATTTTCCCTTGGAATATACTAGACATGAAGTTCTAGTCTTCTCATTACCATTAAATTGACTAATTAAATCACTAAATAAAATTTTGCCTATAGCTCTCATTCCCTCTTCTAGAACTTGTATAATTTGGCTTATAATATGAGTTGTAATAGGGATAACAATGCCTTTCGTAATTGAAAATTTAGGGGTGAGATTGGTAATGAATTCACTTACCATTATTTCATCAAAACCTTGGAACTTTTTAATGAAAGGTAGCCAGCCATTGGCTCTAAACACTGTTACATAAGCCTTGTCCTTATGAAACTTTATTGCATTCTTCAACTCTGATCTCATCTTCTGTCCCATTTCTATGTGAAGTTACAGTCAACTCGGTTCCTTTAACTCCAATTGAGGTGTAGACTAGTCTTTTGTTGAAGTCGATAGGCAACATTCACTGAGGATTGGTAGACTAGCTTCTATTGAAGTCTGTAGAAATGAAATGGTTCATATGAAATGCTATAGTTACACGAGTCCGTAGTTTGGTATGATGACTTGATACAGTGAAGCATCGCATGTTTCTATGGAGTGTGCTAACTATTTTATCCATTAGTAAACATTGGGTGAAATGATGACATGTCACTTTGATGGTGACAATGATTCATTACTTCATTTAAAACCCCTTTTTATGACATCCTATCATTATCATAATTGATGACTCAATTGATGATATCAAAGTTACACACTTATCCATACACCTTTGGTGGCTCAGTTGCATATTTTTTCATTATGGCATGAGTCATTTCATTTTGGAAGATTCAAATTTGGGTCATCTCCGTAGAATAGTGTCTTAATCAAATTGAAGATAATTAGTTAACTAAACATAGATAAATAAAATATATGTCTTACTTACTTTAACCTTAGATGTATTGTTTGCTCGCCATGTGTCCTACACAAATAAGTTTGTATGGATTAATTTATTGCATGGAGATGACCAATCATGGTGACATGATGTGATTCTCTATTTCTTTTCTTATAAATTTAATTTTTTTTGCCCTTTTTCCAGCCATTGTTGGTTTTATAGCCAAAGCCCTTTTTTGCAATGCATAGCCAGCCAATAAGCTGGTTTTCTAGGCATGCATTGTCAATAGTGTCCTTGGAAGGATTTTCACGATTGCTTTTTTTTTTTGAATTATCAAGAAGCATGTTCACTAGAAGAAGCAGACCTTTCCAAAATAGCTACTTGATCCTTTACTTTTTGAATAAATTCTTCTTTATTGAGAGGTTTCTGATAGAGCTTCAATCTATGTCCATTAACTAACAGAGCTCTTCTGCTGTCATCAATAGGTATTAGCTTAATAAAACCATTTTCATAGACTTCCTAAATCTGATAAGGTCCCAACCACCTTATTTGTAGTTTCCCTTTAAACTGCTAAAATTTAGAATCAAACAACAGTGCCCAATCTCCTTTTTGAAACTTTTGTTGCTTGATTTGTGAATCATGCCAAACTTTTCTTTGATGTTATACCAATTAAATTCTTTGTAGTGTTTCTATTCTCATTTTATCAAGTTGATTAAGCTGTAGGAGTCTTTCTTTTTGTATTTCTTCTAATTCAATTCCTACTTCTACAACTATTTTCAGAGTTTATAATTAAATTCAACAAAGAATAAAGGCTTCTTACCATACACCAATTCATAAAGAGAAAATCCAGTTGTTATTTTCCAAGTAGTATTATAGGCCCAAATAGCTTCTGGTGCCTTATCTGCCCAATATTTTATGTTGAAATTAACAACCTTGGTTAAAATAGTTTTCAGTTCTCTATTGGTGACTTCAACTTGCCCATTAGCCTATGGATGGTATGAAGATGTTTTTCTATGCTGAGTTTGATATACTTGCATGAATTGCTTTATCATGTTTGACATGAACTACGGTCCTTGATCTAAGACTATTTCCCTTGGAGCACCAAATCTTTGCATGATTTTAAAATATAAGAAATCAGCTACCATCTCTTCTCTAGTATGAGTTAATGCTTCCACTTCTGCCCACTTGGTCACGTAGTCTGTACATACTAAGAGATATTCTTTTCCTATGGAAGGAGGATCTATAGGACCTAGAAAATCAATTCCCCATTTCTCAAATAGTTCTAAAACCAATTGAGGATGAGGGTGCAAAGGCATCTCTATTGAAAGAGTAGGATGTCCAATTCGCTGACAAGCATCATAGTGTCTGACATATCTTTTTACTTGTTGATGAAGATGAGGCCAATAGTATCCTGCTCCCAAGATTTTATGTATGGTTCTTTGAGCTGAGTAATGACCTCCTCTTGGTTCATCATGACAAGCTCTAATGATATCATAAGCTTCACCATTTTTCACACACCTATGAAACACATGGTCAGGTCCAAGTTTAAATAACATTCCATTAATCCATTTAAAATAATAATTTTATTTGATTAAATGTTTCTTTTATTTTTATAAAAATTGTAGAGGAAACTTCCCTATGGTGAGGTAATTGGCTATATCAACAAACCATGGAGATTTTGCTGAAATAGAAAATAGTTGTTCCTCTGAAAAGTCATCTTCTACTGGTTCTTCTTCACCTGTAGTGTTCATTCTTGACAAGAAATCAACAACTACATTAGACTTCCCTAGTTTGTTTAAAATAATAACATCAAATTCTTGTAAGAGCAATAGCCATCTAATAATCCTACCTCCCACAATTGATTTGTTGGTAAGATATTTGATAGCTAAATGGTCTATATAGACAAATACCTTGTAACTTATTATGAAGTATCTAAATTTGTTAATTGCATAGAATACAGCTAGGAATTCCCTCTCAGTTGTGGTATAATTTCTTTCAGTAGGTGTCATGTTTTTGCTAATATAATATATAGCATACATATTACCCTCTTCATCCTTTTGTCCAAGGACTACTCCTAGTGTTGTATTGGAAGCATTTGTGTATATATGGAATGGCTTAGTCCAATCTAGTCCTCTCAATACTAGAGCAGTAACAAGTTTAGCTTTGATGGTCTCAAAGGCCTGCTGGCAACTATCACTCCATTCAAATGTACTATCTTTTGTAAGCAAGGAAAACATAGGGGTAACTATTTGGCTAAAATTATCTATGAAGTATCTGTAGTAACCAACATGTCCCAAAAAACTCTTAACCTCAATTTGTGTTTATGGAATGGATAAGTTGGAAATTATTTCAACTTTCTTTAGGTCAACTTGAATGCCTTTTGTAGAAATATAGTGTCTAAGGACTATTCCTTCATCTATCATCAACAAACATTTCTCATGGCTCAATTTAAGATAATTGATGTTCCTCACATCTTATCAATACTCTTTCCAATTTATTAAGAACTTCTTCATAAGTTCCACCATAAACAGTGAAATTATCCATATATACCTCAACACAATCATTTGTAAGGTCATAGAATATTGCCAGAACTATGTTTCTACTCATTTTTTGTTATTTTTACATTTAGAAGAAGAAGAAACTAAAGATAATGGTCAGGGGTTTGTATGTTACTTGGATTAAGTTGTGCACCATATCCAAGCGATTGAAGGAGCTCCTCTTTGGCTGTGGAGGACACACCTGTAAGAAAAGAATAAGACTTAAATAGAAAAATGTTAGATAGAGATATGGTGGACTGCCAAGCACACGCTCGGTCCCAGAAGTGCAAAGACTTCCTTGAGGGATGGCAGTCCACTTATTGATAAAAAGAGTGTTGAATAAAAGAAATGGTGAAAGACTAAGAAAGAGAAATAGAGATAATGTGTACTTGTATTCTATAGTCGATCTATCACAGTCGCCGATGTCGATTAGTCTACCAGTGTCAGTTTGTCAAAGGTGCTGTCGTCGGTCATATTGCCGATGTCAGTCGTGGTTGTGGTCGATGTCGGTTGGGGTAATGGCCTTGGATGGGTTTGTGGTTGACAGAGGGGTCTGGAAAGAGTTTGGGTCTGTGCAGGATTGCAAGATAATAAATAGGGTCTGAGAGGGGCAAAGGCAAAGGGTTGGTATGTAAATGGATAAGAATAGGAGGAAGGCTTTTTAGCCTTTCCAGGAAGAAAGTTGAGTCGGGTTGATTGTATTCAAAAATAGTAAATAGAAACTAATTACTAATGGATTCTAAACACTGAAATAAAATAGAAGAATACTTAGCTCTGCTTGTGGCTGAACTAGTGGTGTTTGAACACTGTTCCTGTTGTGGCTGATGTCGAGTTCTTGTGCAATGTTCTAGTCCAATTTGGTATGGCTTGCATAGAGTTTTTATAGCCAAGGGAGCATTGGTCAAAGTCTGATGCTTGGTCTCACGGTGTCATCGATGTCCAAGAATCTGGAGGCCAGAGAGAGAGAGAAGGTCCAAGAGGAAGTTGATTCGAGAGTCCAAGAGCTGTTAACTCATCGTTAGAAGTTGATTTATGTAACTGACGTCGATGATCCCACCGGCATTGGCTGAAGGTTAACCGATGTCAACGGTTAGAGAATGGGTAAAAAGGCTATTTTTAGCCTTTTGCCCATTCTTCCATCTGCCAAGTTTAGTTGTCGTTGGTGAACAATCGAAAGGTAGGTTTTATAGGCACGAGAGTTAGTGAGAGAGTTGGAATAGGTCTTAGGTAAGTATGATTTGGAGGACTTAGTCATAGGGTGATAAATGGTTTAAGGGTGAGGTATCCAAGGTGAGGTGTCTAGGGTGATGTCATTAATTTAAAATAAGTAATTTATTTTAAATTAATAAAGTGTGCAAGGGACCAAGGGGAGTCGACACAATTTTGGTGTCTACATTTACCCCTTTTTGTCTTGTTGGTTGTTCTGACGAACTGCAAGACAAAAATAGGAGTAAATTGCCTTAGGTATGGGATAAGGTGTAGGTTACGCCAAGTATGGTGTGAGGTATTCCCCCTCAAAGTGGGAGTCGAGGGAAGGTGACCTGATATCAAGTGCCGATTTGATAGGCAGTGATTGGGTATGGTGAAGTTGGAATGTGAACGCTGCAATAGTTGAGATTGCGCGTATACCACTTCACATGATAGGTAGGTCAAATTATCATAGGCAAGGTCAAGGAGTGCTAAAATAGAAGTAATCAAGCCCCAACTTTTAGTCATAGCTGATTGGGTTATTTGATCCAAGCTGGAGCTCCAATTGGTCATCGTGTTCCAAGTATCCCGGGCTCAGGAAGTGCTCCTAGAAAACACAAAAAATGTCATAAATATTAGGGATCAACTTGAGCACGATCCGTCAATAGGTGTGAGGGTCATAGTGTGGGTTGCGTATAATTTGCTAACTATTCATGAGGTAGCATATATGTAATCAAAACAACCAAGGTAAAGTTGTCTCGAAAGTGGT
Organism: Torreya grandis; assembly: GCA_037957365.1. NCBI lineage: Eukaryota > Viridiplantae > Streptophyta > Pinopsida > Cupressales > Taxaceae > Torreya > Torreya grandis. The sequence goes on along the minus strand of JARHVA010003382.1, from coordinate 704,450 downwards.
CATGGTCTGAGGAGATAGTCATGATCTCCAAGGTCATTGGTCGAGTCAGGCTGAGATATAAGTCATCTCAAGTGGTGTGTGTTATGGTCAGGGAGATGTATGTGATCTCTAATGTGCCCCATGAGAAGTTTAGGTAACTCATTCAGTGTCAGGGCTGATTGTTTGGTCATGATTTTGGGTTGGTATAGATAGTTGGTCCATTAGATGGACAGATGAAAGAATGGCCGAGCTAACCTCAGAAGACCCCATGTCAACTGAGTGTTGCTTATATAGCCCCTATTTGAAGGGCCTCAGGCCAATGTAGTTCTCCCAAAAGGGAAGAAGAGAGTCGATTATGGATTGGGTTTGACTAGGTTAAGTCATGGTTAAAGGTGAAATGGTTTGTCCATCAGGTAGATGAACAAAAGAATGGCCAATGTTAATAGGGAGACAAACGGGCAAATGGCCGAGCTAACCCAAAAAGACCCCATGTCAACTGAGTGCTGCCTGCATAGCCCCTATTTCAAGGGCCTTAGGCCAATGTAGTTCTCCCCAAAAGGGAAGATAGAGTCAAAGAGGTTGATAATTGGTTTGGTCATGTTAATGGTTTAGCACTTCCCATATGTTTAATGGTACTTGCTTGAAATGATGAGTGTATGATGATGTTACAGCCTTTTCCATATTATGTGATGGTGTACTCTGTAACATAGGTTATGTGGTTTTTCATCCCTAGCAATTTTCCATATTGGTGATGGATGTATGCTAAAAATGAAATGAATGTATTTATGCTTCAACACTTTTTGTATTGGTGATGATATATGCTTGACATAAATTGTGTTTGGTTGTTAGTTTCCATGTGCATTATTTTCCATAAAAACTAATGTGAATGGGCTATGATAATTTATATAACACAAATTGATATTTGCATTGAATAAATCATGAGGTTATGTTAATGGTTAGAAAATGTTTTGGTTTGGTTTGGTTTGTTTTAGAAAATGATTTGGTTGGATGTGACAAAGGTATGTAAGAAGTGAAAGTTGTTGTGCTCTTTCATTGACAAGGACCATAATAGTAACATAGATAGGGTTGTTTCAAACAAAAGCCCCATTCATGCATTATGTCATTGACCATTGTTTGTGTTAGAGAAGTATTCAAATCACTCGATGTTAAGTGAGCTCAAAATCCCTTGGGTATGTTGGGGTAATAGGTTTGATTATGTGAGGTGTGAGGATAGCATAACCCTTTTTAGCAAGGATAACTTTGCCCCTTTTATAGGTGGCCCTGAGAACGACTATAGGCAAGTACATGACTTAATAATTTTTCAGTCTTTTTTTTTTTTTAAAGACTGATCAGTGCAGGAAGTCTACTTGGGGATGTTGTTTTGTGTTGTGGTCATGTTGAAGCTGTGTATGTAGCAAAGTTTAGGCATAGCCATCCTTTGAGGGAGTGGTCTATACTCTACTTTATATGTTTGGATGTATGTGAATAGCTGTCCTTCAAGGGAGCAGTCTATTAATTACAACAATGATGCAGTTATCCTTTGAGGGAGCAGTCTACATTTATAGTTTATGACCTTTGAATAGGCATCCCAATTTTATGTTTTGTTTGTTGACTAAAGTTTTGGTCATGGACTTGACTATAGAGGTTTAGGGGTTTCCCTTTTATTAGGACAAAGAATTAATGCTTGAAAAAGGGTTTGCTAATTGTTTATAGGGAAAAAGGGTTGAAAAGGAAATAAGAATGACGATGACGGGGGTTGCTCAAGGGACGAGCTCAAGTTAAACGTCAAGTGAATGACTACTTGATTAACAATAAAATGGTCAAAGATGTAAGGCATTAAGGGGCTCAAGTTCTGGCCAGCCTTCGAGAGAAGATAGACGATAAGTACCTGATCCATACTTGTGCGTTATTATGTAAGGTCCGAGTCAATTAGGAGCAAACTTGCCCCGTTTGCTTCTTTCCATATTAGTCACACATTAGTTTTCTATAAGGACGAGATCTTTGATTTTGAAATCTAGCTCTTTCATATTTTTGTTGTTAGAGGTATGTTTTGGTCCATGTTGGACGTGAAGTCAGTTAGTATGTTGGCATTTGGTACAATGCCAAACATAGTTGTTGCTGTCTTGGTTAAGAGTGGGCCAATAATAGCCCAGGTGGAGCATGTGCTTGGCAACCATGTTACCGCTGAAATGTCCCCCACAAATCCTATCATGGACTTGTTTGATGATATGGGAAGTCTCAGTGGTTGTTAGGCATCAAAGAAGGAGGCTGTCTAAGCCTCGTTTGTAAAGAAGTCCCCCTAGCATGGTGTATTGGGCAGTACTTTCGATAAAAGCCCATCGTGTATTGCTAGAGAGGTTGGGAGGCATGATAGAATATGTCAAGTAGTCAACAAGTCGATTATACCAAACGTCATGTAGACTAGAGAGGTTAGGAGGAATTTCTCCTAGAGATGATGGTCGAGATGAGCCCAAAATAGAAATCTTGGGTTTTGGTGGTTGAGAGGGCTTGACGAATGGACATGTCCAAAGTGTAGAAGCCTGGTCTTTTCCTTTATTCTTCACAGTTTGGGACCTAGAAGCCACATTAATAGTGTTAATTTCAAATAAAGGTGGGAGAGGGACCATAGTCTTGTGATGGGATCCCAATGAAGGTGAGGAGGTTTGAGAGGCGTGGGATGGTGTTGGTGGTTTGTTAAAAGAGTGGTCAATAAGAGGGGTGTCTTTTTCCAAGTGTTGGTGAATGACAACCTTAAGGGTGCAGTAATGCTCAGTATCATGTCTAGGTGTGCGATGATACCAGCAAATTTTAGAGTCATCAAACCAAGATGGTTTTGGTCTGAGAGGTTGGTATGGTTTGATAGGCGGGAGGACAATGCTAGATGACTGCAACAATCGACATAACATCGAAGCATAGGAATGCACAAATTGGTTCATGCTCGTTGCAGTGGGTGTTGACAACTTCTATTTAGGAGTTGTTGAGGGAGTTTGTCGTACCATCTTTTTGGTTGGCGGTGTGGCCACACATGTAGATGGCATTGTTTTGATGAGAGGTGTTGGATTTGGGAGCACTCCTATTAATGTAGAAGGGTGTGGGCCCAAGATAGATGGTAATGATGAAGGTGGGGGATAAATTCTTTGACATGGTTTAACAACCTTCTTTAGTTTAGTGCAAGGACTACTATTGTGAGGGGTGAGGTTAAAATCTACCTCCACCAGATCTTCTTCGACTGAAGTTAGTGAGGTGGTAAGTTCCTCTCTCGGTGGAGAAGGGATTGAAGAATGGGGCTCTTGAGTTGGATAGAGCATAGGTATGATTATGTCTTCTGCATGTGGTCGAGTAGCGGGGAAGGTATGATCCCCCATTGATGATAAGAAGGATGAGGGCGAGGCTACCAACGTTGGTGCCGTCAAAGCATCCCCCAATATGGGAGAGGTCAAAGTAGCCTCTCCTACATGTGAAAGAGGGGTGGATGGAGGACTATCCTCCACCTGTGGAGGACAAATAGGAGAAGAAGGCTCTTCTACCTGTGGTGGCAAAATAGGTGAAGAAGGCTCTTCTACCTGTAGTGGACAAATAGGAGAAGGCTCTTCTACCTGTGATGGATAAATAGGTTGATTGACCTCTTCAGACTATGGGAGAGGTTGGTTAGAAACCATGTCAACTGTGCGTATATTACGCTCTTGAAGGTCATCAGCTATGGTCTAAATGTTATTTTGAATTGGGGGATGGTTAGGGAATGGTTGTCTAAAAATGTCTATGTTTTGGTTAGGTGGCACGTTTGGGTTATCCAAGACAAGATCACCTTTATCTAACATGTCCTGAATAACGTTCTTGAGGGTTTTGCAATTGTCTGTATCATGACCCTTGACACGATGATAGTTGCAAAAGTCATTTTCCCTATACTAGGCAGGGATGGCTTTTGAGGGGTCGAATTAGGGTGGTCAAATTTGAGGGAGATTGAGGACTCCTTGCTTGACTAGTTTATCCAATGCGGAAGCGTATGATTCTCCTATTGGAGTGTATTGACACTGTACGTATCATTGTTGGAATTGTCTTGTGATGTAGTCTGATGTGGAAGGTTGAGATTGATTGGTTGTAGTCGAAGATGATAACCTAAGGACTACAGCATTTGCCACTCCTTTGGACTTGGAGTGGGATGAAGAGGGTTTGGAAGAAGGGTCATTGGATTTTGCATTAGTATTTGTACTACACAATTTGACTCTATCCTCTTCGATAGCACATAGTTTAAGCTTTTGAGCCATGGTGAAAGCTTCGTCAAATGTGTGGAATGTTTGAACCCACAAAGTGGATGAGATGTGGTTGGCACATGCTCTTGAAAAGAGCTCAATGAGCTCAGGTTGAGGTAATGAAAAGGAGAGTTGGTTGATCAAACCTCTCCAACGGGCAACGAAATCAGCTATTGATTCATCATCGAATTGTCTAATAGAATATAGGTCTGTGATGGAGACCTTTTTGGTGATATTAATTGAAAAGTGGTTAAGAAATAATTAGGCTAGTTGAGTGAAGGTAAAAAGAGAATGACTGGTAATAGAACTATACCAATCAAGGGCGGCACCAAAAAGTGACATGGAAAATGTGTGAAGTAATAATGCATCATCATGGGCTATAAGGTAGCAAGCGTGTTTAAACACTCGTAGATGTTGTTGTGGGTCCTCTTTACTCTGAAAGTGAGTAAATTTAGGGAGTTACCACTGGTTAGGGTATGGTTGAATAGGCACCGAAGGGTGAATGGGTTCGTTGCAGATTTATTCATATGAAAGAACATTGCTTGAACCAAAAATGGATGTCTCAAGGTGAGACATTTTATCCATCAGCATTTTAATTAGATCAGCTGACGGATTAGCAAGAGGGGCACCCCCTAGGTTGTAAGGTACCTGGAAGGCGTTAAGAGGGGCGTATGGCGTACTAGGTTACATTTGTGTAGGTGTAACATATTGATAGTTCGTCATGGGGACTGATGTTGAGGTTAAAGGGACTTGTGCCATGAAGATGGAAGGCACAACTTGACTTGATGCTACCAAAGGTGGTTGGATTGCGGCAACACTAGTTGAAGGATAGGTGGTCACTCCTGTATTTATAGGCGCAAGAGTGGATGGGGTAGAGACAATCAAGTTTTGGAAAGGTGTAGAACTTGGTTGAATTATTTGTGGTTGAGGGGGTACAGAAACCCCAATGGAGGTAGGTCCAGAAATGGAAGGGGAGGCCAACTCTTGAACGTTGGCAATGGTTGGGTCATTAGTTGAGGCAATAGCCTGAGTAACATGGGTTGACTAATAGAGGCTGTTGATATATTTTTCATTTCAACTAAGGAAGTTGGCATCCCAAGAACAGGGTTACCTGAAGGATCTTGCATTTGGCTTCTCGCGAGGTAGTGTTGGAGAGCCTTGACATTGAGGTCAAGGAATCTCTCAAAATTTTGATCCCCTTTGGGAACAATTGAAAGTTGGTTGGGGGTTGGTTGGATAGGAGTACGCTCAATGTCCGAAGTATACTCCATTTGGGGACTTGTTATAAAGGGTGAAGGTGGAAGTGGTTGTTGCCTCACATGGTCAATAAGGGATTCAGCTTGACTGCATGTCAAAAACATCCAAGACAAAAGGGTTCAGGTTCCAGAAACTGTGTATTTCAGTTTCAGAAAACCAAAAGTTGTGTTTAACAACAAGAAAGTCAAGTTTTAATCTTGCTATTTTGAAAAGAAAATTTGTTGAAAGTGACCGACGTCAGAGGAAAAATTGATGTCGGTGAAGATGTGTTGCCGACATCAGTGGAAAAATTGATGTCGGTGAAGATGGGTTGCCGACGTCGGTAAAAAAACCGATGTCGGTGTCTGTGTATCTCCAGAAACTCAGAAAATTGAAAGTTTTTGGAAGGAAAGAAATTTTGAGTTGTTTTAGACCTCAGAATAATACGTCCTTACCAGCTCAAAAAACCAGATAAAAATAGCAAAATAGATGAAGGCAAGCAACCTCTAAATATTAAATTCTTAAGAATAAATTTTAGAGTCGTGGTGGCTTATGCCTTAGAAGAATATGTTTGGAAATTGGGCTTTTAGAACGGGTCCTAAAGAGGAAGTCTATGGTTGGTTTTGGGTTATGTTTTGGTGCTAAAAAATCTATGTTAGGTTCTGTACGTGGCTTGGTGCTAGGGGCTTGCCCTCCTCACTTCACGAACCCAGAGCCGAGCTGGGCCGCTTAGCCAATATATACTTTGCCTATAGTTTATACTCTGCCAGAGAACAGAGTGGGTCCTCCCCTTGGTTGTGAAGTCCAAGTAGGATCGCCATGAAGGGTAAGGTATCCGCTAGGTGATGAAATCCTAGACAGGCCTTGTCTCAAGTATGTTTAGATGTTTGATTGTGAATGTGGTCTGGTTGTGTAACATATGTGCACTACGATTTATTCATAATGCGTTTTAATTACTAGATGAGCTAAATATACATTCAAGCAGGAATGAAATGCAATTATTTTTTAACCCAAATTGAAATGTTTTGTTCAGATGCAAACAATGGTGAAGAGGTTTAAGAGCATGAATTCTCACTACTCTAAAATACAGAGAAAAAAGTGACAAGAAGAAAAAGAAAGATTCTTTTTAACTTGTGCTTATGGTGTCTTTTCAAAAGAAAAGAGATAGAAGAAGGATGCAAGAAGAGAAAATTTCCTAATGCACCTATATGAAAGTTTCCTTTTAGAAGAATGAACCCAAGGAAAACTCCAGAGCCCCATCGGGCGTGCCATAATGTTTCTACTCATTTTTTGTTATTTTTACATTCAAAAGAAGAAGAAACTAAAGATAATGGTCAGGGGTTTGTACATTACTCGGATTAAGTTGTGCACCGTATCCAAGTGATTGAAGGAGCTCCTCTTTGGCTGTGGAGGAAACACCTATAAGAAAAGAATAAGACTTAAATAGAAAAATGTTAGATAGAGATATGGTGGACTGCCAAGCACACGCTCGGTCCCAAAAGTGCAAAGACTTCCTTGAGGGATGACAGTCCACTTATTGATAAAAAGAGTGTCAAATAAAAGAAATGGTGAAAGACTAAGAAAGAGAAATAGAGATAATGCGTAACTATATTTTGCAGTCGGTCTGTCACAGTCACCGACGTCAGTTAATCTATCGACGTCAGTTTGTCAAAGGTGCCGATGCCGGTCGTGGTTGTGGTCAATGTCAGTCACGGCAATGGCCTTGGATGGGTCTGTGGTCGACAGAGGGGTCTAGAAAGAGTCTGGGTCTGTGCAAGATTGCAAGACAATAAATAGGGTCTGAGAGGGGGCAAAGGCAAAGGGCTGGTATGTAAATGGATAAGAATAGGAGGAAGGCTTTTTAGCCTTTCCAGGAAGAAAGTCGAGTTAGGTTGATTGTATTCAAAAATAGTAAATAAAAACTAATTACTAATGGATTATAAACACTGAAATAAAATAAAAGAATACTTAGCTCTGCTTGTGGCTGAACCAGTGGTGTTTAAATGTTGTTCTTGTTGTGGCTGATGTCAAGTTCTCATGCAATGTTCTAGTCCAATCTGGTATGGATTGCATAGAGTTTTGTAGCCAGGGGAGTGTTGGTTGAAGTTTGATGCTTGGTCTCATGGTGTCGTCAATGTCCAAGAGTCTGGAGGCCAAAGAGAGAGAGAGTCCAAGAGGAAGTCGATTCGAGAGTCCAAGAGCCATTAACTCATCGTTAGAAGTCAGTTTATGTAACTGACATTGGTGATCCCATCGGCGTCGACCGACGGTTAACCGACGTCAGTGGCTAGAGAATGGGTAAAAAGGCTATTTTTAGCCTTTTGCCTGTTCTTCCATCTGCCAAGTTCAGTTGCCATTGGTGAACGGTCGAAAGGCAGGTTTTATAGGCACGAGAGTTAGTGAGAGAGTTGGAATAGGTCTTAGGTAATTATGATTTGGAGGACTTAGTCATAGGGAGATAAATGGTCTAAGGGTGAGGTATCCAAGGTGAGGTGTCTAGGGTGATGTCATTAATTTAAAATAAGTAATTTATTTTAAATTAATAAAGTGTGCAAGGGACCAAGGGGAGTTGACACAATTTTGGTGTCTACAAACTACTCTTTGGAAGGTTGCTAAAGCATTACAGAGTCTAAATGGAAGTAATCAATAAGTAAAAGTTCACCAAGGGAAGATAAATATAGTTTTATCTTGATCTTCAGTTTCTATCGTTATCTGTTTATACCCACTAAACCCATCCAAGAAAGAAAAATCTCTTTCCTACCAAGTTGTCAAGAACTTGATCAATGAAAGGTAAAGGAACGTAATCTCTTAATGTTGCTTTATTTAGTTATCTATAATCTACACATACTCTTAACTTTTCATTTTTCTTGGGCACAATTACCAGAGGTGAAACCCACTAGCTGTCTGAGATGGGGTAAATAAACCCAACTTTCAACAACTTTTGGATTTCTATTTTAACTATTTCCTTTAATGTTGGGTTTATTCTTCTTTGTGGTTGTCTGACCAGTTTGACAGATTCTATGTAAATGTGATGAATGCATATGCTAGGATGAATTCCCTTCATGTCGATATAATCCCAAGAAAAAGTCTTGGTATGTATTTCTAATACTTCAAAGAGTTGATCTTCCTCTTCATTTGTTAACCAATTATTGATATTTAAAATCTTTTCAGGTAATACCATGATTGGTTTTATACCTGGGTAGTTGGATTTTATTTGTTTAAACTCACTAATCAATGAGTTTAGAGGACATGGATGAGGAAGTAGCTTATGAAACATGGTTACATTATCAACAAACTCTTTTATAAGAGGAATCAATCTTACTAAAGAATAATCGAATGCATCTAAGAAATGAGTTTGCTGTTGTTCTGTCAATTTCCACACACTTTCCTGAATCAATCTATGATCATATGATAAATAAGTAATAGAAAAAGTAGAAGTGGAGGTTTTAGAATTTTCTATCTGACCCAAGAATTTTGAACTAAGGCAGTCCATAGTTTCTAGACTAGCCAAGTTCATAGATTTTGAACTGGCAGAGTTCGTAGCTTCCAGCCTGGCAGAGTCTATAGTTTTTGGATTGGCATAATCCATAAATTCTGGGTATATATCTCCATTCAATTCTTCCACGTGTTTTTTAACTATGATCATGGCTAAGGAGGAAATTTTATTTAATGTGTTGTCTAATTCATCCACTCAAAGTTCTTGTATGCAATTTGTTGATAGTTTTGTAGGAGGATACAAGGAGATGCATTTGAATTTTAACCCATTAGAAATGGTCATGTCTCTTGACCTGCAATCAATTAATGCTACTACAGTAGCCAACTATGGTCTAACTAGAATTATGGGATATCCTAGATTCTTTGTTTTAGGTTGCAAGACCATGAAATCTACTAGATACTCCCAAGACTCCATTAGCACTTCAACATTTTCCATAGTCCCTTCTGGTTTAGTTACAGAATGGTCCACCATTTGAAGAATGGTAGTTGTGGGTTGCATTTTCATAAGAGATAATACAATGAGAGTATCATTTGTCATAACATTGATTGTTGCTCCCAAATCTACCAAGACGTTAGAAATTTCTTTACCTCCGATTATGACTGTGATCAATGGGCTTCTCAGATCTGCATATTTTAGAGCTAATAGTTTTCCTGCTAATAAATCAATAATTTTTCCATCAACATGAATGGTTCCTGGATATTTTGCTTTCCTCCCAGGTGTTTTGATACAAAGGTTTTTGATAATATTATTTAATTCAGGGATATCCTTAATAGCTTGTAGAAGGGGTAACTCAATATTTATCTTTTGCAACTCATTGACCAAGTTTGATTCTAGTTTAATATCAATTTCTTTTAATGTTTCTGGAAAATGAACTACTGGTGTAGTAGTGTTTCTTTTATTTACTTCAAGGCTCATTTTGATTTTGGCTTCTCCAGTGTTTACTTGAGATGATTCTATTTTTTCATTTTTATCAGGTATCTCAAAAATGAGAACTGGAGGTTTTTGTATAGTTTTTTTTGATCTCAAATGTATGTCCAAACACTCAATAGCTCCAACATTTATTGTTTCTTCCTGTTCATTAACATAAATATGTGTTGATTATTTATTTTTTAGATTTGCTATTGGTTGTACAGGCATTGAGGGCTGAATGATTTGTCCTTATTGATGAATAATTGGGGGTGGCATAATAGTTTGTTGTTGAAGTGGTCTTCTTGGTTGGGTGAATTGTGGCTATGGCTTCCACTACTGATTCCATTGTTGATATGGATGTGGCATCCATTGCCACTATGGTACCCATTGTTGTTGTAGTTTTGGCACCATCCATGGAGGTGTTGGCATCTAATCTTGTCCTGCCCATGGATTTTGAATTGATGGAATTTTGGGTTGATTCCAAAATGGTGAAGGAACTAAAACATTCCATGGTGCCATCCATGGATTAACTAGATTTCTTGCATTAAACTATCCTTGAGCTTGGTTTTGTGGGGCAAAGTTTTATCTTTGAATATAATTTACTTCTTTAGTGGACTAGACTTGTGTTTTTATTTGATTATTTAAAACAGGCAAAATGGTACAATATTTGGTATCATGATCTATTACATCACAGATCCTATATGATGAAATAATGGTTCTATCTAGGGGAAGTCTCTAAGGGCATGTTTCTATCTACACTTAGGATAGTAGATTGTTAAGGGTTCTATTGCATTTGCCTTAGCTTGAAGGCCATCTAAAGTGCTATTTAGTGTAACTAGAATATCTGTCTTTAGATTAGAAAATTCTTCGATTAACTTACCCACTTCATTAGATTTCCTAAACTTTCCTTTCCTAATTCCAAATTTTGTTCGAGAGTAATTGGTATAAAGCTCAACAATCTGATCGAAAGCCAACATATTTATATCTCCACCTCCTATCAGATTAAGATATCTCTAGTGTCTTCATCCAATCCTTTCAATAAAACTAATTTCTAAACATCTTCAGTGAGTGTATAATTGCTTATTTTATGAGTAAACATGAATCTATCCAAATAATCCTCTAAAGATTCATCCTCATTCTGTTTGATTTTGAAGAAATCTTCTTTTCTTTTACATACTCGACAGTAATCTTGGTATTTGTTCAAGAATTCTACTTCCATGTCATCCCATGTTCTAATAGAATTTCTAGGTAAACCCATGAACTATCTCATAGCTGCATCTTTAAGTGTAGAGGGAAATAGTTTTAATTTTTGGCTATTAGTTGTGTAATCATAGGTTTAACATAACACCTTAAACTCAAATAGGAATTGATCAGGATCTTTTGTAGATCATCCCCAAAAATTTGGCAGATTAGCTGGTGAAATATTTTTCATGGGGGTTTGATCATTAGGATCTACAACAATTAGAAAGGAAAAATTCCTTCCTAGTTGTGCAAGTTGTTGATTTTATTGGAGAGCCATTTCTTCTTCTGATGATGATATTTCAAAGTTGGGATGATCTTCCCACTGAATATTTGTGGTATCAGTTATGGGTTGTTCAAATTTATCAAATTTTCTTCAGCTATGGATCTTTGAAATGCTTCTTCTAAGTCTTTGGCAATCTCTAAATAATGTCTTCCTCCAAGAGATTGAACCTGAGAAATTTGTCCTATGGGGCTTGCTTGTGGCAATGGCCTGGTTTCTATCCATGTTTTAGAAGATTCTTGCAGATAGGTTTCACTTGTAACTTATGGTTCACTACTTAGAGATGTTGGAGGAGTGTTAACTTGTTTTATTGGTGTAAAATTTGAGATGAATCATCCTTTAAAATCTCTAGGATGGTACATCAATTTATTGACTATTTTAGGATTTTTATGATTTTTACAATTTTTTTGTTTTTCACTCTAGACCAATAATTATTACCTTACTAACACCTTGTGGTCCCCAACAACAGTGCCAAAAATGATGAGTGTCGTCTAACTCCTCATTTAATCAATATTCAATTGATGTCTTATCAACCAAGCCTAGTGTCCAAAGCTATCTATAGTAAGGTATAGGATCGCAGATCTAGAAGGCTGCTTATGGGGGTGCTTGCTGATCCTATTCTAACTTTGACTAAAGAAAGGAATGTGTCCTAAACTACGTGATTCACACTTTTGCTGAAGAAGAAAGAAATCAAATCAATCCACTCTTTTACTTGAAAATAAAAATCACACTCATATTTACATTTGCAAGGAAAGTACATTCACACTCCTACTTGTGAAAGGAAATTTGCTTCACACATTTTCTATAAAAAAACACACTTTTCTTAGAAAAGAAATGAAATAAGAAAATGCTTTTTAAACTATGAATTTTTTTTGATGTTTTTATGAATAAATGCAAATAGTAACAAGATTTTGATTAATTATAACAATGAATTAATAAAACATAACATAAATACCATACACAGTTCTTGGTTCCAAGGAGAGTGGACCCTTGTTCCTCTCGAACTCAAGAACAAAGATTAATCAGTGCTGGAAACTGAAGTATTAATTCATAAAAATGAAATGATTACAATCTGGCTAAAACCTGTATGCTTGTACAAATATTTTATATAATATATGATTTATGATTCTTGATTCTCGATTCTAAATTACTTTCAATGATGAAAGTCTTACACTTTATACTAATACAATCAACTCAAAATAAGATGCAAAAAAATAGGATTTCTTGGTTTATCCATTCATCCAAAGATAGGAGATTGGATTTCCAAGAGATCCAATTATTTTGATGAAATAATATATTATCCTATAATATTCCTAAAATCTAATTACATACAATTTTATCAAAAGCAAGTCCTTCAAAATAGCAGGCAGTTATTTTCCTTATTTGATTCCAGCTAGAATGGTTCTCTCTTATCCTATCTGACTGCCAGCTTCCCATTTGTAGCTTTGTCCTTATAATTTTTTTGGAATTGACCCTACAGAGTTAGGAGGAACGAGCCTATAGAGTCTATAGAAATGAGCCTATAGAGTCCATAGAAACAAGCCTATAGAGTCCATAGAAACAAGCCTGTAGAGTCTGTAGAAACAAGCTTGCAGAGTTCGTAGAAACAAGCCTGCAGAGTCCGTAGAAATAAGCTTACAAAGTTTGTAGAAGCAAGCTGGATGGAGATCAAAATGGAACATTCATTATACATCACCTGTGTCTTCTTCTTGAGCATTCTTCACAACAAAGATCACTAAAACATGCTATGTATTAGACATTAATGACAAAGTAAAGGTTTAGTCTTTGGTTCAATATAAACAAGACAAATATCTATTTTCCATGTAATAGCTATCTAACAATCTAAGATTTGCATAAGATAATATCCATCGAGAGATGAATTGAAGGAAATAACATGTCAATAATGAGCCATATTTTGAGCTCATCAGAAGAATTGGAAATGGTACAAAGAGACTCCTTTTTAGAATTATACGGCCAAAAAAATTATGATTGGCTCTCTCCACACTTGCCTATGGTGGATAAACTCAACCAGAGGTGGATCATCCATTCTTCCCATTATATATATGGGAAGTGATTCCACACTATCTGGTTAGCTTGTATTAAACCCAAAATTACACATTTCACTTGGCGTCTGCTTTATCAACGCTTACTATGGTAGAAGGCTTGTCAAATTAGGGATTTCTCTACCCAAATGTCCTTTCTGTGGCCACCATAAAACCATAATGCACCTTTTTGGTATTTCTCAAAGTCCCAATCTACTTCAACTTGGATCTAGGACTTTTTATGGCCCCTCCACTCAATTCCCTTCAGTTGGTGCCATATTCTTTTTAGAGACTCCTAATTTACCTCCCCAGATCACCCAAATCTGGCATGCTTTTAGAATGGAAAATTTATTATGGTTATGGAAAGAGCATGACTCAACATTATTTTATAATAATTATATTGACTCTTTGTTTATTACTTATTACAAATCTACCATTGTTTCTAATGTGATTTTGCAAATACAAGTGCAAACAAACAAAGTGGCTATAGAACTTGACTACCTACATCAGTTCCTCTATTACTAGGGTGATGTGCCTTGCACTGTTAATCATGTATTACCTTCTCCACATAGAGACACCCTAACTCAAGGTCAAGGCAACCCTCATAAGGGTGGATCATGCTGTATTTTACCTCATCACCATTTATGGGCTTTTGGTTCTTCATAGTGACATCATTCTCCCCCTTTGGATCAATAGGGTAGCTTGGGATCTCCCCCGTCGATCATCTTTTTGGTTAGGGCTCTCTACCTTAGCCACCTCTACATGGTCAGGGGTGGGGCTCTCTACCTCTAGTTGTCTGACACCAGGGGAATTTCCAATCTAGCAACTCCTAAGATGGCTCTCTCCATCTATTTGTTAAAAAAATTTGTGGCTTAATTTAGCCATTTTTCCCTTGCATGCTATTGAAGTAAAATCTAATGTTGAACATGAAGATACTAATGCTAGATGGGTTCCCATGGATGACAAAAAAGACCTTCCTAGATCTGGGTGAGGTCCTCCTAAAAATGACCTACCCTTAGCTAGTTTATTTACTATTGTTGCTTAAGTTTTCCCTTTTTGATGTATTAGAGTGTTTTATTATTTTAAGAAATTAGGTGTTTAATTCATAAATAATAAATCAGTCTGAGCAATGTAAATTAGTGAATAATATGCTTTAATTAGCTTAATGATTTGTGTAATCAGATAGTATTTTTGCCTTTTCTAAATATAGCAAGAAGTGAGAGAAAATAGAACTTAGCTTATTCTAGTTGATCTAGACTAAGACAAGACCTGATACTGGAGGAACAAGACTAAAAAATAGACTAGAACAGGTTCCTAAACTTCATTTTTAGGTTGGACAAGAGCACTAAAAGTGGACACCCTATTGTCTAGCATTGTAGTCCTATTTTGGCACTATTGTCCTAAGGCTAAAAGCTTTTTGGGTTCTGTTTGATAGGCTTGTGTTACCCTACCTATGAATTTTTTAGGCCTAAAAACCTGTGAAGCTCATTATGTGTCTGATTTAATCTTTAAAACCCTTAGGAGCTATTTGTGCTTGAACTTGAATGGAAATTTAAGGAAGAAAGATAAGGGGTTAGTGTCTAAAGGATATGTTGGACACACTTCACACCTCGTGTGTGGGTACACTACCTACATACCGATACTATGAAGAGGGATCAAGCTAATGTAGTTCTCCCAATTGAATTACTTGGTGTAATTGTGTGTGATGTGTGATGTGCTTGGTGTAATTGTGTGTGATGTGTCTCAATTGAAGGTGTCTTATATGTATCTGGTGGTGGATGTGCATGATATGCATGGTGAACCCCTGATGTGTCCCCTGTCTCTTGTTTAGAATGATGCAAAAAGGGATCTGAGAAGATTTTCAAAGATTTATCTTGTGTTTGATTTCCCTGAGGAGGATCAAATAAAGTTCCAAGATCAATATGATTACCATCTATCAAATCTTGTATCTTATATCTCAAACTGATGCATCTATTTATTGTATGGCCTAATGCCCCATGAAACTCATAAAATGCATGCTGATCACATCCTTGTGGAAGAAGATTTGTTGGGTTAACTTCCTAAATAGGAGGGAAAGATATGATGTTACATTCCAATAACTACTATAAAACTATGGCTAGAGAAATTGGTAAATTTGTAAAGGTTTATCGAGGTGTTGATAAAACCACTTGCTGAGGGGGCTCAGAAGCCACATTAACTGTCAGTTGATTTTGTTTCTTGCTATCATTGACCTTGAATTTATATGGGACTTTGTTTTTATTCTTATTTTTTATTTTTGAGATACTTGTATACTTTAGTTTTCCCATTGAAATTAGATTGACTTCTCTTTCCTTTAGTGTGTGACATAATTCAATGAAGGAAGAGAATCTTTTGAACATAATTGATTCATGTAAAGCTAGCAGATGACTCTATTTGAAGAGATCTTGTAACTCTAATCGACCATGGGGCTAGTCATCTTAGCCAAAATAGTCTTATATCGAAGAACATATCTGTGAGATGCTCATTTGACCTTTTTTTCTATTGTGTAACTTGAGCATATGAAACCTTATCACCAATGTTAATGCTGAAATGAGCTAAGAACATGTCAGCTAAAGGATTGAATTTATTGCCCAACTAATTTGGTAGATTATAGAACCATTGTAAATCATAATCCTTTAGGATTCATGAAAATAGCTTGGTAAGTAACTAGTCATTTAGTACATAGTCCAAGCATGTTACATGAAAAACTCTCGAATATGTCTCTAGATCACCCTTGCTATCATATAGAGTAAGCTTGGGTTGAATAAAACCTTATGACAAGGGTGTAGAGCCAATGTGACATACCCAGAGTGTATGCAATAGAGAAAAATAATCTAAATCCTGCAACTACGTAGGTCTAGAGGCACCTTGCTCAAGATGTAGCACCTTGGATTGAAGAGATTTTATCTATTGCACAAGGGCTACTACATCAGGAGATAGAGATGTACTAGTTGTAGTAGGTGGCATAAAGGTGGGTTGGGTTACTATAGAGGGTTGTTGAGACATAGTTTCCCCCATAGTGTCATTTGTAATTGGTTACTCTGAAGGAATGAAATATTCAACTTGATTAGCCTTTTTAATTTCCATGATAGATTGTAAGATAAGAGTATGATCTTGGGGCTGGTCTCGGAGTCTTTCTCAAAAACTTTGTAGGATCAAATCTTTGTTGAGGACAACTTTATTATTAATAATTGGTGGAAGTTGATCAAGAGTCTGATGTGGTGGATCATGAACATCTGGGTTTGTATCATCATCACTATTCTCATACTGATCTTTATTAAAATTATCCTCATTGAAAATAGTTTAATATGGATCTGTAGAATCTATAATAGGAACCTTGAGTTGGTTATTTATCCATGGTATATAGTCAAGTTATATGAATATGGGTGAATTCAAGAGGATTGCCACTAAGTCTTACACTTCATCTCGAAGGAAGAGAACCAAGGAACTTAGGTGGCATAAGGAAAACAACTTGGATGATAGTAGAAAAGATTAAACAAATATAATCTAAACAAGGAACTGGAATATGCATAAAAAGGATACGAAACTCATAAACATGTAAGGTGATACCTCAAAAAGAAAAATAGGAACTAGTGCATGCAACTAGGGTTTTGAAAGATGATTATTTTGAAAATTACTATGAATTTTTAAATTTTAAAGTGAATTTCTAAGTTAGATATGCAATTAAAAAATTAAAAATTTATTGGAAAATTAGTGATTTTAAAGAGACCTAGAAGATATAACTAGCGTTTTGAAAAATAAATATTTTTGAAAATTACTATTGAATTTTGAAATTTGAATGGATTTTCTTATTTAAATATGCTAGTAAAAAATTAGAAAATTATTGAAAAATTACTGGGAAAATAATAGGACCTAGTATGGACAACTACGGTTTGAAAGAAATTTATTTTAAAATTATTACCAAATTTTAAAATTTAATGCTAATTTTTTATTTTATTATGTAGGTAAAAAATCATAAAAATATAGAAAAAATCAGTAAGAAATTTACCCTAGGGTTTTTATGGTTTTTATGTACAATCAAAGTAAGTCAGCTTCACCAAATGAATTAACAATTTTGAGAATATTAGTGTATTATTCCTAATTTAGTTAAAGGAGTAATAAATAAATAAATAAATATGCAATTATTAATTTACTAATTTGTGAAATTTGATTATAATTTGAGTCTTTCTAAAAATGATAATAAGGGAAAGAAAATAAGACTTAGCTGGAAACTGACTGATCCAACTAAGATAGAGGTTAGAATTCACTATGCAGGATCGGGACACTATCACAAAATGAGATCTGACCTTCATTTGATGATTGGATAGGAGCCTTAAAACTGGATAGGAGTGG
The DNA here is from genome assembly GCA_037957365.1 of Torreya grandis. Taxonomy (NCBI): domain Eukaryota; kingdom Viridiplantae; phylum Streptophyta; class Pinopsida; order Cupressales; family Taxaceae; genus Torreya; species Torreya grandis. The sequence goes on along the minus strand of JARHVA010003382.1, from coordinate 686,645 downwards.
CACTAATGTTGTAGTCCACCTCTACCATTATTGTCCTGAGGATCTAATCTTTATGGGTTTTATTCACCAGGTCTGTGTAACCCTATCCATGAAATTTTGATAGCTGGAAGTCTATAGAGCTCCTTATAGAGAAAATTTTCTCTTCAAACCCTATACTTTCATTATGATGTGACCAATTTCCAAAAAGATGGGGGGTTAGTGTTTGTAATATTCACTAGACGTGGATCCACACCCTTTGTGTGGGCACGATACCTACATATCAATACTCTAAAGAGGGATCAAGCCATATGTAGTTATCCCACTTGATGTGCTTTGTGAAATAGTGTATATGAAGATGCAAAATGCTAAACTAGATGTGCTTGAGGTGGCTAGGGAGTGGTATAAGGATTTGAATAAGCTTGTAAGTATATTGGCTAGTTATATGCAGAGAATAGGGAAGATTACTTGAGTGGTCTTGATTGTATTCTTGTTTGCTTAGTGATAATTGCCAACCCTTTCCAAATGATCTTTGAATGGGATTTTATAGGGATCTATTGGTTAAGGTTTAAATTTATTCACATTAGGCCGATAAGGAGAAAGATGGGGAACCAGAATAAATTGATCATTGGGGCCAAAATTAGACTTGGATAAGAGTGCCAAAAGTGGATAGGAGTGGCATCGGTGCTATAGTCCAAGTGTGGTGCTATTATCCTCAACTGATGAGACCTAGGGATGGATTAGTCATGAAAAGAGGGTCCTGGCTCAGCTGGGATCGAGTCTGAAAAGCTACAAATGACTAGGAATCAATGAAAAGATGTCTATGAGGGTCATGCGAGTAAGTAAGAGGGAACTATGGGTTGGGGATCATTAACAATGCTCAAGTTACCGATTTTGGCATTTTATATGACTACACACTCATCTATTCATTATTTCCTTTCATAATTTATGATAAACATATTTAGACAAGGAGATGTCAAAGAGTACATTGATATTTCTTAACCATTCATAAATATTTATGCAATCCTTAATACTATATTATAGTCCACGAAAACTTTCCTCTTTCATTTTATACGGTCTTTAAAAAATCACCATATTTTATGATTAAAAAATATAAATACATTCATATGATCATCAAATTTAACCCTTGCAAGTTGTAAGGGGTTCAAAACTATTATATATGTTGAGATTGTTAGTGTAGGATTTTTCTCACTATGTGTAGTTATTTACACGATCTAATTAGCTTGCTTATGTTAATAATAGATCATTAAGAGAAATGTATTTTTAGTCATTTTATAATTATGAGTTGAGTTAATTTCTTTTTTGGATGACCTAATTCAACACTCTATAATGTACCTTTTTATGTACTTTTTAGTTAATGATAATGAATGTTCATTAATACAACTTTTTGTTGTGAAGACAAGTTTCTTCCTCTTGTAAGTTGTTCTTCAGATTTCACTACTCCATACAAATTCAACCTCATGCATTCAGCCCTATCAAGTATATCTTCAATAATGGCCCACTCCAACATAGTATTAGAGCTACACTGGTAGATAAATCCATTGATTCTATTGTGAGATCTTGCATTCTTGCTAGTTCGAGACTTTCATTGATTTTAAAATTTAAGGTTTGGTGGGGTTTTTCATAAATCCATATAAATCTACATACCTAGAGTCTTTATGTGAAATAAAAATAGTTTCATTAGATTTATAAGGTGGTAACACCTTAGGAATGATTGTAAACATGACCTAATTTTGTGACAATCTATTTTTGGCCATTTTTGAGAGTTTTAAGGCCCTTTTTTGATCTGCAAAAAATCCTAATTTTTTGGTGACTTTAAGTAAAAACCATTTCAAATTTTTTTTGGGTTTATCAAAAAACCAAGTGGGTCTCTTTCATTTTTTTGTATAAGTTGCTCAGAATCCATATTTTTGGAGGTTTTCTAGTTTGATGGGATTTTGGCCCATCATAGGCAATATTGACAATTATCATATTTTTCTTGTTAGAAAAAAAACTTCCATCAAACATTTATAGCTCAATGGATATTTGAGTGGTTACGTGCATGCTTATTAGGTTCTTACCCTTGAAAAAACACTTAGTAAGTTTTGACCCCTACATTTACACTTAGCAGGTTCTGACACCTACTCAAACACCTATTGGGTTCTGATGCCTACTTAAACACTTGTTGGGTTCCAATGCTTGATGGAACACTTATAAGGTTTTGATGCCTATTAAAACACCCATCTAACTCTGATACCTACTCAAACATGCCCCATATTCCACCACCTATTCAAACACCCTTCAAATTTTACCACTTACAAAAATACATTACATGTTTCATCCACCCTATTTGCATACATATTGACATCCTAGAAACCATCAAATTTAAGATAGTGAAGAGTGACACTATTCATTTGAAAATAGAAGCATTTTTTGGATGTTGTCACTCCCCCATCAATCACATCAATCCAATTGAGAGAAGGGAGAGCACCCAAAATGGGTCTTAGCCCCTAGTCACATAGGAGTTAAGTCCTTAGCCACTTCCAACCTAAAATTGTTTAACTTTTACTCTAAAAGGGCATAGGTTTTTTTGTGGGGAAGTTGATTCTAAAATATTTCAAAAACTTTTTTACTTCTATTTTTTTCAAAATTTTCAAGGTGGAGATTGATTTTGCCATCCAAAACTTTAAATGTGCATGAATTTCAACATGTTGCTCCTTTTTAGGTGCTATTTTTTTTGAAAGTATGAGTTTTTTTATTTATATGCATTGGTAATATTATCATTCCTTATAAATTTAAACCTTTATAGATTCAATGAGGTTGTGTATTCATAGTCTTTCAATACTTTTATTTCAAGACATACTTCCTTTTTACACCATGGACCTAAGTTATATTTAGATTCTTACACCCTTCAATTATCATGAATGTAAAGTCAAAGTGCAAATCCTCTTGAGGAGCAAAGGATTACATTGAATCATGATGGGTACAAAAAAATAACTGACACACATGGAATAGAAGGTGAAGTGGTACAATAGAAGTGATAAAGCCTATGGTCTTTTATGCTTGTTTATGTCTCTTGGCCCATTATTTCATATTGAATCTGCAACTACTCCTAATGAAATCTAGATCATATTGGAAAAACTCTTTGAGAAGCAAGACATAATGAGAGGTCATGAGTTAAAGAATGAGCTCATGAGTTTGAGCCAAGGTGATTTTGATATAATATTTTTAACCCTAATTTAGATGTGGATCCTACTTGGGTAGATATGGTTAAGAATAAAGAAATGATATGGCACAAGGGTGAATATCAGATCTACAGTAGGTTAATTAAATGTTAAATTTAGATATATAATATACTAAATTTATTAAACTAAGATAAGTGATTAATGTAAATTACAATTATGTTAGATATATAAATGATAAAGAAGTGATGTACTTAGTTTTTTTATGCTAATGTATATTTGAAAGTAGGACAGGTTGAAAGTAGGTAGGAAGATAAATCTGGAACACTTATTAGATTTTGGATCTGGTACCTTTGGTTTATGATTGAAATTATGCATCCACGGCATCTTTCCAAGTTTTAGACTCTAGGGATTCCTAAACTATAGAGGGCTCTTCTAATTTTATAAATGTGCTCATTAGGGACAAATTGACTTCATTTAAATTCATGCTTTGAGTCCTTGGTCTAGTACTTGATGTGTCTAGAACTTTGTCCAGTTTAACATACCTTAATGTACTTGTATATGATTTAGGCATAGGTTGAGTGGTAGCTATGGGTGGTGGAGTTGCACCATTATTCCCATCATCATCATCATCATCTTCATCTTCATCTGGTGGATTTTCATATTTTGCATTCTCTATGGGACTGATTGGTGGACTAGGTGAGCCTATAGAAGGAGCTTTTGCTTCTATCTTCTAAAAAAACTAGACATCCTTGCTTGTGTATGTTTTCTTATTTTTTGAATCCATTAATCTATAGGCAAGTGTTTCTTCATTTTACCCTAAGAAGACATACTTTTTTACTTTCATGTCAAGTTTAGTCCTCTCTACTTTTGTAATATACATACTTTCTTTGCATCTAAAGACTCGAATATGTGTTATAGATGGATTACACCTTGACCATGCTTCTTATGGTGTTACCCCATCAAGAGCCGTAGTGGGAACTTGGTTGAGTAGATAGACTATGGTTTTTATTGATTCTACCCAAAATGCCTTTGTTAAACCTGAATCATGTAGCATACATCGCACTATATCCATGATAGTATGATTCCTCTATTTAGTAACAACATTTTATTATGGTGTATGTGGAGGTGTTGTTTGATGATGAATATCATTTTTAGGCAAAAAATTTTGAATTCATTACTGGTGCATTATCCCCTAGGATTTGAGTGGAAGGTTTTGATATTCCAACCAGTCTTTATTTCAATAAAAACTTTGATTTTTTTGAAAGTTTCAAAGGCTTGGATTTTTCTATTCAAATAATAAACCCACATTTTTCTATAAAAATCATCAACAAAGAGAATTAAGTACTTACACCCAACATGACTAGGTGACATCAATCCTCACAAATTAGTATGCACTAGATCAATTTTTCCATGGGCCCAATATGTACTTTTATGAAATGGAGCTCTATGTTGTTTGTTTGCTAAGCCATGTTGAGATTTATTTGTATTCTTTTTGAGAGGTGGAAATCCTATTACCATGTTATAATGGTGGAATGTATCAAGATATATAAAATTGATGTGACCAAATATTCTATGCCATAATTGTGTTGAGTCTATCTTTTGGCACTAGTGATTGATTATTTTTTACACGAAGTCAAGTTGGAACATTTTCCCAACTCCTAAGGCTCATGAATTTTTTTTTGAATGTTTTGACTTATCTATGATCAAACATATATTTTTACCACCTTTGCAGTCAAAATCAACCTTGAGTTTGTGGTCAAGTAACTAACTAACTAGTAGAAGCTTATTTATGAGTCCTAAAACATACATGATGTTTGAGATTTTGTAAGTATTGCATCCAAGTGGTAAATAGATGTTCACAATACCTTGAACATGGTAGGATGAATCACCACCAAAAGAGACATGTTTTTTAGGTGAAGTATCATTCATGTTGTAGAACCAATCATGTTTTCTAGTCATGTGTTGAGTGGCACCTGAGTCAACATACCAAATAGAACTTTATGATGTTAATTCTTGATGAGACTATGTAGTATATAGGAAGTCCACATCTGAAGGGGTTTATTCTTGTTAAATAATGTTGTCTTGTTGATTGGATTTCTTCTTCTAATGACATTTATGTTGTCCTTGTCCTTTGTGTGGATGAGATGATTATTGGTTATTAGGCTTCTTGTTGCTTGAAGAGCCCTATGTAAATGAGTTATACCAACAATCCTTAAGGTCATGCCCTTTCCTTCCACATATATGGTAAGACTTTTTGTTGTTTATTCCCTTGTGCATTGTGATGATGACCTTGCTTTGGTTTAGAATACTTGATCTACTTTTTACCTTTTTATTGATCAGAGGCAAAAGCAAGTTCTTCTAATTCCTCTTCTATATTCATAGGCTCTTCCTATTGCAACATGTTTACCAACTTGTCAAAAGATGGTTTCTATTATGTGATAGTTAAAGTAGTCATGAATATCCTATAGGAGGGTGGTAGTACTCTCATAACAATAGGAACAAGAGATGCATTTGACATTGTCTTACTCAATGCTTGGATCAAATCCCTGAGGGTTGCAACACGTCATAGCAAGCTTTTACTTTCTCACCGAAATTCAATTTGAATAAATAGAGTTGACTGTACAAATGGAGAATGTTACCTTTATTTTTGGCCTCATAGATTATTTAAAGCTTATCCCAAGTGTTTTTAGCTATTATGGCCTCACAAATACAAGGTTGTACCTCATATGAAATTTTAAACATTAGTATCATTTTTGCCTTTTGGTTTGATTTATCAAACTTGTTAGGTTGTGGAGCTAAAAGCTTCACTGATGCAAACAGGGGAGGAGGTTGCTGAAGGTTGCTGAGTTGCAGAGCAATCAGCGTCAGTCTGATCAGCTAACATTGGTCAGGTTAGTGAAGAGAAGCAATTGACGTCGGTCAGGGATCAGCTGATGTCGGTCACCTCTAGGCAGACAGGGACCAATGTCGGTCGTCTGTGTGGTTCAGAACTACAAGTTTTATGGGTAGTTAGTTAACGAACTAAGTGTTTGCATGTCAAGAGCCAAATTTAGACTAGAAGCTGTGAATCTAATTATTGTAATTAGATGTCTAATTATTGTTTGGACGAGATCTATATAATAGACTCATGGGTTGTATTGTAAACTTGTGCTAGGGAGTAAGAGAGAAAAGTTAGCTCCTTCTGTGTGTGAAGTGAGCAAGGGTGTTCCTCCTAGTTCCACAACAATGCCAAGTGTGGGTGCTGGTTTGGAGAATTAGAAGGATTCTTCATGTATGTATGATCTTGGTCAGCAGGTGTGCATGGCTACGTTAGGAGATCTGCATGGTAAGTAAGATCATTGATCTGCAAGTGTATGTGTGTGCATGATCCAGGTTTACAGGTGTGTAAAACCAGATTGATTTGCAGGTGTGCAAGATCAGGGAGGATAGCAACACAACAGGGAGCAGGATCAGGCAGGATCTACTTAGAGTACAGTGTGTACTTAAAAAGAGAGCAAAGAGGAAGGCAAGGAAGATCCTTCCATAAGTAAGATCATTTAGGTTACAGGTTGTTGCAGTTTAGGGGAGATCTACTTGGAGTGCGTGGAGCACTTGTGGAGTGCGTGGAGCACTAGAGTACTGGCAGTAGTGGATACTGACTGGTTGGAGGTAAACACCAACTCTATGTTTGAGTTGTGTGTTGGGACTGTAAGAGAGAGAGAGCTTTGAGGGAAGATTTATTGTTTATGCCCTAGAGGTGTGGGAGCCCTAGAGGTGTGTAAGGAAGAAGAACTGTGGAAATCTTCTTTGTTGTATTTCCTTCTAGAAGAGTATTAATACAATTGTGTATTGTCTCTCGTATTCTGTGTTGTTTTTGAATTCTAGTTACTTGTGATTCTAGTTTAATTCCACATGTAAGTTGCTTGTATTTGGTAATCAATTGTGTGCTTCCGTATTTCCCAACAAGTGGTATCAGAGCTAAGGTTGCAGGGAGCAGGTTTGTGTTTGATTACAGGTCACTCTCAAGGGTTTCTGATTGAGTGGGAGTATAGTAATGGCAGAAGAAAGTAAGCTAAGAATGGAGGAATTGAAAATCATGAATGGTCAATTACGGTCCTATGGAAAGAAAGAGCAGGTAAAGAAATATGTTGGTTGGTAGAAGATTAGCATGAAGGAACTGAAGAAGCAGATGTTGCAGGTGTTGTTGCACAGGATGCTCTGGGAGGTTTCTTGGATAAAGTAGAATCTTGTTTTATAGATTCTGTTGCCTCTTTCCATGCAGTTCGAAATAGAGTATTTTTCCATGTTAAGGTCTTTGGAGACTTTGGAAAGATTTATTTAGGGGCTGGTGTGCCTTGCCAAAGAATTGGCAAAGGAAAAGTGAAGCTGAAATTGCAGGCGGCCAACACATGGGTGTTGAAGGAGTTCATGCAGGTCCCAGTGTTAAAGATATGGCTAATTTCTTCAAAAAAGTTGGGTGATGAGAGATGCACAAGAACTCTCACAGCAGATGCACTTGAATTAGCTGGTGGTAAGAAAGTAGGTACCCTTTATCTACTTGCTTATATTACTGATTCTTCTTATGTTGCGGAGACATGGCTTTGTAGGCTTGGTCACATGAGTAAGAAGGAGATGCATGTTCTTAAGAGAAAGTCAGATGTGTTTGACAGGCTTAAGAACTGGAAAGCCTTGGTGTTTATGGAGGAGATGGCGAACAGAGATCAATGGAGAAGGTTGAGTAACTCTAAGTAGAGCAGTTTGGATAGGGATTTGATTCAAAGAAAGCTCGTAGGTAAAAAGTCATCACTCACAGGAAAACATAGGTACCGACATCGGTCAAGAGGAACTGGCATCAAACAGATAGGTGCTGATGTCGGTCATGTGTAGATCGAAGCCGGTGATGTCAGGCAGGGTAAGACTGATGTCGATCAGGAGAACTGATATTGGCAATAGGTAAGACCGACGTTGGTCAAGAGGACCGACATCGGTAATAGGGACACCGACGTTGACAGAGTTGGTAGTCAGGACAGGCGCATGGAAATCGATGTCGGTCAGATGCAGACTGTGTAGTGACCGAGGTCGATCACTGTAATGGATTTTGGGTGGACAGTAAGCTATCAAGGAGTCTCAAACGCCCATATGGAGGACTAAAGGTGGTAAGTAAGCCTCAAATTTGTTTTTCCTCTTCTTTATACTAGTTCCTGACTGCAGAGCAGGAAGGATCCAGGAAATAGTGGGAGCATGGCATGAATAGGATGTAGGACCAAACGGGAGATTTGGTAGGGTTGCCAGCCAGTATGAAAGCACAGAGATGAATGGATACCTTAGTTAAATAATAGAGAGAATGGACATGTGAGATGAAAGACCAGGTCATATGGTCTTGAGGAAGCTGCAGGATAGTGGTACAAGTTTGACAGGTGGATGACAAAGCATGGCTTTAGTCAATGTCAGGGTAACTACTGTGTTTGTCTTACCAGGTGGATGATGATAGCTACATTATCCTATTACTATATATGGATGGTATGCTAGCTAGCAGGTTTGTACATACAAGGTTTTGCTGAGCTAAGGGTAAGGTTAGTTCAGTGGCATGTCATGAAGAATTTGGAGCAGTGAAATTCTTTGGCATGAGAGACATGGAAGATCACAGAGTGATTTTGTCTCTAGTGGGAGCTGATGTGAATTAGGTGTTAGTGAGGTTTAGGATGCAGAATCGGAGCACACTAAGGGCTGGACAGTTCAGTGTCTGAAATCACATGAGATCTAGTATAGACTTGAGTTTTTCCCAGCAGTGGGAGCTATCAAAAAGTTTGGAGCTGATTCAGGAAAGAAGCACTGGAGGGCAGTTCAGTGGATTCTCAGGTATCTGAGAGGGACCAACAGTAGGTATACATGCTATGCAGGGTCAAGTTCTGTTCTACATGTGTTTGTAGATGCGGATGCGGTAGGTTACTTGGATTACAGGAGGTGCACCACAGGGGTTGTGTGGTGGTTGGTCTTTAGGATTCATCTTGAAGAGGGATACAAGCTAGGAAATAGATTAGATGGGGTACAGGTACAGGTACAGTGCAGTTGTTTATCTCCAAGTGGGAGATTGTTAGGTTGTGGAGCTAAAAGCTTCATTGATGCAAACAGGGGAGGAGGTTGCTAAAGGTTGCTGAGTTGTAGAGCAACTGACGTCGATCTGATCAGCTGCCATCAGTCAGGTTAGTGAAGAGAAGCAACTGACTTCGGTCAGGGATTGGCTAACATCGGTCACCTCTAGGCAGATAGGGGCTGACGTCGATCACCTGTGTAGTTTAGAACTGCAAGTTTTACAGGCAGTTAGTTAATGAACCAAGTGTTTGCATGTCAAGAGCCAAATTTAGACTAGAAGTTGCAGATCTAATTATTGTAATTAGATGTCTAATTATTGTTTGGATGAGATCTATATAATAGACTCATGGGTTGTATTATAAACTTGTGCTAGAGAGTAAGAGAGCAAAGTTAGCTCCTTCTGTGTATGAAGTGAGCAAGGGTGTTCCTCCTAGTTCCACAGTAGTGCCAAGTGTGGGTGATGGTTTGGAGAATCAGAAGGATTCTTTATGTATGTATGATCTTGGTCAGTAGGTATGCATGGCTATGTTAGGAGATCTGCATGGTAAGTAAGATCATTGATCTACAGTTGTATGTGTGTGCATGATCCAGGTTTACAGGTGTGCAAAACTAGATTGATTTGCAGGTGTGCAAAATCAGGGAGGACAGCAACACAATAGGGAGCAGGATCAGGCAGGATCTACTTGGAGTATAGTGTGTACTCAAAAAGAGAGCAAAGAGGAAGGCAAGGAAGATCCTTCCATAAGTAAGATCATTTGGGTTGCAGGTTGTTGCAGTTTAGGGGAGATCTACTTGGAGTGCGTGGAGCACTTATGGAGTGCATGGAGCACTGGAGTATTGGTAGTAGTGGATACTGACTGGTTGGAGGTGAACACCAACTCTGTGTTTGAGTTGTGTGTTGGGACCATAAGAGAGAGAGCTTTGAGGGAAGATTTACTGTTTATGCCCTAGAGGTGTGGGAGCCCTAGAGGTGTGTAAGAAATAAAAACTGTGGCAATCTTCTTATTGTATTTCCTTCTGGAAGAGTATTAATACAATTGTGTATTGTCTCTCATATTCTGTGTTGTTTCTGAATTCTAGTTACTTGTGATTCTAGTTTAATTTCGCATGTAAGTTGCTTGTATTTGGTAATCAATTGTGTGCTTTCATATTTCCCAACAAAACTTACAATCTTGATCAGTGTTAGTGGCATGTTACATGAATGTGCCATTAACAATAGGCCAAAGTCATTCAAATTTCCAATGTGTCCTAATTTTAATTTTTCAAGTGGTATAGTTATCACTACATAGAAACTATGAGTTTGGCAAAAATAATTTTGGGTCATTTTCACCCATTATAGAATCTAACCAAAGGTGATGGATTAGTTCCTTATCACTCTAAATATCAAGGTATCCCATTATATATATCGTTGATATGATATACCAAACCTTTGTATATAAGTGCCCTTCCTTTATACCCTTTAGTACATGGAAAAAGATCACCCTTTCTTTGTATCTGATGGTACATGAAATAAGTGTAAACATATATGGAAGAGAATGATATGTGGTACTTAAGCAATATTGAAAGAGGTTAGACTAATCATTAACACCAACTTATAATGAATTATGTATACATGGGTGTAATTTCCCTACATACTTGGAATTTTCACCTATCAGGATTTATGCCTTTCGATTATATCAAACAAGTAAAATGGAGGATGACTCAGTGAATGTTTAACCTTATTTCTCCCTGATGATTTATAAGGATGATGCCTAGATGTCATTGTTGTAACTATATTAGGATATATATGTAGTAACTCAAGATCAATGGCTTTACTCATAAACATGAGTCAGAGGCATAGCTTTGATCAAACACTACAATCTTACATAAATGCATTGTTTAATTTTTCAATGTATTTACTTGTAAAAATAAAATATTAAAATGTTTTACAAATAAATGATTAAAAAATAATATCCCTCCCCTAAAAAATATTTGGGCTCTTTGGCCTCTTTTGGAGATATATATATATATATATATATATATATATATATATATATATATATATATATATATATATATATATATATATATATATATATATGACTTTCCTGGCTAAATTTATCTAGTTATAGCTAAAGTTGGTATAATTTTCAAGCTTAGTAGGAATGATAAAGTTTATTTTTATTCCAAAATATCCTTTTGGGAGATTTGAACCTCCTACCTCCTATTTATAAAAATACTCTTTACCAACCCACCTAAGCAATCTTTCAAGTTTATAAATGATACAACTTGTATATAAAGACTTAAAAAAGTTGATTTTGAAGCAAAACCACTCCGTACCCATTGCCACATGTTTTACAAATGAGTGGTTTTTTATTTAATTTGAAATAAATAAAGATTTTTTTAAAGATGGTTTTGGGATTTAATAGGTAGTTTTAAGGATTTAAAAAATGGTTTTGAAGATAAAAGATAGTTTTTAGCACCTTAGAGAAAATTGAAAACTTATAAACTTGAGGATTATGATTTATAAACTTAAAAAAAAAAAGATGAATGTCACCAACCTTGCATTATAGCCAACAAAGTTGAAATTCTTATGCATCTAAATGAGAAAATATGAGATGCTCAAAAACCATTTATGTCCTCTCTTCAATGAAACATTTTTCACCAATCAGAATACTGTAGTGCTATTAATCATCATTGAGTTTTGATGTGGAAAGTATGGCTGAAGTGAGCCACTTGAATGTAACATGTATAAATAATAAGCTTTGATGCTTCGTTCCTCTCTCGTGAGAAACTAAGACGTAGCAACATGAAAAATTACTTTCGTTATTACAAACATGTAGTAGGGCATACATTGTGGATAGCATGCTTGTTGGCTTCACATAGGTCCAAAATTTATGATGGATGCTTCAATTCAAACTAGTGCGGGAGTGTTCGGGCTCTTCCCCTCACCAAAAAAATACTATTATCGTAAATGAAATCTCAAAGAATGAGAGCAAGATTTTCAATTATTTCCTCTGACTATAATATAAGGGTGCTTCAAGATTCCACCTCTTGTTATTTCCCTACTCTAATACCAAATATAGAGTATGAATAATAATATTTATTCAACTATTGTAAACCAAATTACAAGAGTATTATCTAATGAAAAAGATAGTCCAAGCAACCTTCTAAAATATAGGGAGGAAGAATAACAAAGAACCTAGAATAGAGTTCACGAGTGTAATAAAATAAAATAATATAACAATAAAATTCTAATGTTGAATTATACAACTCTAACAAACTAATACCAATTATCTATGGTGAATTAATTATCAATAATAATCTAACATACCTCAATCACCCCAATGATGATTGAATGTTGCCTAGGTATCCAAAGTTACTCCAAATTGGGAATCAAGCCCCCATAGTTTTCCCACCTAGAGTGTTTTATGTAATAGTATTCTTTTGTTACATGTATGCATCTAGAGATGGATTGAATACTTGATAATGCTTTACTTGACTCAAATAAAATAGGATCATGAGTTGGCTAAGATATTCTTAAAGTGAATAGAACTGAATTTGGAAAGAATAAGAAATCTTTGCTTAGTGTGCAATACTATAAATATGGCAAAATGGTAAAATGTTCAAGTATTCGAATAAGTGTCTTAGATGTGCATTTATAACAATGTCAAAAGGGTGAAACCTCATGCTACATATCCTAAAAATATGGACCAACCTATAGGTAGGGTTTAAATTTGAAAAATACATGTTACTGGGTAAAGGGCAAGATTGACATGTAAGGTCAGAATCAATTCTCAATCTCACATACAAGTCGATTCTAACTTTGGGAGGGTGACATTTTTTAAAAAAAATTTGACACATTCATATAAATGTTTGAAAGTTTTTAATATTTTAGAATAATTTTATAGGTGTAAAATAAAAACTTATAAGGGATGGGCCCATACAAGTACTTCAGATAGAGTAAGCTGATGAAATAGGACCGATTTAAGTGCTCATGTTAGTTAAGGTAAATGTGGGCCAAAACTAACATTATCAAGCATTCGTTACCCAATTTGAGTATCTATAGATTACAACAATTGATTTTTCTCATGAAAAATAAATTAAATCTTTGTTTATTACAAATTACAATCTAATAACTATATATATTTTTTTCATAGTAGTCCCTTAACTATTTTTTTCATTTCATTGGGTACTATTTCTTGAATGCAATCTTCATTCCTTGATCTTTTAACACTTATATGGCTATTATGTCCTCCATGTGAGATTTTTTCTCTTACCACTAGTTCAATTCAAGGGGGTGTAATTGGACTAATGGCTAATGATGTTCTTCCTCCAAATTTTTATCTTGCAAAATAATTATTCATGCTTATCAAAATTATTATAGTGAAACTATGTTTGATGTTTCCTTAAGTTATTCATATTTATAGCCTCCTAAGGTGTTACAGTCAAAAATATATCAAATGAGTGCACAATTTTTTTTATGTTTTTATTTTATGAAATGTTTATCGCTTATTTTTAATCTCTTAATATTTGTATTTGTCTATCCTATGGATGATATATTTTTGTTGCAGAAGCAACTGACATGTACATGTGTGGTATCAATAAAGGGAGAATCATAAAATACTTGACCTTAAGAGATATAATGTTTCCACAATCCATATGATTAGAGCTAGAGCTTTTGGAAAAACTCATGTAAGGATTTTGATGTTTCAGATCACACTTCATGATCCATGATTAGGAAGAGAATAGAGTGAGATTAGATTGCAAACTTAACATTCCTTTATAAAGATGTCAACATTTGAAAAAAGTGATGTTAGATGATTGAATAGAAGAAAAAATTAAATGATATAATTTAAAATTATTAAAATTTTAAATAATAATAAATGAGAAGAAATTAAATATATATTTTTTAATTGAATAAGAAACTCTTTGAAACTAAGTTGTAAGAAAGAAACCCTAATTTTAAATAATAATAACAATCGATTAATAAGAAAGTTAAATTTATATTTAAAGAGGAAACAAATAAAACATTAATTTTAAATTTAAAAAAAAGGTATAATTAATAGCTTATCAACCCTGGTCGGATATAGTTTCCTTTCTCTTTGTTGTCTTGTAGCTGTCACCCAAATTTGTGCAAGTGTGTCTTCACCCTTCCTCGAATTCGCATAATTGGACAACTGGGAACACCCTTTCTTGCATATCTATTCAATACTCAAGTAGATGGGGTGTACGAGGAAATTAATTAACAAATCAAAAAGGTATTAAGTTAATTAAAACAAAATAACTATATTAAAAAATATATTATTAAAACTAAGCAAAGGTAATCAAAAGAATGTCCAAAAGGTTTGAATATATTAATAATAGATTAATTACAAGAGAGAAACTAGAAGACCTCTTGATCGATTTTTTTAATTAAATGAATGATCATATTTTAAAATTAGTTTACTCTACAGCTACCATCTATGTTTAGGTGGTTGTTATGTTTATAAATTACTATCACTTCTGTTAACTGTCGCTTGAAGTAGTGATATTTCATAGTTAAAATTTTTGGTGTTCTCAATATAAATGTGGTGTTTTGTCTTATAAAAATGCTCTGTTAATGTTAATTGAACCACCATTTTTTTTTGTCCACATCATGTTCATTGATCCTTGTGTAGATGAAACGACTTAACTCACCAATATACGACCTCTCACATGAACAATCAATCTTATAAACATCATTTATAAGAATTAATTGTAAACAATCCTTAAAACACACACACATATAAAATTAATTATCTTAATATTTTTTGAAAATTTATTAAAAATCTACTTAATATACAATATAAAAATAGTTGATCCACTATTATTAATTTAGTAAAAATAGTTGATCCACTATTATTAATTTAACTAGAAGAAAAGAACACCTAAACATTTCTTTCTTATTTCTCCTTGCTTTTGTATTTTTTTTTATAATAATAATAATAAAGTCCTTGTGACATATATGACATTTAAATAGAACATTCTAGTAGGCAAGTCAATAGATTGATACGCATCCTTCTTGTAAATAACCGATTTGCAAATGGTTGGGTAAGATTCACTTTAACACATTATCTTAAAAAGTAAGTGGTAATAAACAAAAAGGCTTAATGGCCTATAAACTATTTTCCAAACCTAAGCAAAGCGTTCGGGGGTTTTTTGGGCTTGTTTTTCAAAGTTGGCAACGCGTAAAAGTGAAGTCATGTGAGAGGAGTTGGGGCCGCGTAACGACACTTTCTAATAATCCTAAATTGTCTCACCTCACTCATTGTGGGAGGACTGACTGGGATGGATACTTTGTATTCGAATTGCTTTAAATATGCATTTGTTTTGTTATTATAATAAATATACATTCATTCAATGCTTATCTTCTACTCCCAATGTTGTTACGGGCACTTTTGACTTGTTATTCCTCGTTTTCTAGAACAATGTTTGTGTCGTCGGATTTGGATGCCTAAATTTCCATGTACATTTAGACTAATGTTTCATAATTTAAAGACACAATACGAATTTGGATACGGTACAACATGGAAATACATGCATACATAGTCTTTATTATTCCGATAAACCATTCATCTATCGGAATGAGTCTTTCATTCATTCCATCATTATTTGAAAATGAATACGATTGATTATGTTACCTCGTTGCGGAATGATTCTGTGAGTTGTAGGGTCGGAAGTCTATCGGAGGGGAATGCATTGGCCTGCCGACAACTAGGTACCATATATTTAATTGCGAGTCTTCAATAAATAGAAGTAATATACTTTTTAAATTTATTGTTTCATTATTATTATTATGTTTGTAAGGATGAATAAGTTTATTTGATATGTTATTAATTTAAATTAATGTTATCATTAATAATATTTTGAAAAAATCTATTTTATATATAAATTTATTATTTATGAGAGTAAGTACGATAATTCGATTTACTTATTCAATGAGACAATAAAGCTTTGATATTTTGATAGTTAGACACGTGTAGGTTAGAGATTGGGCGTGCAGTGATTGTCAAGTGAGTTAAGCTCGAATCAATGTCTCTATGTGAATTCAACGAGTATATTTTGTTTGTCTCAATTTTATCCCTGACATTGATGTCAATTTTTGTGTGTCAGTGCATTTGTTCTTGTCATAAAATTTTGTACATAACTAGAGGGCCAAGATTTCCTTCTTGTTAGAGCACTATTTTATAATTAAAAGGCGTTCAAAGTTAGCATCAAATCAAGGTAAAAACTATCTTGTCAACAACATAAAGAATTGATTGTGTTTTCATTTTTTTTTTGAAGTGTTAGGGGAAAGGTCCCAATAGTTGCACACCCTAACTTTGGACAACGAATTAAGGTGCCATAACATCACATTAGATTTTAAAAAATTTACCCATTTTAATATGTTGTCTTAACTATTTATAAGTAGAGTTTCAAGGTCTAACATATTATACATTTTACGATATAATCGATTTTATCACGAGAGGTCATAAAATGCATTTTTTAAACCTATGACCAAAACTTAACTTTTGGAATACCAATAGCTGTGCATTAGAGTATCAATACTCGAGTCTTATTTGTAAAGATGTGATTGGTTACTTTTAATTTTATAGAATAAAAGTTGAGCAAATATTAGATACAACATGTTCAGCTTCTGGTGCACTTTAATATTTATACACACCAATATGTTTTATCGATGGAGCACATGTTAACAAAAGCCCTATTTAACAATTGAAACATGCACAGCGATTAAGACCTTTCTCTTACATTGTTTTACAACATAAGATCATTAACTTGTTGTAAATAAAACGAACTATGAATAGTTTAAGTGCTCTTCTTAAAATTAATATAAAAATAAACTGAGTTTGAAACATTATGTTATTTTGATAACTCAATATACATGGACCAAAAATTGAGTATGTAATCATTGTTAAAGTTTTCCAATCAATCAACTTATTTTCAATTCAAAATTACTTATGTAATTGTAATTAAAAAGGTATAAACCCTTGGATGTAAAATTTTACAAAGACATAATATGATATTCGATTACCATTAAGACTTCATTCCATCATCTACTATTTTCTTATTTTCTAAATGAGACATGTCCAACATTTTTACTTTATATTTTTGTGTTCTTTTCTAAATAGATAAGTATATGTGAAATGGTGAAGAATGCAACGAATAATATATTGATCAAATGAATCAATGGAAAATAAGTTGGTACTAAATTTTATTAGACCAATAATAGCTTAACACAATACAATATTTTTATATATTTTTTCTCTAGTTGACAACATAGTTGCTCTTATTTTTCTTGTTTGATAAACTTTTTTTCACATTCGTAAAGCACTTCTAACCAGTGCCATCCCATATTTACTTAACAAAAAAATAACAAATTTTTATTTGAAAACATTTGTCTACAATTAATGTCTTCAAGTGTGGAATGTGTTTTAGGTCTGGCAGTAAGATCAAGTGGTAGGATTTGAGTACTTTATCGGTGCCCACCCAAGTTCAATACCCTTAGGTTCTAGGGGACTGGTTACCCTTACATTTACATAGTTAGTTGGGTAGAAGGTGCTCAACCTGTGAGTTGAATAAACTCTTAATCATCAGACCATACTTTAATCCCCAAGAATCGAAAAAAAATTAATTTTTGAGAATAAAAAGCATGTACATTCTTTGGAACACACTTGTAACAATATTTAAGTGTATGAAATGTGTTTGAGTAACTTAAGCACTGAACATAAAAATTAGGTACATTCTTCAAAATGTATTGGGAAAAATAACCTAAACCTTTATCTATTGACTTGGTTTGTGAAACCTTTAATTGGTTATTTAATTTTTTTGATAATGTAAATAGTAAAATTCATTTAGATTCTGTTATTTCAATATTTTTGATTTGATTTTTTAGAAATGTTTCTATCAATAAATTCATAGTATTACAAAATTGATATTAATAAATATATAAATATATGAGAAATTTGTAAACGATGAACATTGTTTTCATTTTGAAACTTCATTAATATTTCTTAATTAAATGACTCATAATGCTATTAAAATTTGTTGATGACAATCTCTAATAGTTACCTTTTTGTATTCAAATATTTTATACAATACAATTTTTAGTAATACATTATAATATACCCTGTGTAACTGCAAACTACATGTCTTTTATTAACACATGCCATGTCATATCATTTCACTTACATAATGGCTTCCTTTATTTTTATTTTATCCAATTTTTTTGGGTAGAAATTTATAATGTTATACACTAATAAATTGGTTGTATCATTATTATATGGTTAAACTTTTATATTTCTATTAGACATTATATTTTATTTTGTTTTAGTTATGTCAATGTTTTTGATTCGTGTTATAGGGGCACAAGATTAGAGGCATAGGGGACAACTGCACATTAGAGGTAATTTATAATTATAAAAAAGAATGTATATATAAAAATTCAAATAAAATCAATCAATCATATATTTAAATAGCGTTTGTATTGTAGAAATGCAACTTATATTCAATATGAACAAATATATATGGCAGAGTAGATATATACAAAACATGTTATCTATTGTTATGATTGTGCATGGTATTTAACCTTGATCAGATGCATATGTTACAAATTTATACATGAAATACAAGAAGCAGATACAATTGTTGTCAATTACAAATAAGATAATTACGAATTGTTTCGTCTTCCTTATTGAAAGATGGTTGAACAATATACCTATATTCAGAAATAGTTTCATGTTATCCCAAATTTAAAAAGCTCTGATTAACTTTTCTAAAGTATAAATTTGAACTATAACAATGTGTACATGTAAACTTTCCCTCAAACCCAGTGAGTGAATGTAAGGCCCATGAACTTGACACATGTCACAATCATGGATGATCTTGAGCCCAACTAATTATCTAAGAAAACACTACAAATCCATCTCATTTTAAAATATGATTAATACTTCTCACCGATTCACTTTTCAACTACAATCAATACGTAAAACTATGATGACATTTACATAAAATATTTTAATATTTAAACAAAATTTGTAATCATATTAACTTTTTGGTGGCAATAACTATTAATTAAATAGCCCTCTTAGGACTCTATCACTCTATTTACATAGTGGCTTTGATGGACTACGTGGACCCATTATTTTTATTAGATTATGTTGGGTAATTCCTTTTAGATGCATCCTTTTTAGCCTATTCTCTTGGTCATGTGAAATTGTCTCGTGTGAAAAGCCATGTTCATAAGGCCCATCTCTTCATTGTTTTTGACATATGTATTGTGTGTGTAGTGATCCACACATCAACATTCAATTGCTTTGGGCTCACAAAGTTCTTTGTGATCTTTACATTGCATTCAATGAAAATGTGATAGATGGTAGTGGTTCATTAGTCACGAAGTTCATTTTGGCCTTGTTTAATTCTAATGGAAATGTAACATTTGATAGGTGTTGGTTGGTCATAGGGTGACATCACTCATGAGTTCATTGGTCACCCCAATGACTATTTGAAGTTTGTGGATACATACAAAACACCCAATTCGATTCATATTCATATTCATTTTCATGTCTGCACTTATATACAATAAATAAATGATACATAAGTATATTGATTAAAATATTAGTAAATTTTTTATAAAACTTCGATAAAATTTATGATATAAAAGAAAACACTTCGCATAATCACGAGTCAATGGAGTGTAAAAGTTTCACAAAGTGTGTAAGATTTAGAACAAGTGGATTCTATGGACCTGTTAGGCTTTTCCAATCTATTTTAATATTTCACATTTCTACAAGGTCTCATTTATTATAAATCATCGAATACAAACACCACAAAGTAATTTTCATTTAGGTGAAGTCTATAGACCTTTATAACATTATATTACCAATCTACATACTCTATTTCTTCCAATAAACTTTAAGTAATAAAGTGGTTTGTTATGAAAAAGTTTATTGGAAGAAATAGAGTATGTAGATTGGTAATATAATGTTATAAAGGTCCGCAGACTTCACCTAAATATGTGTGCATATACATACACATACATATGCACATGTACATATGTATGTATATGTGTATATGCATACATACACATACATATGCACACATATACATACATATGTGTGTATGTAATACATACATATGTGTGTATGTAATACATACATACATACACACATATGTATGTATATGTGTGCATATGTATGTATGTATATGTGCATATGTATGTACACATATACATATATACACATATACACATATATATGCACACATATACATACATATGTGTGTATGTATGTATGTATTACATACACACATATACATACATACATAAATACATGTGTGTATGTATGTATTACATACACACATATGTATGTGTATGTATATGTATGTACATACATATATAAATAATATACATAAATAAATAAATACATACATACACACATATGTATGTATACATATGTGTGTATGTATGTAATTATTTATTATACATAAATAAATAAATACATACATACACACATATGTATACATACATATGTGTGTATGTATGTATTTATATTTATATATATATATATATATATATATATATATATATATATATATATATATATATATATATATATATATATATATATATATATATATATATATATATATATATATATATACTTGTGTATGTATGCACATACATAGATGTACATACATATTTTTATTTAAAATATTATTATTCTTATTGTCCTTGCCAAGACAAGAGACTATAGAAATCACTTTTCAATTAACTATTTTTAATTCAACTCATCAATATAAAAAAATACATATTATAAACTTTAGCCTATAGTTTCTTTATAATATTATCATAATATGTTTTTTTTAATTTTTAAATTGATTAGTTGAACAAAAAAAAGTTAATTGAATAGTGATTCCTATAGTCTCTTGCCTTGGCAAAGACAATAAAAATGATAACATTTTAAAGAAAAATATATATGTATGTATGTATGTATGTATTATATACATACACACATATGTATGTGTATATGTATGTATGTAACACTTACATACATATACATATAGTATTGCATACATACATATACACACACATATGTAATACATACATACATACATACATACATACTTTTATTTAAAATGTTATCATGCTTATTCTCCCTACCAAGGCAAGAGATTATAGGAACTACTTTTTAATTAACTATTTTTTTTTCAACCAATCAATTTAGAAAAGTATATATATTATCACAATATTATAAAGTTTTGCCTATAGTTTGATACATAAATATTAGCATATTCTTTAGATCTTATTTAGGAATATTCAATGGAACTGTAAAGTGGCAAATAAATGCAATGTACAAACTATGTACAATTCTAAATATTATTTATTAGAAAATCTTCCTATAATAATTTTTTAGTATTATTATAATACATAATTTTAAAAATAGAAATTAGCCAAATGACATGTGCAGTTGATGTCATATTAATATGTACTGGTTAAAAAATACATGTAATTTTTTTTAGTCAAACTACAATCATTTTTTGATTACCTATTTTTTTAAGCCAATCAAAATGTTGGAAATGTATATTTTGATAATATTATAGAGTTTTACTTAAAATTTTTCAAATTAATAATAGAATATTCTATCGATATTATTTAAGAATATGCTTGTAGTTTTATTACAACTATAAATGGTATTCATACAAAGTATTCTTGTAACAATTTTTTTAGTATTATTATTCATTTGGGATTTTGAATTACAAAAGTCCCTTAGTTCATAGAGACCCTGCCAAGTGTCTTCATTTTGCTTGCTTAGAGTTTGTTGTAGTGGTATCAAATATTTCAAGTCTATTAAATCTTTTGAGCATTGAAATAAACATAGGTAATTATCTGTGGTCTAAATTATGGGTTTCCATTGAAACTTAGTCAATTCCTTTTTTCGACCGACATATATAATCTATTACTTGAACTTAGGTTTTACTTTATTTCTTTAACGAGTTTCACTGGTCTTTTTCTCTTATTCAATTGGAACCATGTCATTGTTCCACTTCTCTTAAAGACTCTTTTTCAATTTCTTCACTTGCTACCATTAGTTAACCCTTCCAACTCGGTTTGTCAGAATCATGCCACTTGGGCACGATCTTGGTTTCTTGGCCCACCACTGATCCTAAGCCCAGCTCTGTCCTCTTCAAGAGATGTAAACACCTATGATGATGCCATATGGAATCATCTTGGGGCATTATAAGTGGAGGACTTCTTGACTGTAATCTCGCATTCTAAGTCATTGGGTCTTCATGATGATGCCATGTGGCATCATCATGGGGCTTCATATCCTTGGGCTTCTTGACTACTCTCTATGCTGAGTGGGTTCTTGGGTCCCCATGATCATGGCATGTGGCATGATATCAAGACCAGAGGATCCTATCAAGTTTCAATTACTGACTATCTCCACTACTACCTGTCAAGTCCTTGGATCCTTGTAATGATGCCATGTGGCATCATCATGGGGATTTAGAAACATGGAGCTTTTCCATGGTCATTATGTTGTCAGGGGTATTGGGTCCCTATGATGATGCCACATGGAATCATCTTGGGGCTTCAAAGCCTTAGGGCTTTGGTTGAATTTTCCCAACATGGGTTTTTGGTATCATGCCACTTAACACGATCTTAACCTCCTAGGCCACTATTGATCCTCAGCTAAGCTCTGCCCTCTCTACAGACCAATGGTACTAGTAATGATGAAATGTGGCATCATCTTTGGGCCTTAAAAGAGGAGGATATCCTGACTGAAATCCTACCTCCTAAGTCATCATATTCATGTACTGATGTCATGTGGCATCATTGGGGGGATCTAGAGCCTTGAGACTTCTTGACTACTCTCTGCATTTATTGAGCCCCTATGAACACACCACATGGTGTAATATTAGGACCGGGTCCTCATGATGATGCCACATGACATCATAGTGGGTCTCTAGATCCCTAGGGATTTTTGACTTCTCTTTGCATTGAGTGGGCCTTCAAGTCCCTATGATTGTGCCATATGGTACGACCTTGAGACCATGGGAGCCCAACAAGTTTTGACTATTGATTACCTCCACTATTTCTTGTTGGGTCCCTAGATCTCCATGATGATGACATGTGGCATTATCGTAGATCTCTAGAGCCCTAGGGATTTTTCGTGGTCATTGCACTGTTGAGGCCACTGGGTCCTA
Organism: Torreya grandis; assembly: GCA_037957365.1. Taxonomy (NCBI): domain Eukaryota; kingdom Viridiplantae; phylum Streptophyta; class Pinopsida; order Cupressales; family Taxaceae; genus Torreya; species Torreya grandis. The sequence continues at coordinate 663,207 of JARHVA010003382.1, read as the reverse complement.
GCTCTAGAGCCCTAGGGATTTTCAATGGTCATTGCATTATTGAGGCCACTGGGTCCCTATGATGATGCTAAATGGCATCATCTTGGGGATCCAGAGCCTCAAAGCTTTGGTTGATCCAAAAACAAGTCAAAAAAGATACAAAGCTCTATTTGACCTCAGATGCAAAAGGGAGGATTTTCAAAGATACACAATTTGATGCCACAACTCTCAACATTGGAGACATTAATTGGTCTAAGCTATTTCAGATAATCAAGGAACAACCAACCATCACAAGGGAAGATGAGAAGAACACATCTATAAAGAGAAGGTATTATGACATAATGGCTATTTAGATGACAAGCTTACATTTCACAGCAACTAAACTAGAGGCACTACATTGTATTGATGTTCTTGATCCCATCTTTAGAGATGCTAAAATTGATTAGGTCATGATAATTAATGAACATAGCCTAAAAATAATTGCTTATATTTATCCTATAGCTTTTGAAAACTAATACAAGTTTCCCAAGCCCCAAATAGATGTAACCACAATCAACGAGTGGACCAAAAAGAATGACCTAAAGAACATCCTTTCCCTATGGATATATTCTAGGAATCAAGTGTTTTCTAACCTTAATGACAACATCCCAATCAACCAATTTAGACATGGGATCAAGATGATCATGAGTACGATGAATAAATTGTGTGGAAATCCAACCGCCACATCCATCGACAAACTCTGGGTCCCCTTTATTTATTTCATGGTTGAGAAAGAACTCACCCCTCCTCTAGGTGAGATGATTAACACTTGTTTGAGTAGGCATTTTTTTACAATTAAGAAGAAAACCAGGAACCAAATTTATATGATGTCTTACTTTCTAGATACCCTACTTGCCACTGCCAAGATCCCTAGCCTTAGAGAATGATTGCCTGGTGGGAAAAAATAGTCTCCCAATATTATTCAAAGTTGTATATTTTTAAATATAGGGGCCATATTTAATTATTTTTTGATTTTCTTTATTCAGCCTTAGTTGAGACCATCACATGGATGCTAATGATGAGGATCAATCCTCTAATCAAGAAGACTGTTGAAGTCATGGGAGATATATGGATATATATAGATTGCACTATAATTAGGATTGATGGGACCTAATGCACGCCACTCAGGCTACCAATCCATGTGCCTATCAAACTTGTAGATCAAGAAGTAGCCTACCAAATATGCAATGGGATAGATGGTTTGTGTAAAATCAAGAGGAAGGGACTGCTCCATACCCTAGCCATAACCATTAACAGGATGGTGTTTCAACAATAGGACAATATTGAGGCTACCTCCAAACATAGAACTTCTTTTAGTTTGTAAGTTGATGATCTGAGACAATGGGACCCCTATAGAAGGGTTGATTAACACTTGAAAGCAAACGAGATCAATGTGGTTTATAAGCATCATCTTGGTGCTTATGATCCCATGTACACTAGAGAATATTCATTCACTGAGGTCTTGGGGAGATTAAAGAAACATGACATCAATCCAGAAGCTAGGATGCTTAGATAACAAAAGGGAAGTGATGCTAGGTGGCAATTAGGGCCGAAGTAGTACGATTTACTTGGTAGTGTACTTCCTAGACCTTTTCCAATATAACCACAAATAGATACACAATATCTTATGGCATGAGTTGGACAAAGGATTGAGGAAAGGAGACTTGATGAGATAGCATCATCTTCAACCCAACCAACAAAACAAGGGTTACCTATTAAAAAAATATTGACATAGTGGCATTAGACCCTGGGAAAATAGTCAAATATGCACTTACAATGCTATCCAATACCTACCAATCAGATGAGGAAGAAGCTTAAGCTGAAGAGTCAAAGGAAGAAAAGGGGAAATAATTAGCTTTGGGATTAATTCTAGTGGATACCCCCCAAAAAATCCAAGTTGGCATTGGTTTCAGGAGGAGGCAAGAAGCCCAAGTTGACTTTCACTCATCCTTTGAGTGAGGTCAACCTTTTTAGTGAAGAAAACCCAATCCAGGTTCTAACCATTTTTGAATGGTTTATATATGGTAAGCTACAAAAGATTCCTACTATGTACCATCCTGGGATGATGATGTAGGAAATCAACATTCCAACACATGAATAATTGAAACCATGGATAGTTGCCTTGAAACAAGAAGAAAAGGAAAGGATGGTTGCTCTAAAGAAATCAAGTGGAACACAGGTAGAAACCCCAGCTCCAAAGGTGACTTAATCATCAGTGGGGGTTCAATTTAATCTAGAGACTACCAGTTTAGAAATAGTGATTGAAAGGAAAGCCATAGTCAATGGGGAAGAGTTCACCTTGCAAAGGGTAGAGCCATTCATGGTATAACTCTAGTGGTAGGGAAAAATCTAGGAGAGGAAAAAATATTTGAAGAGAAGATCCTTGATGTAGCCCAGGGTCAATCAGAGCAACTACAAAAAATGATCAAAGGCATCCTGTAGAAAAATAATAATTTGAAGGAACAAGCCATCTTGTCAATCCATGAGATTCAGTTCAAGAAGTTTGAAGATGCCATGGTTTATTTATTCAATTATTTGAAGACATTCAGGTCCAATAAAAATGTAGTGATCAAAAAAATTACTATGGCTTTATGCCAAGTTGGCCAATGACAGGTTGTTAGTTATAAGTTAAGGACTTGATTAAAGAATTGACCAAGAATCAAGTCCCAAAATTCAAGAAAATCAGCCTAGCCCATTTAAATATGGCTATGGCCATATTCATTGATAATATCAAGGCCTTGAGCAACTAGTCTAAGCAACTAGAGGACGTTGCCAAAGGCCTCACACAATAAGAAGACAAGATGTTGCACATCTTGGAGAGCTTAATCAAGTGGACCACCTCACTTAGTTCTTTGGGTCTTATCATAGATGAGGAGTTGAAACATAAAGCTACTCAGTTTATTCAAGAAGTGAGAAACCAAGGGCAAGGAAAAATAATAGATGATAACAAGAGAATCATGGGCCTACTTTTATCATCAGAAGAGAAAATGGGAGATGCCAAGGGCATCAAGCAAGTAATAGAGATGCCTGAGAGGGAGCTTAATGATCTGGAGTATCAAAAAAGAAGTTTTTCATGAGACCTGTTGTGGATCTCTAGGTTATCAATGAGAAACATTATAGAATGAACATCTTACAGGGAAAGCAAAAGACTGCATCAGCAAAGGGATCCCCAGTTATTTGGATGAGGAATATTCTATTCTATAGGGACATTGTAATATTTGAAAATAAAATATTCTTGTGTAAAGGCAGGTGTAACTTATAAAATCACATTGCCTACAGGTCAGTTCATTAGGAAAAGTCTAGTGTATTCTAGAACATTTGCAAAAAGGATAGTTATCTTATCACTTGTACTTTTGTAATTGGATATGACTGACCGGTATAATTCCTTGGCATTCTATAAAAGGAGTGTTACCAATTTTAAAAAGGAGGGAGTTTTTGAGCCAAAACTTGTGCAAACTTTTAAGCAACTAATACAAGCAAGGAATTCTGAAAAGATTGTCCATATTTGTTTGTGTCATTTGTTATTATGGTTTCTCTCTTACTTGTTTGGTCTGAATCTCAGATTTGAATGGTTTTTATGAATTCTGGATGTGAACCTTTAAATGCAAAATTGCTAATTTGTGTTTACATTATATTAGTTGAAGGTTCTTTGGTTTACTTCATTTTATTTACTCTACATTTGTACATGTGCTTATGTTATTTGCTTATAGGGGTAAATCTTTAAAGTAAATCTAGTTTTTATTTGTATTCCTTCAACATTCTTCAGATGTTTGCCTGATGTATGATTGGATTTGAGCTTATGCTATTTCATAGCATACATTGGTTTAATGCATATCTAGATGATGTTTGAACTTTGTCATAATGTCTGTAATGAAGATCAATAATATATTTCTTCTCTACCCTACCCTTCCTTTTATTCCTTTTTTCACCAATTCACTCTAGCTTAATTTTCATTGTAAATATCCATCTTAGATTAGTCTTTAGATTAAAATTTGATCACAATTTGCTATTCTCAACTTATATGGATTCATTCTATGCAAAGATAATTATACACCATAGTGGCTCCCAAGCACCAATTAATATAAATTTGTGAAACAGTTCATGTGCTTTGCCTCTATTTCATCAATAGATAACAATATTATCACAACTTGCAACAATGCCTATATTTGAAAGCATAAAGAACAATCTCTTGAATTGTAGAATTATTTATTTTTATGCTAAAATCTTGAAATTAGATCTCTTTCACTAAACTATGTCAATACATGTATAGAAATTAGAAAAATTAGCTATTTCAGTTGACTTATACAAATTTTTGTTGCTCTAATAATAAAAAAATGCAATTTTTACTTTGTTGAGTATATACCAAAGAAAATAAAAAAGTGCATATTTTGTCATAAATAAAATAAATAGACTATGTGCAAAATGTGTTCAATATGACTCCTGAATACTATGTGAGTTGAATCAACCATTCTATTGTGGATAAATAGTAAGTTGTAATATACTTTCTTTCTTCGCTTTCAATTTTCTCTTCAAATATTCATTTTGGTTATGCTTGAGAAAATTCAATCTCCTAAATCTTATCCTTTCAATGAAATCAATAAATAGTAAATGCTTTATGCTTGAGTTTGAATAAATGCTTAAGTTGGATAATTGACTTACACCCTAGCTTAGAAGGCGAGTGTTTAGGTCTTCTTTCTCAAACCTAGTGCAACATGGGAATGACCCTAGGCTGTGTGTCACCTAATATTGGGTCAGACCTCTAAGATTTTTTAATGAGGCTAACTGATCTGATTGTTCATTATAATGCTCACCTAAGACCCAAATATTAATGCCATTGGGACTCTATCTGGCCTAAAAAGTTGGAGAAAGATCATGTAGCCCAAGATTATCAATACATGCAATCATGAATGGCTGCATGAATCTCCTCGACCTTCTCTATGCCATTGGGACTCTGTAAGGACAAAAACCTCATACTTATGCATTTGACAGAGCTATGATCATGTTTGATCTAGGAAACTAATCTGACTATCATATTTATGCCTTAGCATGTTCTTTACTGCAAATCCTGAGCATATATCTATTATAGATTGAAAACCAATTAATTTATTGGTTTTTAGATAATCAATCCATCCACTTGGACATATCTATATATTTTAAACAACTAGTATCCCACACTGATCTATATTAGGCTCCAAAGACATATTCTATCTTTATGCCTCATGGAAACCAAGAAGTCATTATATATGTGGCTCTCCTTCGAAGAATGGTGAACACAGTCACACAAAGATATTATAACTCTAGAAAACTGGGTCTGGCAATGTTGATCCTAAAATATATGCTCTCGGCCCAACCTAGATCATATTTGGATCTCAACTTTATATATATTTGCTTGCCTAGGACTTAATCAAAATTTCCCTTTTGGATCTACCTGGAGGTCTCCTTGCTTTAACCCTCATTATGGTCATTCGATCATGATCTGGGTTCTCAAACTATGCCACTTGTCAATTACGCATTATTCCTTAGGATCTTGTAGTCAGTCCATCTACTTCCATACTTATGCCATGTGCCACATTCAATTTGGATCCCTTAGATTTTCTACCTTTGATTTGTATCGTTAGATCTTCATTACATGATTGAACATGTACCATTTATCAACTTGAGCCCACTGTCATTGTCAGTCACCACGTACCATTATATCTTTGTATGGGCACTAAAGATCTTGATGCTTGACACTCACACATTCATCTTGGAGATCCTATGGCATTTTGACTTTGAGCTCAACATCGATCCTGAATCCATGATTAAATACACTCTATTAGAACTGCCTCGACCCACTGACCTGTCTTTACCTACTCATCATTAGATTTGATCCATGCACCCAAGATTTGGACACTTGTTAACTTTGCGTTCAGTCAGGGACACTTTGATGATTTTTGAATGTAAATGGCTATTTGATGAGGCTCAACTTTGACATCTGCATGAATGTCATTGACATCTATATGAACGTCTAAGGATTTTCAAATCCAAATGATTACTTGCTAGGGTTCAAACTTGACGCTTGTGAGAACGTCTTCATTTACTGGATCAACCTTGAAACTTGTCTGAATAATTTCCCCACAACAAATAATTCTTCAAACATTTTGCATCAAGAATTTTCACCAAAACATTTCTATCAAATATTTTATGTTAGAACAATTTTCCCAAAGAAATTTCCATGAATAATTTCCCCGAATAATTTTCCTTTATCAGAACTTTTGTTGCAAATATTTTGTCTGAAAATTTTGGGTCTTCAGACTTTTTGTCATGAATATTCCTTCGATATATTTGTTTTGGGATTTTTAGCAAATACAATTTCTTCAAACTTTTTACAAATACCTTTACTGTAGACATTTTCTCTGATATACTTTCATCCTTAACACTTCGTCTGAAACGTTTTCTTCGAAAGAATTCATTTTCCAACGTTTGCTTGATCCTTGAGAGCTCCAAGATTTTCTAAGTCCTGTGAAACTCATTCCATGACCTTGAACCACTCATTCCACCCAAAACACTACTCGTCTTCCTACTCCATACTTGACATCTAGAACATGGCATTACATCTAGACAAATGTTATATGTGGGCCAAATCTGGCCAACATTTTTGGCAACTCAACTGGGAATCATGCCTACTATGCTCGAGAACCCAAACACTTGCATGTTGATATTCGAACTTATAATATCAATTCTGGTTCATCTAGATCATCGTCAAAGTCTTCTGGGGTCGATCTTATTTATTGGCCCTCGGTTCTTGATTTAGACCTTTCAAGTGAGGAAACTTGTCAACTTCATGCTTATTTTGAGCTTCATTGATCTATTGACCTTTCTCATGCCGTTTATCTCCTTCGAAATAAATGAACACGAGCCATAGATTTTTTACCATTTGAAATAGTCACTAGTCTAAGTCTTTTGTCATTTAATGAATTATCTATCAATATTATATATTATATTATTAATTACAATGTTATGACAATCTATCTTATTATTGTACTTGACATTTTTATTTATATAATAATAACAAACAATTATATTTTGTTAGTATTATTAATATTAATAGTATATTATAAATTAAAATAATTTAACTCAATATTAAAATTTACATTTGCATATTACAATATACTATATTATATATTAAAATAAACTATAATCTTGTCATTATAGTATAATAATATTATTAAATATTTAATTTTAAAGATATCATATATACATTAATATATATTACAATAAAAAAATAATACAATATTACGATAATAATACATATTAATACCATATAAAAAAATATAATATAACAACAGTTAATACATCTTATAATAATATGATCAGTTTTTTCTATTCTGAAATAATATTACGAGCAATAATATTTAAAACAATACGCTGTCCATCCAATAGGCTTGACATGTGTTCTATACCAAAAAGGTACGTATGAATAACCATTTTAAAAGAAACTGACAATTCTTTATTTTTCAATGTGAAAAAAATTAAATCCCAAAAGTTATTAATATAATATTAAAATAATAACATATCCATAACATTATGACAATAATACAATAAATTAATAATATAATAAGATATCAATAACACATTAGTATCATATAACAATATATAAAATCTATTACAATATGTTATAATACTAAAATAATATAAGTATACTAAATAGTATTAGAATTTATATATTTAAAATAAATATTACATTATTATTTTGTAATTGTTTCTCTATGAAAAAATGAGATGGTCATAACAATCATGTGTTTAGAGTGAGATACAAGTATCAATTTACAATCTCTCACTTTACACAATGTTGTTTTGCCAAAAGACAATGCATTTTGAAAATGATATAAATAATTGCAATAATTTTATAGAGAAAATTGCAATTACAATGAATTATTGGTTTTCGATGTTCACAAATATATTACTGATTCATATCATTGAGATCTTCATCCTTCGTCTGGTAAAATAGAACCTCATTAATATATGACAATAAGAAGTGCACTAAGCTATATAAGAATAATATAAGCCTTGAACAAAATAAATTGTTCATTCAACGACACTTGAAAACTACAGAAAACAACTTAGTATTGCACGTGCATCAACAAAAACATACATGCTCATCCATGCTCTTGCGATACATGATTGCACGTTGACCATTGATTTTGCCTCCATTTGAATGCCAATGTCTATTTTACGAGGCTCAAATTTGACGTCCATGCGACTGTCATTTGATGCCCACGTGTCCATCATTGACATCTGCGTGACCGTAAAATTTGAACTCCAATGGTTAATTGCCTGAGATTTATTTTAATGTCTATGCACTACCAACGACGTCCATGTGACTGTCTTTGACGTCCACACGATCATCATTGACGTCCATGCGATCGTCACAATTTGAATCCCAATGGTTTAATTGTCGAGCTTTATTTTGACGTCCTTGCAATCGTCATTGACGTCTAGGTGAATGTCAATGACGTCTACACAACCATTACAATTTAAATGTCAATGGTTAATTAGCACGAGCTTTATTTTGACGTCTGTACCACTGTCAATGATGCCCGCATGTTCGTCAATGATGTCCACACGACTATCACAATTTGAACTTCAATGGTTTAATTACCACGAACATTATTTTGACATTTGCGTGACCGTTAATGACGTCCACATGATCGTCAATGATGCCCACGCGACATCATTACGACCGTCACGCTTTCAAGTTAAAAGTCAATAAATCAAAGAAGATTCGATGACACACCTTTGCTCGGACTCAGTTAAGCGGTGGTGCATGAGCAAAGTTCAAATGACAAAGGTTCTAAGATCAACGCGAGAATGACACTTGTCACCATCTTGACGAGCAAATTGAAAATCTAATGTAAAGCGTGAGTCAAAAATCCAAGAGCCCCGGGACAAGCATGCATTCACCGACTGGCATGATCCTGACACTCGAACACAAGATCCAATGGGGAATGATCAAAGCTCAGGTAAAGAACAAAGTAAAACAATGGTTCATGCTTAATCCTGGATTCAAAAGATCGATAGAGTGCAATTGATCCATGCAAGCGGGATCAACAGTCCAAGACCAACATTGACATTTCAAAGAAGCACACGGACACTTTTCAAAGGTCCCCAAATAAGCGAAAAGTTGCCACATTAACATTTAAAAACAAGTTCTTCTACCCTAAAAAAAATGGTACTCTAACTACAATCCAACTCTTATTTATATACTTTATGACATCTCATAAATTATGAGAGAAAATATTAACATCGTTTCTTTTGTGAATAATTTTTAATTCTTTAATTAAAAAACTCATAAAATACTTTTTAATAATTCTCAATTTAATAAAATTATTAATAATTAATAATCATCATTAATTATCCTATAATTTTTTTAAATTATGGATAAATATTTTTAAGAACGAGTTTACCAATATCTTCAACCGGTTTAACATATGAAACGAAATTTAAATTACTGGAATGTGCACATATCTCATATATAAAATTCTATTTTAAATTTAACTAGAATGAAATATTCTAATACAGCATTATTATATTCTAATATAGAATTATTATTATTTTCTGTCGGGGCTTTGAATCTGTTCAGCCGATACCCATTCAAAAGCCTACTTTAATTTTCAGCAGAGGCTTAATTGAAAAATTCACCAAAATTTCGTTTTGCAAAGGTTTGGATCTGGGGCTGCTTTGAAGTCAGCAATTTATTTGTCTAATGGAGGCCGGTACTGGTAGCAGCAGCGATAGCATGGAAGGAACAGAAGGTTTTCAAGGTACTAAAAATGCATCGGAAGTGATGCAGGATGGTTATAACTTGGGTTACAGTAGAATGTTATCTTCATTAGGTCGCATGAATCATCCTTGTGTAATTGAAGAATTTATAGAACCGTCAACAATTGAGTGTGCAGCATATGAACAATATCTGAATCTCTCAAAGCTCACAGTAAACTGGAAATCCAAGGAATGGCTTGATTGGCCTTCAGAGCTCCTGTTAAAGCCAGCCTTACAGTCAATGGAGATGACTTTCAGGTTAACTTCATCAGTGCTATGTGACACAAGGCCTTATGTTGACAAAGAAGAGTGGAAAAGAAGGCTTGAAACCCTAACTGGTTCTCAGCTTGAATTAATATCAATGATTTGTGAAGGTGATAAGGATGCTCCCACAGTTCAGTTGTCTGTAAGTAATGGTGTTCTGGCTACCAAAGTTGCCCAAGAGGTATGGCAGAGGCCTGGAGCCTTACCTGTGGTAAGCAGAATAAGTGAAGAGAGCTTATTACCTCGGTTGGGGACATGGAAAAGAGCTGAACATATGGTTTCTAGAATATGGCTTGCAATTGAATGTCATATGCAGAAAGCTCCGTTCACTTTAGGCCTTGGGGAACCAAATCTATCAGGGAAGCCTATTCTTGAATATGATAAGATATGCAAGCCAAGTTATCTGTATTCCTTTAAGCAATCTACACAGTTCCACAATGCAGAAGATCACACACTTTGCACTGTGCATCAGATTTTTGAGGCCTGGTTATTTGTAGCCCAACTGTTGTTGAAGAGAATACATCAAAGGATAGACCAAGAGGATTCGGTAGGAGCATCCAAAGACTGCTGGTTAATTGAAAGGATTTGGAATTTGCTTACAAATATTCAGAATCTACTCCTGTTGGCTGATCCAGATGATTTTCTTTGCCTTAAGCACCAATTGTCTATCAACAGGACTACCAGTAGCAGTACCTCTAATGGTGCATATTGCCTTAAATCTACTGCTCTCAGAAGCCTTACAGATGAATGCAAGGAACTAAGACAACTTGTGCCAAAAGTTATGGGAGTTGAGGCTGATCCGAAGGGTGGACCTCGGCTTCAAGAAGCAGTCATGCAGTTATTTCATTGTCATAGACAGCTGACAAGAAGAGAAATCTCGGATGCTAGTACAATTCATCTTCTGCTAGCCTTCCAGGCAATTGAAGGTGCAATGAAAAGGTTTTTCTTCTCATATCAGCAGCTGGTGATTCTTGTCCTGGGAAGTGTTGAAATGAATGGGGCAGGGGTAGCATATCTGGGTGCCTCTGATCCTCTCACTCAGATATATTCTGAGCCTCCTCATTTTCCAAGTGTGGACGGAGCCAAGACATTCCTAAGTGACTATTGGTACCACAGCCCTGTAACCAGGATGTAAGGCTTGCAGAAACCTGTTGGGAAAACAGATGAAGCTACTAGAAAGTAGGAAGCTTACAATTCCTTGAACTGACACTGTGAGTAGGATTATATTACATATACATCAAATTCTATAAACACGAGATACAATGTACAATGCAGAATTTCGAATGTGATTGTATTCAATAACAATTTCAAATCCGAATTTTGTTTTTTCCACCACCACGGCTTTATTCAGATGTATTTTAGAGTTCCGTGTTACAGATTGCTAGAATTTTGGGGGTTTATCCAGGTGTTAAAATCTTGTAATGGGAACTTATTTTTTCAACCCAATGTATTGGAGATTAATTCTGATTTCTCCCAAGTGATTGATCTAAACCTGCATTAGACTTTTCTTTGTTTTTGTTTTTGATCTTGCAGACTGACCATCCGTGTTATATTCTCCTTGAACTTCAATTTGGAGCATGAACCTCTTAAGACATCTTTCAATATTTTTTCACAGGTTCAAAGAAAGGATGGAGAACAAAAACATACAGGTTTGAATGAATAAATAAATAAATACATACAAAAGAGTGTGAGCAAGTTGATACGTGAGAAAAGGAAACAACACAGGTGAGCTTAAACAAAGCTAACGATTACATAATTAAAATATCAGTCAAATGTAATTTATGAGAATAATGGCTTGTGAGAATAATGACTTGTCATACTATAAGTTGTGTTTTCAATGTTTAAATTATATGTTTTATATATTTAATTTAAAAATGTGTGCTATAAGTTTTTATAAGGTTTTTGATTTTTACTATGGTAACTATTCACAAACAGAGTTTGTATCATATTAATATTAGAGTCAGGTATCTTTAAAGGTGTATGTGAATGGTTGATAAGCGTTTAGTTTTGTATATTTATTTGTTATAAAGTTTTATATGTAAGTTAGAATAATAAGTTTATAAATAGTTGTGTTTATTTATTATTCATACAATTTTAAGGGTTGATTTTAGTAATAAGAAAATATAAAGAAGAAAAGAATTAAAAATAAAAGTTATTATAAATTGTTTTTAATATATAATTATCAATATATAAATATATATTTTCATTTTGTTATAATTTTCATAAAAATATATTAAAATAAAATATATTTATAAATTTAATTTAGATTGTATTTGAGTCTTTGAAGTTTACAATTTTATTTTAAATTTTGCCACATTATTATGGGATACTTTTTATTTACAGCATTTCTAGACTAAATCACAAAAAGATCTTTATATTCTAATACTTATTTAATTGTGGGCTTTCTTCATTTATTTTCCATAATAATAATAATAATAATAATAATAATAATAATAATAATAATAATAATAATACATATATATGAAATCTGTAATTTTAAAAAGTATTTTAATTATGATTTGTAAGATAATTTATAATTTATGGGACCATCTCTACTTCCGATATATAAAAGGTACTTTATTATCTTTCAAATACAACTATGAGAAAAGAAATAACACTCAAAATACATACTCTCAAAAAAATAAATTATTTAAAATTTTTATGTATTTGTTTAATCTTGTTTGGAATTTTATGAAAAAAGTTACCAGTTTATTTTTTTAATAATTATATAGAATAATTAAAATGTCAAAACTTTTATTTATTTATTTCAATTTTAAATTTAAACAGTTTTATATACATTTAAAAGATTAAAATAATTTTTTAATAATATATGATTGTTTTTACAATATAATTATAATAAATTTTTTTTAACTATAAACAATTCTTTCTAAAATATAATTATAATAGGTTTTTTCAATCATAAATGATTCTTTTTACAATCAAAATAATAATATTAGCAATTTATTTATTTATTTTTTACTTATTTTAAATTTTAGGTAATTACAACATTTTTTTTTTTTTTTTGGTAATTGCAATTTTTTGGGCATGGTATTATCATTGTGTTGGACCCAATGATCTAGTATACACTTAAGCGCGTTATCGTAAGGCGAGTCCAACAAACTAATCTCTTGGACTTACACCAATACCCCACTCGACATTTGCGGTTCAATCAAAATTCAAATCCATAACCTAATAATCACTGTTGCAATAACTTACCGTTAAAATATAAACCTGGAGACAAATAATTACAACATTTGTTATTTATTTTAAAACATAAATTAATTTTTATATATTACTAATTAAAATCTAATAATTAAAGTTTTGTTTGTGATATCAATCCCTTTACTATTTTATTCATTTGATTGGGAACCATTTCCTGAATAAAATCTTCTTTCGTTGGTCTTATAACACTTGTACGGTATGGTTATTATTGCTTATTGTGTCCTTCATGTTCCATATGTTCTATTATGAATAATTCAGTACAAAGGGGTACAATAAGAACAAGGGGTAATGAGTTCTCTTCCTCTAGATTTTTGTCTTGAAAATTTTTAGTTATGTTTTTTAAAATTATTAAAGTTTAAATATGTCTTTTATATTTATAACATTTTTAAATATTTAAGTTGACAATATATTAAATGAGTTTTTGATTTTTGTTAATTTTTCTATTTTTAAAAAAAATATTTTTCACTTATATTTAATCTCAAAATATTTGTTTTTATTTATTATTTGGAGAGGAGGTAATTGTTTTACTTAATATGTATAGATATGATATCAATACAAGAAAATTTATGAAACAAATGACCTTAATCATATTAGATATGACATCTAAATAAAACATTCTCAAAATGAATGGTTTTCTTCCATTAATATTCATATTTTTTTATAAATAAAAGATTTAAAAATAATTAATTAAGATCAAATTTTAATACCTACCAATATATTATTTAGTATTTTATAAGATAATACTATATTCTTTAAAAAAATATATAACTCCTTTAAAACACTCTTCTAATTAAAATTCAAAAAAAAAAAATTAAAAAAACATATATAAATTTTATGATTTTTTAAATATCTAAAAAACAATTATAATCTTTTTATTAATAATAAACATTTTAAACCATCTTATGATCCATCATTAGGAAACAACATTAAAACATCATTAACAAAACCAAATAACAATCATTCCATCCTAATTTCTGCCACATCATTATGGAATACTTTTTACTTACGGCCTTTCTAGACTTGTATTTGAGTAGTTTTAAATATGCATATGTTATAAGGTGGGATAAATCATAAGAGAAGCTTTATATCCCAATGCTTATCCAATTGTGGACTTTCTTCATTTGTCTGTGACACAGGACCCACACTGCTGCCTCTCAACTTCAAGGTGTGAGTTGTTTAGCAAAAATCACGGGTCTACTCTGTTAGTCTTTTGGGTGACAATATGTAATTTACTTGGGGGATTTCACATTCAAAACTCCGAGGCTCTTTTGAATTGTTCTTCGTTTTCCAGAACAATGTTATGGTGCTGGATTGGATTTGGGCAAAGAAGCTTGTGATAAAAAATTATATATATATATATAAAAATTTCCACGTGCATTTAGACTAATGTTTGGATAAGACATATGGATTTGGATGGGACAGAAGATGGAAACAGTCAAGTCTTCATTGTAAGACGATGAGGTGTGAATTGAAGCATGACAGAGTGTAAACGAGTGCGTGCTTATCCACGTCCCACTGCTGCTTCCCACGTTATTTACTTGGTCAATAAACTTTGTTTCACATTCCTCAATATTCTGCAATTCAAAAACCTTTGTATTGTGCTTTTAAGTAAATATTATAAAATCTTTTGACGTGTTATTAATTCTTTTTAACTCAATTCAAACTTTATTTATCATTTTTATTAAACTGTAAAACGATTTAAAACTTAACGTTTTTAATATGAATACAATTTTTGTCTAAACAATTAGGGGTGTTTTTATCTTGTATTTATAAATTGAATAAAAGTGCATCAATTTTTATGTTTGGGAAATGTACGTGATAATGAGATAATTTAGAAATAAACATTCTATTAAATATTATATTTTCAATTTGATATTTATTTCATATTATTTTATATATGTTATACAAATTTATTTACATATTCAAGTAAATAAATTAAATTGAATGTTATTGAATCTTTATAGTGACATTTAAACATAGAAAACATCTTCATGCATTTTCATATATGTCTACTTCATGCTTATTTTAACACTTTTCAAGATTGTCCATAGGATCCTAGCATAATTGTTAAAAAAAATTTAAACTAGATCGACACATTCGTCTTCCTAAATTTTTTCATTCATAATCATTGGATGTCGAGAATGTATCTTTTATTTCACCAAAGTTTGAATATGTTCATTTATAAATAAATAATTAATTAGGCAAGTAATTATCAAGTATTTTATTCAAATCTTTCTTAAATTGCTTTGCTAACATTATTATTGTTACGTATTTTTTGTTTATCAGCATGGAATTTATTTGTATACTTTGAAGGGTTTGACAAATTAGAAAAGAATATACAAACCTTATTTACACATACCATCAAACTAAAACATTTCCAATTTTCATCTTTTAGGCATTTCAATCACATTTGGCATTTAATATGCCTAACAATATTCTAAGAAGCCATAAAACACTAAAAAATAATATAAAATCAAGACTTGTAAATACCTTGCGAAGCACCTCAGTTTGGTGTTTCAGTGTGGATATACATTTAAAAGGTACTTGATCTAAATTAAAATCACACTTGGTATTCAATATGCCTAACAAGATTCTAAAAAGTTGTAAAAGGGTTTAAAATAATATAAAATGAGGACTTGTAACTGCCTTGTCAACCACCCCGGCTTGGGGTTTTGGTATGGACTTACATTTTCAATCTATTTGATCTAAGTTTAGATCACACTTGGCATTCAATATGCCTAACAAGCTTATAAAAGCCATAAAATGCTTAAAAATAATATAAAAATAGGATTTGTAAGTGCCTTATCAAGCACCCTAGTTTGGTGTTTTGGTATGAAATTTCATTTACAAACTACTTGGTCTGAGTTAAAGTCATACTTGGCATTCAATATGCCTAACAAAGCTTACAAAAAGTTGTAAAATACTTAAAAATAATACAAAATAAGGACTTTTAAGTGCCTTGCCAAGCATCCCACTTTGGTGTGAACATACATTTATAAGGTAGTTGATATAAGTTCAAATCACATTTGGCATTCAATATGCCTAACAAGCTTCTAAACGCAGTAAAATAATTTAAAAAAATATAAAATGAGGACTTGTAAGTGCCTTTCTAAGCACCCTAGTTGGTGTTTTGGTGTGGAATTACATTTACAAACTACTTGATTTGAGTTCAAATCACAATTGACATTCAATATGCCTAACAAGCTTCTAAAAAATCATAAAGTGGCTTTAAAAAAATGTCAATTCATGAGTCTATTATGTTCAAACACTTCCAATATTTTGATGGCATGTGTCATATAATTAAAGACCATGAGATTAAGCCAATAGCCATGAACAAGTTAGAGGATGAGACCAACCATTACACATATTATAAGCCAAAGTTTTAAAGAAAACCAACTTTTTATTTAACCCTAAATCAAGATGGGTCAATATAGTATATGGTTGATAATATATATATATATATATATATATATATACACATACACATACACATACACATACACACACATATATATATATACATACATACATATATATATATACATACATATATATACATATATATACATACATATATATATATATATATATATATATATATATATATATATATATATATATATATATATATATATACATATACATACATACATATATATATATATATATATATATACACATACATACATATATATACATATATATACATACATATACATATACATATACATATACATATACATATACATATACATATACATATACATACATATATATATATATATATATATATATATATATATATATATATATATATATATACATAGTAGGCTAATTAATTACAAAATCAGATAAATAAAATTCTAGATTTATAATACTAAGATATGTTACAACTAGAAAGTACAACTATTGATTGTATTATAATAAATGAAAAATAAGAGTATTTAGTTGGTTTACTATGCACATGTATATCTGGGCTAAAATAACTAGAAGTGGACTAAATCAGAATTCTAAAACAATTATTAGATTTTTTAATCTTGCACTACGTGGCATCAAACACTTGTGTTAGGTTTAGATTGTTGCATCAACATTGGTGTCTAAGTTGGAGGCAAGTATACAGTATGGAATATTGACTAGATCTAGATGCGACCACCTAAAACCTTTTACATTTTTTGTTGCCTTTTCTCTAATGTGTTTATATCTCATGCACAAGCTGTTAGTCTTCTTCAGATGACAAAACTCTAGCTTATTCACCCTTTGAGTGATTGTGAGTGTTGAGTTACTCCAAGGACCCCTTTGTCAATACGTGTTGCATACATATCCAATACTCAGAAGAGGGCCTTATACTTATCTTTTTTTCCTTGACGTGGTGGCTTGCATGTGTATAAGGATGTAATGTGTGTTAAACAATTACATAAAGTGACCTAGATTGTAACTTAGAAAATATGGATCATAAAATGTTCCTTCCATACTTCATACATGTAGATGGGATGCCCCCATGACTAATATTGAAGTAGGAAATAATAAATAAGATTTTATCACTTGAATACTTGATTGAGTGCCTTTGGTAAGTTACTTGTGAGGTGCTAGGTTTATGCTAGATGAAGAATGAGTGAGGATTAATATCATATATATACCAATCCCATTTGGAAATATCTTGCATTAAAGTACTTAGGATGACCATAAGCATATGTTTTATTTATAATTTTGATGACTTTAGGGCACTAGATACTTAGTTTAGCATAAGACACTAGCATCGATGTAGATGTCTGGTTGGGATGCAAGTGTCCTAGTAGTTTAAAAATAAGTATAGGTCCAAAACTTGTAGAGTATGATAATAAGTAGGTTTATAGAATTTTGAGAAACATAGAAGACTTGGTCATCAAAATAATATATGTTCTGACTAAGAGATAAGCAATAGGTGAAAGAAATAGTGGATGCAGGCCTTTCAAAAGTGGGAAGGTGTTGGGTATGTATCGAGGTCACCAAAATTATAAAGTATAATTGGTTGGACATTTACATAAACTATATGATTTTGTATTTTGTATAGTCTTTTAGATGTATGTGACATGTTGTAATCATACAAAATAGAGTAGAGAATACATAGTCTTTCCTTGTGACATCAAAAAATTAGAATGTAAACAGACAGTGCTATGAAATATTTTATATATAACACTCAGATATAATGAAATATGGTTCCAATGTGTGTTAGATATTAATGAAATAGTTCTATTATGGTTTTCCTAAGAATCTTTTATCTATGTTCAATGCTCAATGAGTACTTTGTTTGCCTTTAAATCTATAGTTTATTATGGTTATACTACCTGTTTCTATGTGTTATTTCTATATTTATGTACAATAGTGCACTTTCATATTTAAATAATGTTTAGTAAGTTTGAATTATTAGATTCTATTCATATTTTATCTTTATTGCGTAAGCTATCCATACCTCTGAACTAACTTTACCTTTAGCTCAGAAACTCCCTGTATATGTAACCCTGCAACAAGCAACACAATACAGTAACAGGATAATGTAGCTAATATTATCCAACATGGTAAAGAGAAATACAATGGTCAAACCTCCATTGTCCTGCAGCCTGCTCAAAACCATATACCCTGGCCTTCTGTCTCACGTATCCATCCACTCTCTTCTCTAACCTGGGAATCCATTCCTCATCCAGTGCTTTCTTCCAGCTGACAACTCTACCAACAAACTCCTATTTGGTTTTTCTCCAAGGACTCACACTCCTCATCCATGCCAAGCTCCCACTATTTCTGGATTCTACCTGCATTGCCTCTTCACATCTTCTTGGTTCTCGACCATTAGTAAGCAACTAGTAATATAAAGAAGGTGAACAATGAATATGAGGTTCACTTACCCTTTTTGACCTCCATATGGGCGTTTGAGACTTCTTGACAGCTCATTGTCTGCCCAACATCTGTTCCAGTGACCGATCTCAGCCATCTCCCAATCTGCACCCGATCGATGTCGATTCCCTGCACTGACCCTGACTATCGACATCATTTCCTTGGCCGACGCCAGTGTCCCTTCTATCGACATCGGTTCCTGTCTGACCAATGTCGGTCTTCTCCTGCCTGACTCTATTGACCCTACTGGTCTGCACATGATCGATGTCGGTACCTACCTGACCGACGTCGATTCCATGTGACCGACGTCGATAAATGTGTGTTCCTGTATGTGATGACTTCTTTATCTGTGAGCTCATCTTGGATCATAACCCTGTCCATACTACCCTGCTTAGAATTATTCAGCCCCTGTGACTGATCTCTGTCCATCATCTCCTCCATAAACACCAAGGCTTCCCTGTTCTTGTCAAAGACATCAAATTTCCTTTTCCTGCAATGAAATCGATCTATGCCTTCTGAATCTGAACTCATACCTTTTGACTCAATAACGTCCATTCCCTTCTTATTCATGTGACCAAGCCTATTAAGCCACATCTTCGAATCTACAGCTGAAGTAGATAAACCGAAAGTAGAATCAATAATACAAGTAGATAGATAAAGAGTACCTACTTTCTTACCTCTTGCTAAAACAAGTGCACCCTTGGTAACCTTCCAATAATTCCTTGTGAGGGTTATTGTGCATCCCTCATCACCCAACCTTCCTACAAAAACTAAACTCTGCTTCAAGACTGGGACATGCATAACCTCCTTCAACACCCATGTGTTGCCTGTCTGCAATTCTAGCTACACTTTCCCTTTGCCAACCATTTGACAAGGTGTACCATCCCCTAAATAAAGCTCTCCAAAGTCTCCCTGGACATATTCATGGAAAAATCTCTATTTGGGGTTGCATGAAAAGAAGCACCATAATCTAAAACCCATGATCCTACCTGACTATCCAAAGAAAGTATGAGAGGATCATGTGCCACAACACCTGCATCTTTTGACTCTTCATTACCTTCATGTTGATTTTCTTTATCCTTCAACCAACACTCTTTCTTTGTGTGTCCTCTCTTTCCACAAAACCAACAGGTGATACCTCTAGATTCGGATCTCCTTTCCATCTTCGACCTTGATTTCCCTTGCTCGACCTTCTCTCTTTACCTTCCCCTGCTTTCTGCACTTAGAGCATTCCCTGATGATTCACCTATGCTTTTCCTGCGTATTTCTTCATTCAAGATTACACTCACAACATCATCAACTTTTAATATTTTAGAAGCAGACACATAATTACTTACTGCCATTACCAAACTATCCCAACTTTCAGGTAAAGAGCATAAAATTAAGAGAGCCTTTACTTCATCATCAAAAACAATATTGACTGAAGCTAACTGGTTTACCAAACCATGGAAATCACTAAGATGAGTATATACCGATCCACCTTCCTGCATTTGCAAAGTAAATAACTGCTTCATAAGAAATACCTTATTTGAAGCAGAGGGCTTTTCATATAAATTTGCCAAAGATTTTATCAACTCTTCCGTTGTCTTACACTGTGATAAGTTGTAAATCACAGACGATGCAAGGCTCAACCTTATGGATCCCAGAGCCTTTTGATTAAGAACATTCCATTCTTCATCTTTCATATCTGTGGGCTTGCATGCAACCCCACCCAATGGTAAGTACAAATCTTTCTGATACATATAATCTTCTATCTGCATCCTCCAATGTTGATAATTCTTGCCGTTAAACTTCTCCATTCGTAGCTTACTTTCTTCTGCCATTACTGTACTTTCACTCAATCAGAAACCCCTGAGAATGCCCTGTAATCAAACAATAACCTGCTCCCTGCAACCTTAGCTTTGATACCAATTGATGGGGAATCTAGAACAACACACATGTTCTGATCCCACTTGTTAGGATCTTGCTCCTCAGAAAGAGCACAATATGATTACCACATACAAGCAATTAAACATGCGGAATTAACCAAAAGTATAAGTAACTAGAATTCACAAATAGCACAGAATATGAGAGACAATACACAATCTCATATTAATACTCATCCAGAAAGAAAATACAATAAAGAAGATGCCACTTCTTCTTCCACCTCTCAGAGGCTTCCCACACCTCAAGGGCTCCCAGTAATTCTCAATCAAGAGTTCACTCTCCTACCAAAACTGGTCCCAACACACAACTCACACACAGAATTGGTGTTCACCTCTAACCAGTCAGTAATAACCCTACCAGTACACAAGTACTCTAAAGTACTTCAAGTAGATCTCCCATGAACCTGCAACAACCTGCAATTCAATAGACCTTACTTACACATGTAGATCTCCTATGAGCTTGCAACAACCTGCAACTCAAATGATCTTACAATGGAAGGATCTTCCTTGCCTTCCTTTTTAGCTCATAATTACAATACATGCCAATGGGTCTATAAATAGATCCCAGACTTAACCATAACTTAGACTCTTAATTTAGACACGTAGCTCAAGACTTGAAATAGCCTTTACATGCAAACACTCGGTTCAACAAACTAACTGTTCGTGCAACGAACAGTTCTAGAACACACAGGTGACCGACGTCGGTCCCTGTCTAACTGGAGATGACCGATGTTGGCCGACTCCTACCGATGTCGGTTGCCCTTCTTTTCACCCCTGATCGATGTTGGTCGGCCTAACCGACGCTGGTGACTGTGACACTCAGCAACTCCTCCATGTCTGCAAATAGTTGAAGCTTTTAGCTCCACAACCTAACAATAATTAGTATGTTCTAGAGTTTTCTAGGAACCTCTACTAACAATGGTGTAGTGAGCATGGAACCATTTGAATGAAATATGCTGAGATGGTTGGTAGGAGAAAGGGATATAAAGAGATGGCTAGATGAGAGAATACAACATTTTTTAGAAGAAGTAAGGAGAGTTAGAAAAAATGTGAAGGAGATCATTCAAGAGCATATCTATGGCAAAATCTATGAAATATTTTGGTGTGAGTTGTATGGATTATTAGGAGTGTGGCTATCTAGGGTGGAATATTATTGCTTCATCCCAAGGAGGACAAAGTTTATAGTTTAGATAAAAGAGAAGTTAGATAGATTATGCAACTTGGATAGAGATTGAAACCAAGCAGTAGACTATTGGATAAGGACTACAATTGATGGTTATATTACCAAATTCACAATGCAAGGATACACATATTTTAAATCTATGCAAGACTGATTTATCCTATGAATAAGGGGATTTTTTTAGTGACTAATTAATATAATAAAGATGTTTATTGTGGAAAGGCCATGGTGCCTACCCCAACCAACATGGAGTACTCACTTCAGGCACCATGGGAGTGTGTACAAGATAAAAGTGGATGACAAGGAGCTAATTAAAAGAAACTTGAACCCGATCCCAAAAAATAGAAGGCAAAAAGACTCAGAGTGAGAGGAATATTATGGGATTATAATGGGAACTACGAAAACATAGATGGTGGAATAAAACAAGAAATCTAAAATTAACTGCAAATAGGAGTAGAGGTAGAGAAGAAAGTGCTAGAGCTAGAAAGATGAGGAAAAAAGATGTTAAAGATAGAAATATGTTGAGGGAAGATGTGGGAAGCAAATAATGTGCAAAGTATGCATAAGGGCTCGATGAAGATAAATAAGTAGATAGAAATGATGTAGATATGGAGATAGTACAATAGGAAGAAGAAGGTAAACTAATAACAAAGTAGTTAGAAGGTAGAGGTAGATTGTAATTAATGAAAGGGTTTCTATCTAGACCTGGGAAGGAAAATTCTTGGGAAGAAGTTAGATTCAAATTTTGAACTATCATAGGTTCAAGCTCAAATTAGAATAAATTAAAACTAGAAGTCATTCATTTCAAGAGTATGCATTACACTAGCCCAATTTATTATTGGAAAGAATAAGTGCAGGAGAAGTGACATATATAATTTGGTTTGATTCCTTTACAAACAAATTTGGAAAGATAAGTGCAAAAACAAAACATGTAATAGAGAAGAAGAAAATAAAAGAAGTGGAGTTCCTTTTTAAGACACCTGAGAAGACTAGTGCGCAATTGGCAGTGCACAATCAATAGTGTGTATTTACCTTCAGTCACAATTACTAGTGTTTAAAAACCCATGGTTTTAACTACAACTATACCAACTATGGCACTTAATGCAAGTATGTTTATTTATTTAATGCCCCATGATGGGCCTACAAATCTAGATAAATATTTAGTAACGTGCAATGTGAAATGAAATGTTAAAGGGATAACCTTAGATGATGTTAAGAAATGCAAACTCATATGGGATTTGTCAGGATGAGCCTTAGAGTTCATTTGTAAAAGGGATGCAAATTCTATGGAATTTACACAATTTAAAAGTTTATTGATAAAAACATTTAAATTAAAAAAATGTATAAGTCAAACTATCCAATATTTAAAGGAGATTTGGTAAAAGTCTGGCAAATCAATTACAGATAATGATCAAAGATTATCTGATATCATGAATAAAATTGAATTAATTTTTAAGGATAAAGACAAGGCTGCTTGGTTCATAGATGGGCTATGACCAAGAATCAAATTTGCCATTATGTAGGCCCAATACTCGAGCAAAGCTGACATTTGATTTGCTACTTTATGAGTAGAGAAAATAGAAGATTAAGGGGATGTTCCCTTAGTTAATTCCAAGGTTTAAGCCAAGATAGATGCATTCATGAGAAGAATTAATGAGATACACAGAAAAGATAAGCCTAAACTAAGTTGATGGTGAATAGAATACAGGCATGAATGACATCATAACAATTATTGTCCTAAGCTTAACAATGAGTTTTGTGAGATATGTAGGGTAGTAGGGCATACGACTTCCAAATGCCATCTTTTACAACACTACATAAAAAAATCATACGATTTATTTTGCAAATTTTGTAAGTTCACTAACCATGATGAAATGAATTATCAAGAATTACAAGAGTTGATGGAAGATATTACTAAGAATGTCTTTACATTCACAACTTAATAAATATCAACTATGAAGTAGGAGATTTCAAGATCATAAGTGGAGATGACAAGTGCAACTCAAGGTAGTCCTAAATGGATGCCTTCATCACCCCAGTATCAACTATAGGCTCTATCAAGTTAAAATAATACATCATCTCCATCTTATCAATATTTTGATCAGTATCAACAACCATAGACCAATATGAACATTTAGTAGTAACTATCAAATTGGGCTCTGAATTCCCCTCAATGCCAATATGGGGTTTATGATGCACAACAAAGCTAAAAAGGAGGGTATGTTAGAAAACAAACACAAGGTAGGGTATATCAAAAAAATAAATGTGGATATAGAGGAGGTTATCAGGGAGGATATAATGGGGTATATCAAAGAGGTTTTAACAATGACAATCTCCAAACCTGACCACCTATGCAATGTTATTTATGTGGAGCATATAATCATTAAGCAAAGAATTTACCTACTAATCTACTGTGTCTACTAAAAAATTGAAGGCCAATACCAAATAAAAGATTGTCTTGTGCTTGAAAAACAAAATAAGGAGAGGCAAATGCAAAATGTAAACATGATTAATGCACAACCAAAAGAGAATGAATTTATGTAAGAAATCACCAAGGAAAAAAGATAAAAACAAGGGTTACTACCATTATAAATGCCACAAGTTTAGGGGATTAGAAAAGTATAATGGGATAAGTATCTTGATCCTACTATTGAAAAGAATTTGATGTCTGAAGCTGTGTAGGTATTTCAAGGGATCCAACAACAACCATACTCTAAAGGCAATAATGCATCCATTGATGCTCAAATGTATGAAACAAGAATCATGAGACAAGAAGGTGTTGTGACTACCTTGATAGAACTAATGAAGTTACTCATCACCCTAAAAAATGAATATATTTTGTAGAACATCAGTAATCTCCTACATAATATCCTAGAGTGTGTGTAGTGAGGTCAACAACATATTGACAAAATAATATGGTATGTTAAGACTAAGAAACCTTGGGATGTTGATTCTTGTATAAACATTGAGCTGGATAGATTTGAGATTCTGAATGTAGTATTTGATTTTTTTAGCATGATCAATATGATTCTATGATCAACTTAACAAGCCATTGGTTGATCAACCTAGAGCTATAGTCTAGTTACTCTTAGTCAGGTAGGTTAGGGCAAGGTAGATCCCATTAGAAGGCTAGAGTATGTTGAGATTAAAGTATCTAAGTTCAATTTACAAGGAGATTTTGAGGTCATTGATATGAAGACAACAAAGACAACCTATCCTACCTTAATTAGTAATAAATGGGCTTATGATGGATTAATGATCATTAACATTATGTGCAATCAGTTAGAGGTGCATCAAAGGGATAAGATAGTAGCCATACCCATTAATAAATATGAGTAAAAGTCATATATCATCCCAAAAGAGCTAGAGTCCCCTTATGCCTATGGGAATAATAATTGGTTTAAGGTTAGTGCAGATGAAAGACAAACTACTTTGTGACTTGTAGAGTATCAAGTTTGACAACTACACACTACACAATAGGAAGAATGACTAGTGTACAAACATGTTATAACAAAGTCTCCAACCAAAGAGGTTCATATAGAAGAATGTGTTTCTCAATTAATATGATTTATAATGAAATATGAAGTAGATTTATTGTACAATATAAGTGCATTAATGATGGATTAAAAATAACCTAGTCTAAAGGGTGTTCTACCTTGGGAAATAACACCATCCCTAATTAGTGACTCAGACACCCATATGTTAAACTAGGCTGGGAAATATCATGATATATGACCTCTGTGCATGGTGTTCACTTATGAATACCATATAGCTCAATACTTTGTGATAAAACACCTTAATCCTTTCATATTGAGGCTTAAAAACCATGTGATAGAGGTGGATCAATGATTCAACACATTCAACTATGTGTTGAAAGGGACTATTACAATTTGGTAGATAGTGCACAGAAGTCCATAAATTTATTAGGAGGAAGCTTGTGAATTTTTGTGTGAAAGATTCTATTTACCAGCTATTATGAAGTCAGAATGGCCTTTCTTTAAATAAGGTCAACGCCTTGAGTTTTACATTTATTACTGTGTGGATATAGGGATTGTGTAGGGAGTAGATCTAAGGTATTGGGTACATATTTTTAGTCATACGTTAACACCTTTACCAATGGTATAGTACATGCACCAAGAGTGCAGGAGAGAGACCAAGCATTGGCCACAAGTGCAATAATATTTCATTCAAACTTTTGTGTTTAAAGATGATTATCCATTGGTGAATAATGCCTTATATAAACTCAAGATATTTATATGTCTTAAACAAGTTGAAGACTTAGCCACTATAGTTGAATCATCATCTCAGCAAGAAGCATTGTAGGATTCAAATTTGGCACTTCACAATTATAAGGTAAGTCAAAAAAAACAAGCTCTTATTAAGCCATTTAATAGAATAATAGATGAATTGATAGAGTCTAGTGATAGTGATGGAGATCTAGATCTAGAAGGTTTCTTTGAACCAAAACGTGAAGCTAAAATAAAATAAGTTCAAAGTATAGATCAAGTTGAAGAAGAAAGACTTCATAACATAAACATTCCATATTCAGAAGGTAAATGTATCTTAAGAAGCTCTACCTAGTGGATCCAACAAAGTATATCAGGAACCCATGAAAAATATTGAGGGAAATATTGAACAAAGGAGTTACCTAAGTTTGTGAATATGGGTGACTAGTGGGGATAAGAACAAATCTCATAATCTTTACAATTACTATAGATAATTTTTGACCAACTCATGTGTCTTTGTCTAGTAAAACCTATCCCCCTATCTTAGTCAAATCTTATAGCTTATCTATCTTATCTTAAAAACATCAGTCAAGTCCAAAACCATCAACAATTTAGCTAGATCACATCCTAGCCTAATTTTCTCAAACCTATCCACTTGATACATATCATATCCCATCAAACATTACCAAGTAAAACTTGAAACCAAACTAGAAGCAAGACTTAATTAAATATCATAATATCCAAATTTAATCCAAACCCATCATAATCACATCATCTGTCCTTTATCCCATCTCAATCCATGGCCTCCAAAACAAATTTGGATGTCACCTTAATCAAAAAATACATCTTTTCCAACAAAGAGGTAGTCCTTTTATGGCTCCTAAAAATGGGTACCCAACTTCCTATAGACTTCAATCCCATAAAGCCTAAATTTAATTAAAGGTAAGAGTCCCCTATCCTTCCCCATCAATTTCAATATAATCCTCTCCATGCACACCCATCACAATAAAACCTTTAGTCTACTAGTCATAATCTTGGTCATAACATTCCCCATCATACTAACAAAGGGAATACTATCTTGGAAAATTTATTCAATACTAGTCTTCCCTTTAGTTACATCTAATACCATCATCTCATTGGATATACAACAAATAATTATCTGATATAAAGTCCAACTTTTCCATGTCCAATCAAAACCTTAAAGAGAGAAAGTATACTCCTCTCCCTATATCCTTAGAATCCATATTTCATCAACTATCCATTGTAGACATGATCATCTACCTTGACACAAGGCCTCTTGATCCAACCAAGGCTAATCCCTCATAGTATAGTGAGGGCTAATACTATTAATACCATAGTACCCAGGGGGATTATATTAATAGATGTCACACTTTCAAAAATTACATCCAAGACCTCATTGGCTATAATGACATCAAAATTGAGACTGAATAAAATGAATCCACATATGAGATTCATCAAGAGGGGATATGCCAAGATTCACTTCTCGATCAAGATCAATATATTCCACTTTGAAACCAAGGAGAAGACAACAAACCCATCTTTACCAATATCATATTTGATATTAAATTCACCATTCACCAACAATCCACCTTCTATCCATGGCATCATATCCCTCATTTATAAAATTCACTTTGTCCCAAAGCCTCAAACACTAAATAAAATGTGAAGAGGATACATGCAGACAACACTATCCAAAAGGCCTCCTTGTGGCCAAAATAAAACATTATCTACCATCAACATCACATCATCAACATCATCAACATCAATTTTAGGGTTAATATTAGAGACAAAATTAATACCATCTACATTAAGATCAAATATATTATCAAAAAACATATCCATATTGAATTTCACATCATAATCATCATGTCTTATCGATGTCAAAAAATCATGCTAACACCCACCTTTATGAATATGTCTCTATTTTCATCCTACACTAAGGATGTTTCTAGATTTGTGTTAGGACAATAATGTCATAAAAATAACTATGGGACTTAAATATGACATTTTAGATGATGATTATTAGAATAGATTTTGTCCAAATTTAGATGTGTGTCCTACGATGACCCTTAGTGATCCTTTTACGAATCTAGAGGATGATTTCTCAAACATTGAAATTGGGTTTCCTAATAACCTCTATGAGGATCATGTTGGCCATTATCCCTTCATCAACCTCACCATTCCATTCCATTCACATTCATCCATTGTCAATGCTATTCCTCTCATCAATAATCACTTCATCACAGTCCTCAATAGGGACAAAAAGGAACATGCATTGTTATAAAATTTTCAAATCAAAAAATCACGTGCCAAATCCATTGAGATCCATGATAATAAGAAAAAAATCAAGCATAATACTCAAGTCAACCTTGATCTAAAAATATGTCAAAGTTAAAATAAGTCAAATCATCAACCAAGTCAAAAAGCATCATCCCCTACTGAAAACCTCTTCAAAGCGCTAGGGGAACATAAAAGTCAAATAAATCATAAATCAAGTCAAAAATCAATTTTATCAAGTGAATCCTTCTTTAAATTTCCATGAGGCAATCAAAGTAAAATCAAATCAGCAAATCAAAAATACTACATGACACTAATTTATGAATAAATCAACATCAAAAGTACTATGGCTGATAGTATTCCAAATATTTGGATCAAAGAATAGATATTTTTAAAAGTGTTGGATCCCTTAAAAGCTATTGTAATATGACAAAAATCAAGAGTAGTGTAATAATCATCTCTAATGGAATTTGTGACTACTAGTCCCAACTCTAAATCACCCATCATACCTTCATATCAAAAAACATACCCTAATACTGTCATCTTCCAAGGAAACAATATCTCTCATAGGGGCTACAATGATACCTAGATAAGATGTCTTAAGAATTCAATTCAAGAGTTAATAAAGGTCATTACGCTTATATAGGATGAGATTTTTTTATAGATCAACATCACACATATCTCACATTTCCAACATGAAGAGATGACATCAAATGATCCCATCATTTTACATAGTCTTATCTTAGAAAAAGTCAAAAAAGTCAGAAAATCATTCATCTAATGGTGAAAACTAGTTCTCTAGTACCTTGGGTAAGTACCATGATGAAAATTGATTTCCAATGTAAATAATTTACTATCTACAGGTACCTAACCACTTAGAGGTAAAATACCACTTTGCCCCTACATTCATATCCTCTAATATCTCTTGGACCCTGTATTTATTTTATCCCTTTGCTGACCATCCCTACCCATATTATGCATCCCAAGCCATCATATGTTCCATCTTATTATGTCCATCATATATTTCAATCTTAACCTTATTAAGGGAATCGAAGATGCCTACAGACATGTTCTGGGAACATCTTGGTATACTCTTAGAGTGATACTTTGATGACAATACATATGATTCCCTCGTGATATGGTTTGCAAATATCCATAGTCCATTTCTTATCATCCCTCATCCCCTTTGAGCATCACTTAAATCCTTTAAACATTCCATCTATCATCATTCCCCATCTTAGTTTCTAAGATTTATTTTCCCTTTGCTAGTGACCCCTTGTTTATACATACATATCCTCAAAAAATCCTAAAAATAAAAAAAATTCTAAAAAGCCAATAAAATCATAAAATCCATAAAACCCCAAAAATACCTAGTCATCTTATCTTATGTCCTAATCCATCCATATCCCTATACAAAATCAATATCCAAATTCACATAATGACCATCATTATGTCATTAATGTCCCATTTTAACCTCATCAGATATAGTCCAACTCATTTCTTATCATTCATCACAATATTATAAGTTTGCTCAAAGGTCAAATCATAGTCAATCATTTTACATAAGTCAACCTCATTATCAAATCAGATTATCAATCCCATCATTATCAACCCATCCAAATTTGATAAAATCTCATCTAATCTCTTATTTGAGCTAGTCTTATCAATTCAAACTTTGGTCAATCATTACTTAGTCAAATCATATCTTTGCTTGTTTAAACACGTAACACCCATAAAATTAATAGATTTAAGCTCCCCATCTAACTCAAAATAAGTCAAAATTTGGGTTACATTACCTAACCCCATATTAATCAAACTAAATCTTGTACATAAGTCAAATTTCCTAAAGCACACCTTGTCTAAATATCATAACCCATAACATTTCAGGTCAATAATTTGCTCAACACAAGATTATTAGTCCCTTATCTAATACATCATCCAATCATCCCTCAAATTTAACCTCATGTCTCATATCATAATCACATCAAATCATAATCTGACCACTCATCTTGTAAGCTTTCATCATGATAATAGCCAAGACACTGATCACATAATATGCATATAAATACTTGTGTGTTTTACTTGTATGATCTTTGATGATGTTTGATTCATTTAAATTTCTCTTATCATGCATATACACATGTATAATTGTCTATGCTTATCCATTTATCTAAATCTATCTTTGAATAGGTATTTTGTAAATATCTTTGTGCATCTTTTGTCTTATCATTTTGACTTTTATCATATTTTTATAAGATAATATGGAAAATAATTCATGTTGATTTCTTATACCAATGGTGCATTACACCACATGGTAATTTTACACTTTGTTTTTTTTAAATCTTTATGTCTTTTGTATCTGTCCAAAATGAACTTGGGTAAAACATCATCATGGTCATAAACATTTCATGTTGCATACTTCCTAGTGTTACATTAAAAAGGATTACTTTGAATATGATGATCAATTATTTGCTATAGAAATGAAGATTAGATGGATGTTTGAATACAATAAACATCCATATCCTCTCATCAATCACCTATCTAGTCATCTAATACAATAATGTCAAAAATGAATATACTCTAATATCCAATCATATCTATGATAGATCTATCATTTGTCTCATTGTCAACATCAACTATCAATTAACTCATCAAATCAAACATCTGAGTCAAATTATTTATCTAAAAACTAACATCTCTAAAAATATATCATCATAATCTTATAGTCTATCTTATCCTCACTCATCATTCCTCCCTCATAGGGATAACTACATTGGCCCAAAGTCTTATAAAATTATGTAGGCAATGCTCAGTCATAAGGGGTGTTTAAGGTTAGCTTGTATGCAATCATATCATTTTATATAATTATCCATAATCTTCATTATCTCATCTTTCAAAATCATTTGTACTCCTATCAATTCAATTAGCCATCCACTCCTCTACCCAATACAATCCATCTTATCTAATCCTTCCTTATCATAATACATCATCATTAGTTCATTAATTTATTAAATATTTGAGCTACAATATAAATCATAAAACAATCAATTAATAAATCCAATTTATGCTCACATCTCTCTTTGGCATGTGTCCTTGCCTGGGATACATCCAAATATTATGAAATCATTCAATCAATAAATCCGAGCTCGTATATCTCCTTGACATCCTTCCCTAATATAAATCCAAAGCTTATGGATTTACCTGTCTACTCAAATTTTATGACTTCCTCATTTCATATATCATTGACTGGGAAATGTCTAGGGTTGTAACTTCATCATCCCTTGCTCCCTCACATGTGTCTTTTCCATGGTCATTAAAAATATCAATCATATTATATCTCATTGATTAGTGTCATTGTAGAACATCCCTCACTATAAATCACATCCCACACATATATTTTGGTATCCCTTGTATAGTTTCATCATCTATTATCTAATCCATCGCATCATGAACTCCCTTCTAGGTAGAACTACATTGACCTGATGTATTTTAAGACCATGTACGTAGTGCTCGATCACATAAGGTGTTCAAGGATAACTTATCCACACTAATCCTTATTATTTCATCCCTTGGTCATTTTATCCTATCATTTTCACTCATCCTCTCATGCTTACCATCATTCAACTTACACTTTAAGATAAAAACCATAAAAAATTCAATCAAATAATCAATCATCTATTTTGACCACAACTTTCCCTAACATGTGTCTTTGCTTGGGATACATCTAAATCTTACAACCAATCATCTACTATTAACCACAACTATCCATGACATGTGTCCTTACCTTAGCTACATCTAAAGTTTGTGGCATTTTATCATCATTTAGTTACATCTTGTTCCCAATTGGGGTATGTCCAAAGTCATGACACTGCCATTTTCATTCCTTCACATATGTGTTTGGCTAATACATCATCAATTTGTAACTCATTGTTGATGTCAATCTTATTCTTCATCATCACCTCTCCCATCAATCCTCTTCCCAACATCCAAACCCAATTTCTATATTCACACATCCATACCCTCATTTATTTTTTCAAGTGGCCATCCATATCATTCTTCTCCATGTGTCCCCTCAAGGGGGAATCATCCATCCTAACTTACTAACATTCATCCATGTTCATATTTCTTCTTTGAACGACTATTACTTCTTCTAGTTATATTGCCCTTTCAAAGAGGAGGGAAATATATACATATAAATTTAATTACTTATTCATCACACTAATTTCATCTAATTCATCCTAATATTAACCTATTATAGTCCCCTAGTCAGTATTCTATCATTTCCTACATTCTTTATATCACCCATTAACCTTACCCCTCATTCCACATCAATTAACTCTTCTATTATCATCATATTTATAACTAATCCACACTTATCCATTAGTTTGAAATTTTTAATTCCAATCCTACCTACCTCCAATTTTTCCTAAAATTCACTTTATAATGCCCACCTAATCATAACTAATTTTCATTAGTCATTCCTAGGAGAATCTAGAATTCTCCACACTCTCTATAGAATTCCTCTCTATAATTATCTAAGGAATTTTATATTCCTTATAAATTCCTCATCCTCTCTTATATAAATAAGCGTATCTCCATGAAAATTAAGGACTTTCAAGATAAAATCCATGATTCTAACTTGTCCATTATCTTTAAGCATCCATATCATCCATAACCATCATGCTGTCCATGTCCTAAATCACAAGACAATCCAACATTCAAGCTATCAAGTACAATGATTTTGTCAAATTGTGGTATATAATTGAATTTTGAGGTAAATTATTTTTAATATTGAGATATATTTGGCTTTATTTCAATTTTTTTTCATCTAATTTACTTACATTTCCCAATCAGAGTATTTAGTTGGAATTTGGATTGATTTTTAATAATTTTGGCATGCTAAATTATCATTTTGCATTTGAATCTTGATTTCAAATTTTACATAATACATAAATGTTTTTATTTTTGTTTACATGTAATTTAATTACCTTTCCTAATTAGAGTATTTAGTTAGAATCTAGATTTATTTTTAGTAATTTGGCATGCTATAATTATCATTCTACATTTGAGTCTTGATTCCAAATTTTACCTAATACACTCTATATTTAATTTTATATCAAATATTATTCATAAGTGTACTTGAGTGAGTTGTAGATAATATAGGTTGTCAATTTTAGATGTAGTTTTAGGTGGTGATACTATGTCAGACCCAAATTTTTTTACATAGATAAAACCATACTTTTCTAGATAGTCATGCACTATGCTCTTGTCCAATTCTAACAAACTTGTCCTAGTGAACATAAGCCCTGATTTCTCATATTCAAAATAATCATATTCCTTCTAATTTTTTTATCATCACAACAAGTTCATTGAGGGAATTTTACACACAATTTATCACTCTATGACTATCCCTTTTATTCCTACTATAGTACAATATATTGCACATTTTTTTTTTGTTATTTTCTCACTTAAACATTGCTATCTCATTGGATACCAACATTGCTATATATGATGATGTTAAAAATTCCTTAAGTAGATAAATTTCACATATTCATGTAATTTTATCATGTTTTCTCCTTTGCTTCATGTTTTTTGTGTAATTGACTTCTCTGAATTATGGACATTTAAACATGTCCTTGTTTATAGATCTAAGCCTTATTTGCGTGTTTATGTGTGTGACATTTGAACATGTCCACTGTATGTGGACCCTTAGCCTTATTATGTACTTTGTGTGCTATTACATGTACTATTTATGTGTATGTCATGGCCATGACTCTTACGTGCTATGTTTTTCTCAAATTTTTATGCCATGATGGATATCATGCATCTCTCTAGTTTGTTGATGCCATGATTGACATCATGCATCTTCTTGATTAGTTATATATTATTTCCAAGTATTTAGTGTATGATCATTTTTCATTATGTGCTTAATTTATAACATCCATCTAGACATGATACTATGCATGTTTGGCTTTACATGCATCATACATTTATATTTTAATCATATTAATAATATGATGCCATGATCTCCAATGTTATCATAATTACTCTATATTTAGATATTTATATAGAATTATTTTCATAAATTTTTATTTTAAGATAATTTATTGTGCATGCTTCATAACTCACCTCAAAATAAGGGGAATACATTGTGGCTTATCTTAGAGACTAAGTTACAATAGTCCACTACAATAAAAAATAACACTACTTGCTTAATTGATCATAGTGCATACCTATTTTTTTCTCAAAAAGTATATTTAGACAATATCACACCATTTGGATAATGTCATAGGTCGATATTGTGACAAACATTGCACTTTCATCCCAAAAATAAAAAAACAACATTTTCTAAAATTCTCAAAATCAAAATCAGTCTATAAAATAGTTTTTAGTGGTCATCCAAAAATAATTGCATATTTATACTCAACATTATTACATATTTGGCTCAAATTGGGGGTATCATACATGACATGTGTTCTATAAGGTTACATGTTTTTACTCAATTATCATAATCAATAAACTCAGATATTAGATTGGGGGCATGTCCATAAAACATGAGCATAATATTACTTATTTTTTTACTAATTTCTATAGAAGGAAATAAAATTCATTTCATTCTCTATGTTATACACCAAAATTGGATCATATTATTTTTTCACTAGTTTTACACTAGAATGAATATTTTTTGTCTGCAAAATTTGATTCAACTTTTTTCACAAATTTTACACTAGAATGATCTATTGGGATATATACAAGGATTAAAAGATACTATAATACTTTGAGTTGTGAGATGATAAATTCAAGTGCATTTTTGAGTTTATAATCACAAAATTCTCCTACCAATGAGGATTAGGACATGCATAGTCCAATCCAAGTGTTTTAATGCAAAAAATATCCAAGGGTTTTACCATATTTAATCACTAGTTTTGCACTAGAAAACACAATGATTCACATACATGAAAAGGTGTATTCTTTCCTTTTTATTTGATCTATAATTTTCCTATCTTTAATATTAGGTTTTTATCCTAATTAATGTCTAATTTATATATTTTTCATTGCAAGATTGCATGAAGCATAGTTTAACATGTGATCTACATTCAAGACCATTCTTCACAAGTAAGCTCATGTATAACACTCTTCACTTTACTCTATTACTTTCAATTTACTATGTAAAGGGATTTTTGGGCACAACATGGATTTAGCTGTGTAAATTTAAACCCAAATATCAAACTACTTGGTTATAGTCTAGATCAATTAGAACCTAAATACAATTAGATGAATAAACTATTAAATATTACAATTAAATCCTAAATCTAAATGCTCTATACCAAGATCAAATGGAATAAAAATATAAGGTGATGAGATTGCTTACCTTGACTCTAAAATTTGACATAGTGATGTTGCTTGATCAATGATTATTGATGATTGATTCATGAACATAGGTTCAATGTTTGGTTGGTATTTAGATTCCATGGAGGAAGAGTCTTGTTTAAATATAAAATGGAGGGAGAGATCAATGGATGAGATTAAAAGTTGGATGAGGGAGATCAAGGGTGGAAAATTAAAAGGAATTTAAAATTCCTTAAAAGCCTCTAGATTTAGAGGCTTCTAGAGAGGAGGGGTGAGAATAGAGAGGATTTTAAATTTTAATAATTATAGAATCCTTATTATGGGTTAATGATGATAAGATGGGGGATTAGATAGGGATTAGGTAGATGATTAGGGACTAGGGGTGTAGGAGAGCCTCAGAGTAGGCTTAGTAGGTGGGTCATGAGAATTTAAAATTGTTAAATAATAGATAAGTGGAGATTAGGATAAGATAAGAGATGATTGGAATAATTAATGAAGAAGTGGGATAAGACTATAGTTAGTGGATGAAGAATATTGATCAGGGCACATTAGATGAAAGGGGATAAATTAGTAGAACTAAATGAGATGATCAGAATTAGTGTCGACTAATAAGAATATTAGTGATGATAATGTACGTGAGAAAATTTAAATGCATACATTTTCCCCCTCTTTGAAAAGGAATTTCAAGTGAAGTGAAGTGAAAGGATTAATGCTATTTTACAAAAAAACCATGTCATTGATGAATGTTAATAAATTATATTAGTGGATATGATGTCCCTTCGAGGGGACATGTAAGGAATAATAAGATAGATGGCCACTTGAAAGAATAAATGAGGGGTGGGATGGATAGATGAGGGAATGGGGTATTAGGTGAAAGATAGATGATGAAGAAGATGAAAACTAGCCTGAGTGGTGAGCTACAAAGTGATGATGGCACTGGTAAATACACATGCACATGGGGTAGAGATGATGGGTGTCATGGTTGTTGACACATCCCAAGGGGGAATCAATCATAACATGATGATGATAGGATTATAATGCCAAAATCTTTAGACGTATCCCAAACAAATATGAATGTAAAGGAGAGTTATAGGCCAAGATAAGATTTATTTGATGAGATTGATGATGGGTGTATCTCAAAGCTAAATTGATTAAGATAATGTAGGTGATGATAGAGAAGAAATACAATGATCGAGTGATAAAAATTCAAGGGAAAAAGGAGCTATGGGAAAGAGGGGATAGAGGGGATGATTAATCATTAGAAAGTGATGATGATAAGGATGATTATACTTATTAGTGATTGAAGGATATGATGTAGATGATGAGATGAGGATAAAATATTGGATGTTAGTCAGATGGACAATGAGGATTAGATGAATGATGAGGATGGGGATGATCAAGCCATCACAATTATCATAAAGCTCATCATAGTCTAAGCAATCCACTAAATATGGCACTTGATAATATGCCACATGATATAAGCATGACCAAGAGGGCACCTATAAGCATTATGAGAGATTTGGTTACCTATAGCATCCTTGTTCATTACCCAATAAACAAAAAGAGATAAGATGAAAACAAAACATAATATAAAACAAGATATATACATGATGCAAACAAGACAAACAACACTGACAAGTATTTACATGCAATGCCACAATGTCTTGTATAAGGATGGGATGAGTGATTGGGGGATGGGTTGGACTAGGATGATCATGATACATTTGAGACTTAGGATAGACTTGGGTTTGGATAGGATGAGCGTTAGGAGGGTTAGGATGATATATTACCCCTAGTTTAGTATAAAAGGATGGATGATGTGATAAGGTTTTTGAATTCTGACTTGGTCTTGAAATCAAATTGAAAAGTGGCCAAGGAAAGGGATTTCAAAAATTAATGACCAAGGATTACCAATAGAAAAAGCCTTGAAAGAGTCCAATTTATCAAGGAGTGTAGGAGATGATGGGATAAAATACCTTTCACACTAGCAAAGAAGTGATTGGATGGGTACTGGATATGAAGAGGCAATGATAAATAAAGTGATGGGATCAAGTACCTTTCACACTAGCAAGGAAGTGATTTGATGGGTGATAGATATGAATGAGAAATGATAAGGAAGGTGATGGGTTCTCTATTAAAGTCTTTGACAAGGTAATGTATGTCAATAATACCTTGGAAAGAGGATGATAAAGATATGAAGGGATGAATGACCACTCAGATTTGGTTTTAGACCAAATGGTGTATCCAAAGAGGACAACTGGGAAGACATGACATAGATATCATATTTGATGAAAGATGAATAGTATGGAGATGGATGCAATTAGGGGATTAGGGATAAACCAAGAAACCATGGATTATTTTTGGCTTTTTCAAAATTTTATGATTTTTAGGGTTTTTTGGAATATTTTAATTTTAGGGATTTTTTGGAATATGTATGTACACTATACAAATAGGGTTACTAGAAAAAGGAATACCAAGCCTATTAACCAAGATGAGGATGGATGGATGAGCATTAAGAGGATGAAGGTGATGAATAAAAGGGGATTAAGACCAAGGAAGAAGGGACTAAGGATTGCCAATGACTACATCTTGAGGGAACTAGATGTTTGGTTACCTGTGTATCTATAGGAGGACATGCCAAGGTTATTCTGGAACATTTCTCAAGACAACTTCCTCATCCTTATGAAGGTTAATATGGGAAGGAATGTGATATGATGGAAGATG
The DNA here is from genome assembly GCA_037957365.1 of Torreya grandis. Lineage (NCBI taxonomy): Eukaryota > Viridiplantae > Streptophyta > Pinopsida > Cupressales > Taxaceae > Torreya > Torreya grandis. The sequence goes on along the minus strand of JARHVA010003382.1, from coordinate 624,331 downwards.
ATGGGTAGGAAAAATGGACTAAAGGATAGGATAGACATGGATGATATGGAGGGGATTAACAAGGGATGGGAAATGGATAGATTTACCCCCAAGTATTGAGGTATAATGTAGATAATATATATTTTACCATGATTTCATAAACTGGTTTTCATTATGGTACTTGCCCAAGGTGCCAAAAGACTAGTTTTCACCATTGGATGATTATATATATATATATATATATATATATATATATATATATATATATATATATATATATATATATATATATATATAATTGGCATATCGATTTATTAGATATGAGTATGAGATAAAAGAATGCTAGCACCAGATGGATCTTCAATCAACACTTGTTTAGGAGATGTGTGATACTTAGACCATGTGATGGATGCCAGATTCCTAGATATCTTGGTGGCCTTTTTTTATTCTTGATTTAACATCCTTTGGAAATTTTAACCAGGTGTCTTTGTAACCCCTACGAGGGACAATGCTTCCTAGGGATTTGAGGCATGGTGAAGATGGGGGTATGCTATGAATGTGATCATAGGATATAGGATGTGAATGAAGGATAAGATTAGGATGAATGATATGATGAGATGGGGAGTGGAAATAGGGTTTGATAGTTTCATACACCATTGGATATGGTGGAGGGGATTCTTTACATGTGTGACATGAGATTAAGGGATTTAAGACCTTTTGATTTTTTGATTCTTTAATCCAATTATTAAGAGGATGGTCAACCATATGATTATTACTTGTGATACTTTTTTGATTTATGCAATGGGTTTGACTTTGACTCCCCATAGTACTAGATTAAAGGTTTCACTAGGGATAATTGATTTTGGACTTGGTATATAATGATTATTTTAAATCTGATAGTTCCCTTGTTAGCATATTATTGTATTTACCTTAGGTTATTTACTAAGGTAATTTATTTTGGTTAGTTTCCTTAACCACTTTGGTTAAGAGGTTAGTTGTTTATTCGGCCTTTGTTATTTCATGCAAGCCGACATAGGTTAGTTTTATTATACCCGTCTCATGCTTCACGGGTATTTCATTTGTTTGCCTATTTAATAGGCCTTCATGCTTAGTTGAACGTGGAATGTGTGCTCTGCTATTCTCAATCTCATTTTCTCTCTGTATTTTATTTAATCTAATATGGTATCAGAGCCTATGGTTTGTAGAACCTGAGTGAAGGTTTGTGGAAGCCAGAGAGAGGTCGGTGTCTTGCCAGGGAGGAGCTTCAGGCACCCAGTGGAGAGTCGAGGAGAGAGAAAGCATCACGGAATTCGGAAAACTCAACCAGAAGGTCTGAAAATTGCCAGGAAGTATCAGAAGGCTAAATAAGACCAAAAGGAAGCAAAAACAAGCTGTTTTAGAGGCTCAAAAGCCTCTGTTGAATTTATCTCTGTGCTGGGCGCCGTACGGATTCGGCAAAATCAGAAAAATTCATTTCTTCATCTTTTTCAGTGAAACAAAAGTCTAAATTGCAAGTTAAATCAAAACTAAGACACTGGTGAAAACGGTTTGCAATTTGGTTGAGAAACGGGCTCAGAAGAAGTTTCAGAGGTAGGCCAATTTTCTGATTGGCTGAATTTTTTTTATAAAATTTTTAGCCTAAAGTTTTTAATATTTCAATTATTTTTATTTTTTAATTGAAATAAATCAAAACTTTAGCCAATAAGGGTTATTGGGGACCTACCGCTGACTAATAATCACGGAAGTGTCTGGAAAGCTAAAAATTTTAGCGTTTTCTGGGTTTTTTATCTGAATGTCAATGGAGAAAGAATTTTTTAAATCGGAATTGTAGTTTTCCCGATTTAATTGTTTCAGTGGTAGATTTTTTGTGATCTTGCAAACGGTATTGAATTTATTGCCAAAAACCGGATAAGGTTGTTCAGTGTCAATATAGAATCAGTGTGTAGAAGGAATTTTTTTTTTTTTTAATTTAAAAAAAAAAAAAGTCATTATAGTTTTTCCGATTTTATCATTTTCGTGAAAAACTAGGTAAAATGGCTAGTATTCAACACCTGTTACTACCAGATTCTCAGAAATTGACTGGCAAGAACTTTAGTTTGTGGAGTCACAAGGTTTTGACAATATGTGAATATCTGAATATTGATCAAATAGTGCTCGGTAAAGAGCAAAGGCCTGCCACTGCTACCAATGACTATGATAAACGTCATCGTGAGGCTCTCATGTTGTTAAAATTGTCAGTAGCAGATAATCTAATCTCAGAGGTCAGAAATGCGACTATAGCATCAGATTTATGGAAAACTTTATCTTCAAAATATCAGGCTTCTGAAGCCGGTAGAGTGTTGTATTTGAAGAATTTGTTGTTTTCCACTAAGATGCAGGAAGGTGGCTCCATTTCTGAGTTTTTATTGCAGATCAAGGACATCAGTGACCAGTTGAAAGCAGTGCAGAAACCTGTTGATGAGCAAGATTTGATTGCTCTTGTTATGCAAAATCTTCCACCATCATTTGAGTCATTTGTGGAGTCCTTGCACATGATTGCTGAGATGCAGACTTTGGATTTTGAAACATTGTCTACATTGCTATTGCAAAAGGAGAGACGACAGGAGCATGCAGTGTTGTCTACATCCACTTCCACAGAGAGTGCATTCTTTATTAAGGAAAAGGGTAAGCAGTCTGATAAAAATAGCTATCCATCAGAATCTTCACAAGTAAGTGGTAATAAGAGATCTAAATGGAAATGTTTTTACTGTAAGAAACCTGGTCACCTTAAGAAAGATTGTAGGAAAAGACAACATGATATGGCTAACCCCAGAAAGAAAGCTCATCATGCGAATGTAGCTGAAGGTGAAGGCGAGGAATCACCAAATTTTGCTTTCATGGCTTCCAGTGGTAATTCTGTGGTGGATCGAGCTTGGTACTTTGATTCAGGGGCATCTTGCCATTATACATGCCATAAGGACTGGTATGTGGATTTTGTTGAAGATAACAGTAGTAATGAATCTGTATCTTTAGGAGATGGTACAACATATTTTGTGAAAGGATTTGGTAATGTTCATATAAGTTTTAATGGTACAGTAAATTATACATTCAAGAATGTTAGGTATGTACCGGATATGAACAAAAATCTTCTTTCAATCAGTGAGATCACCTCAAAATCTAATTTTGTTGTAAAATTTCAAGAACAACAATGTTTAGTCACCACTAAAGATAACAAGATTATTGCTGTTGGGATCGGTGAGAAAGGCTTGTATAAGCTTGCAGATCCAATCAAAGCAAAAGAAAGTGCACTTGCAGCAGTTGATAGCACAAGTTCACTATGGCATGAAAGGTATGGGCATTTGAATTTTTAGTATTTGACTACATTGAGTAAGACTAAGATGGTTAACGGGATTCCTTCTATTCGGCATAATCATCATGTATGTACTGGATGTCAGTTGGGGAAGCAAGTTAGACATTCATTTGATGTTGGTAAAGCTTCGAGAGCAAACGGAGTATTGGATTTGGTACATGTAGATTTGCATGGTCCAATGCAGACACCTACCCCTTCTGGTGCCTGTTATTTCCTGTTACTAGTTGATGATTTCTCTAGGAAAAAGTGGGTATACTTTCTAGTAAAGAAATCAGATTGTTTTTCTAACTTTCTTACTTGGAAAGCTATGGTTGAAAAACAGGCAAGACGGCCAGTGAAATCTCTTAGAACGGATAATGGGGGTGAGTTCATCTCAAAACAGTTCAAGGACTTTTGTGCCACTGAAGGCATACACAGACAATACACTACACCTTACACTCCACAGTAAAATGGAGTTGTGGAAAGGCGTAATAGGACGGTGATGGACATGGCTCGTTGTATGGTCCAAAGCAGAAATGTCCCATACAGGTATTGGGCAGAGGCAGTGAATACAGCAGTATACATCCTCAACAGAAGTCCTACAAAAGCTTTGGAGAATTTGACTCCAGAGGAGGCTTGGTCAGGTCGAACTCCAGATGTAAGTGATTTCAGAATTTTTGGTTGTGTAGCTTTTGCAGTTATTCCTAGTCAAAAGAGAAAAAATTTGGATGCAAAAAGCAAAACATACATGTTTGTTGGATACAGTGATCAGTCAAAGGCCTACAGATTACTTGATGTTTCTACTAACAAAGTTGTGGTAAATAGAGATGTCATAGTAAATGAACAAATGCCATACTTCACAGCAACTGGTCAAGTTTCAGATATTGAGTCATTGTTATCTAATGATTCCATTATTAGTCATAATGTGAAAAATGAGCAGGATTCTTGTTCATCAGTGGAATCACATTCCGGGGAGGGAATTGATACAGGTCATTGTGAGGTTCCAGCAACACAACCAAAGAAGCCAAAGTGGTATACTGCCACAATTGAAGCACTAAAAGAAGGAGACTTGCCACAAGATGTGGAAAGTAGAAGACTGAGATCGGGAAAGCAGTTTGGTAATAGAGGTGAGCATGTTAATCTTGCTCTAACAACTGATGTTTCACAAGTATTTGAGCCTAATTCTTTTTCAGAGGCCAAAGGGAAGTCTGAGTGGGAATCAGCTATGCAATTGGAATATGATTCCTTGATGAAAAATAATACTTGGAAGTTAATGGAACTACCACCAGGAAAGAAATCCATTGGTTGTAAGTGGATTTATAAGGTAAAATACAAAGCAGATGGTTCTTTGGACAAACACAAAGCCAGACTTGTTGCAAAAGGTTATGCACAAGAGGAAGGGGTTGATTATGAGGAGACTTTTGCTCCAACCACCAAGATGGTAACTTTTTGTTTGATTATTGCTATTGCTGCTCAGTTTGGATGGCAGGTGCACCAAATGGATGTAAAGAGTGCTTTCTTGAATGGAGATCTAGAGGAGGAAGTCTACATGGTTCAACCACAGGGTTTTCAGGTTCCTGGTAAGGAACATCTTGTTTGCAGGTTGATCAAGTCCTTGTATGGACTTAAGCAGGCTCCTCGAGCTTGGTATACAAAAATAGACTCATATCTTAGGGAGTCAGGTTTCAAAAGGTGTAACTCGGAACCAACTCTCTATGTAAAGGTGTCTGGTGATGATATCTTGATTCTCATTATATATGTTGATGATATAGCCATCACTGGGAGTAGTACTAGTCTCATTCAGCAAATGAAAGCTGATGTTTGTTGTACTTTTGACATGACAGACTTAGGACTACTAAAATACTGTTTAGGTGTTGAGTTTTGGCAAAGTGGTAATACTATATTTGTGTCACAGAATAAGTATGCCAGTTCATTGCTAGAAAGGTTTAGAATGATGGATTGTAATCCAACTCACACACCTATGGAAACAGGAGCTAAAATTTCAACAAACACTGATTCACCTCCGGTCAATGAAACAGTGTATCGGCAGCTAGTGGGTAGTCTCATTTACCTCACTACCACTAGACCGGATATTTGTTTTGCAGTGAGTTTTCTATCTCGCTTCATGTCTAAACCACAGGAAGTCCATTGGTTAGCTGCAAAACGAGTATTAAGATATGTTAAAGGTACTCTTGACTTTGGCATACTGTATAAGAAGTCTGTAGATTTTGAACTTTTAGGATATTCTGATTCTGATTGGGCAGGTTCAGTTGATTCAAGAAAATCTACAACAGGGTATGTTTTCACTTTTGGTTCAGGAGTTTTCTCATGGCAGAGCAAACTACAAACTACAGTAGCATTATCTTCAACAGAAGCAGAGTATAAAGCTGTGGTTAGTGCAGGTTGTGAAACCATGTGGATAAAGAAAATTTTGGAGGATCTTCAGTTTGAGTCATCAAAGCCTACTCCAATTTTTTGTGACAACCAAAGTGTTTTGAAGATGGTGAAGAATCTAGTATTTCATGCCAGGACCAAACACATTGAGGTTCACCATCATTACATCCGACAGTTGGTTACAAATGAAGACATCAGTCTCTTCTACTGCCCCACTGTAGAGCAGCCAGCTGATATAATGACCAAACCACTTGGTACAGACAAGTTCATAAAATTTAGAGATAAACTTGGTCTTGTTTCTGGTTTAGTCATTAAGGGAGGGTGTTAGCATATTATTGTATTTACCTTAGGTTATTTACTAAGGTAATTTATTTTGGTTAGTTTCCTTAACCACTTTGGTTAAGAGGTTAGTTGTTTATTCGGCCTTTGTTATTTCATGCAAGCCGACATAGGTTAGTTTTATTATACCCGTCTCATGCTTCACGGGTATTTCATTTGTTTGCCTATTTAATAGGCCTTCATGCTTAGTTGAACGTGGAATGTGTGCTCTGCTATTCTCAATCTCATTTTCTCTCTGTATTTTATTTAATCTAATATCCCTAGCACCTGATATTGGGCTTCACTTGGGGAAGACATTTTTGGATTAGGCTAAGGATTTGTCTTTGCTTGATTTTGACCAATAGGATCAAAGATGATTTGATCTTGATTTATGACTTTTAAAATATGATCTTGGATATTTGGATGCATGGCACATGATGTTGAATATAGATAATAATCTAATGATGCATATTCTTGTTTATTCCCCTTATGGAGTGTGCAATAAGGATTATGGAGGTGAGGGAGAAGATGAATGTTATGTGATGGAGTAAGGGGATAATGGGTAACATAGTCCTCATAAAGGTCACTAGGATCCTTAGCCTTAACATCAAAGAAAGTGTCCTCAAAAATATTAAAAGGATCATTAAGACATGTATATAAGGTAGGATCAAATCCACTCTGATAATCTTTGATAGATAGAGCTTGCAAAAACTCAGTTATGAACTCATCATATTGATTAGGATTAAGATATATGCATAGTGATTGGCTATCATCTTGATTGTGGGATCCTTCAAAAGATCAGACATTAACATCATCTATTGTAATATTGATAAGGGATGATGTTTTTGATGAAGAATCTGATGTAGATAGTAGTGTTGCACATGATCCTTGTAGTGTCTTTGATGCTGACTTTGTTGTACATGATGATATGATTATATTAGGGGAGTAATTGTCTACAACTGACCTCTAAAAATTAGGTATGTGATGTGATGAGTGAGAGGGAGATGATGGATGAATTATGGAATGAGTAAAGAGAGGGCCATGGAAGGATTCATGAGATATAGAAGGACTAGGCATATGGGAAATGGACTTGTGGTTGGTGGAGGATTGATCAATGATGGGGGATTATGGAAGAGGGACAAAATGTCTTGATGTGGATTGAAAGGGGAAGGGATTGATTGTGATTAGGAATGAAATATTGGCATTCATCTTCTTGTTCACTCAGGGATTTAAATTCATCTAATTCATCCTCGATTACTATGTCACCATTATTGATGAGGTCTTAGACATAATATCAAAAGTTTTTACATTGTTTAATGGAATGCCCCCAGGTTTGATAATATACGTAATATCATTTTGATTTATACTAGGAGGGCTTAGGCTTAGTGGGATCAAGATGTTGTATAGGTGGATAAACCATGATGTTAGTGGTGATATGTTGGCTGAAGAGGGTTTAATTGACATAGGAAGGGAAGTATAAGGACCCACTTCACTATGTGACTAATATGTGGAAGCATTGGAATTGTGATCAGATGATTATTGATGTGACTGGGTAGGTGAACTAGTAGTAGGCAAGGTAGATAGGATATGATTCCCTTTGATAGTATAGGAAGGACTAGATGACTGACTATGACTAGTGGATGGGGGATTAGAAGGAGACATACATGGATGGGTTTGGACAAAGGGTAAGGTGAATTGAATGGGGTCAATGTCATTAGGAAATTGGACACCCATCTCAAGGAGCTAAAAGAAAATTGCCTGGGGGTTTTCATCAAGATATTTATAAAATAAGGAAATTTATGAATTAGAGAGGCCATGGCTAGGATGAGGACTAGTTGATGTTGGAAAGGAATGGGATGAGGATGAGTAGTGAGGAAGGAATTGCTTGGGAGATGTTTTTAGGATTTTGGGCTCAACTTCATTGGGAAGGTGGGCACATATCTTTAGTAGCCATAGGAGGAATTCATCTTTATTTTTTGTGATGTGTTGATTGATTAGGGTGACCTTATCAAGGAATGCAAGGATTTTTTTGATAGGATAGAGGGTTGTGGATGAGAAAGGATGAAAGATGTTGGTTTGGGGCAAATGGGAGCAAGGTTCAAAGGTAGGTGAGCACCTATTTCTAGAGCTCATAAAAGAACAACATCCTTATTGGCCAATATTTATTGGTCTACATGAACTAGGTCCAAATCCATGAGGATATATGAAGATGGATAATGAAGGGGGTTGATGTGGGGGTAGACCAAGGATTAGATATGGATTCTTGAACAAAGTAGATCCAAGGGCCCAAACTAGTAGGATAGGTGATGATGGGGATGAGATAGACTAATGGATTAAATACTAGGATTAGACTTCACTTTGAGAGTACAATAGGTGCTAATAACCTATCAATAATGCCTATTTGTAAAGATCTAAAAAAGGATTAGGGATTTGATGGGTGTCTAGATTCAAAACTAGTAAGATGATGATATGATGGGTACTAGCTATGAATAGCCAAAGATGATAGAGATGAGAGTGATGATGATGGGTTTGCTAAATTGAAACTGACATAGTGACAAGATGCTATCAGGATACTGACTAGGTATGAGATATGACCAAGGAATGAGTGATAATGGATTAAGATGATAGGATAATGTAGATGATAAAAGGACTATCTCAAAATCTTAGACTGATTTGCTCAAGATAGGATGGGGTGGGATTATTATAATGAAGGTGATTAAGACAATGGAATAAAGACAAGTATGATGATAGGTGATGATGAAATGATTAAGGATAATGTGGGATGAGCATGTTTTAGACCCATATGTGACCTAGAGAGCCAACTATGATAAGGATAGACTATATGGGTAATGAAGATAAGGTCAATACAAATGATTGGGTATGGAATTTAGGACAAGATTAGGATATGTATGTGATGGGGGGGATGGCCAATGATGAGTGATGACTAGGATGGGATATGACTAAAAAGATATACAAGAGAGAAAATGGCATGTAAAAGAGGGTAAGACAAGGATATACAAGATGATGATGATGATGAGATGAGAGATTTACCAAGGCAAGAATATACAAGATAGATATGTATAAAATGATAGTAGGATGTAAAAAATGGGTTGTGTAAAGGACTTAGCTAAGTGTATAAGTTTTTTGGGTGAATCTTGTTTCAACTCACAAACAACACTAGTTTATCACAACACACACACACACGTAGGAAAACCAAAATATATGATTAGTAAACTCAAGGGTGCGTAACCCGATGCTCACACTATCCAACAACTTTATGGGTGAGGCTGTAGGATGGTGACCTATTATAGAATTGATTGAACCCTCTTGACCCCATTATCACATGATGAATATTTAGGAGTTGATACTAACTTTGACAGTGAGGCATCTATTATAGCCAAAGGATCTTATGCTAGGTTTGAACAAGGTTCTCTAGGTACATCCCTTATATATGTGAAGGTAAAATGGGGCCTAAGTCCATATAGGATGCTATCTAACTGACTTACATATTAGAGCCTAGTCACCCATCACTCCATGAAACCCTTTATGGGGAACTATACTTAGGTATATAATGACATCTCTCCTTATTTTTAGACTCCATCAGAACATGGAGTTTGGACTAGTGTGTGGTGGTAAAATCCATGGTCACTAGCCCCCTAAAAAAGAAAAAGATGGAGGGTTTATAGGTTATTTTTGATCCCCAAAGAATCATCATAAAGATGTAAGGGGGAGAGCATACACCAACCATATCCCTCATATTAAAAATAAGTAGTCAAAAATGATATTAATGAATCGATTATGATTAAGTGTGAGACATTTACAAGATGAAAGACAATAATATACAAGATAAAGAGTTATATACAAGATGAAATGATCAAGGTGATTTAAAATTGGGTTTTAAAGTGCCCCAATGAGTCTTTGATAGGTGACCTACAAGAACATGGTTAGTAGTTTAAATGGCACTTAAAAGGAGGTGTCCTACAACACAAGGATTAGTAGTTTTAGCTTGAAATGATCAGACCTGTAAGCATAGGTCAAATTTGTTAACAAGAAAAATTAGATAGATGAATATAAATGATGTCTATGTTTGATTTCAAAATTGGTCAAGTTATAAAATAAATGATTAATAGTTTTCTTTATTTTAATCTTCGGCCAATCATTCCATAAAGCAATACAAGGTAACCTGTAATGAGAAAAGTGTTAGTAGTTTGATTATCATAAATATCCAAATGTTGAAAATTACACCTTTTCTATATGATTGTTATTTTAATATTACAAGATAAAACAAAATCTTGGTTAATATGAATAAATCATCTGATTAATAATAACAAAGGCTATTCGACCCAATTACCCCTATCTTGCATTACTTTTTAAGAAATTAATAAAGGGTGATATTAGTAAACACTGTAATGGTATTCTTAATAAAAGATTTTTGGCTATATATCTAAAGATAAAAAGCAAACATTATATTTTCATTCAACCAGTCAAATCAAAATGAAGTTTATCCAAATGAGTGGTTAAATATTTAATAACATTATGATTACTACCAACAACATCAACACATCTTAAATCATTTTTTTGGTAACCATAAATTACATGACAATTGATGTCTAACTTGAGGGCTGGTCAAGACCCCTAGATATATTATCTCTTGGAATAGATGGGCGTCATGATGTCTTATCAATAAAACCATATCAGTATATAAATAAAAAAAAATCCCCTTGATCAGTGAATGGCCTATTCCAAAATTTAAAGATTTTTTTTAAGCTGATAGTACCTACTAGGAGGTGTAGCTTATTGAGCTGAGTTCAATCTAAGGGGATGAGTCACAACGTGGCTGAGGAAGTATATTGAGATGGGTTAGATATCAACAAGGGATAACCAAAGAGAGTTGAATTTTGAGTGAGCCAAGTAGGTGTATATTGCATAAAGGGTTCCAACAAACTATGGAATAGAATGCTTCAATAATATGTATTACAAGTTGGCATGCAGTATTTGACAGAATGACTTAATGACATGATATAGTGTAGAACAGTGTTATCAGCATCTATTAAAGCATAATGTGAAGTAGAGTTTTTAAAATACTACATATAAAGTGTTTGACTAAATAGTTGAATAGGATTTATTTTAATGTAATAAAAAAATTATAGTTTAAGATAGGTGGGTATCCTCACACTATAGTAGCACTATTTGGATAGGTCACGCAATTTACCCTTACCTGCCTACACCCATTCATTAAATCATAAACTTATTCATTAAATAATAATATAGGATGAATGCTTGCCAGATATTACAACTAAGTTTTACCAAGATCGTAGACATACAATAGGGGTTGTAGTAAACCTAGGGTTCAAAACCTAATAACATTGCTTGTAGGAAAAATGCAACTTACAAATATATAAGGAAATCTACACCTAATGCCTCAAAAAAGTGTAATGTATTGTTCAATTAACCTTTGATAGCATCCTCCCAACATGTTGCATGTGAACTCTTGATCAGTTTCCTGATTACTATAAACTTAAGAAAACATTCTCAAAGCAAAAAATATTAGTTTAAGAGGATCTCCCATCCCACCATGGTCACCAATTTGTAGAAGGATTTTTGTGCATAATATGGATTTAGCTATGTAAATTCAAACCCAAATATCAAACTAATTAGTTATATTCTAGCACCATTAGAACTTAAATTCAATTAGATGAATAAACTATTCAATCCTACACTTAAATCTTAAAGCTGAATGCTCTAAACCAAGATCAAATGGAATAAAAAGACAAGGTGATGAGATTGCTTACCATGACTTAGAAATTTGACATAGTGATGTTGCTTAATCAATGATTATTGATGATTGATTCATGGACATGGGTTTAATGCTTGGTTTATAGTTAGCTTCCATAGAGGAAGAGTCTTGTTTAAATAGAAAATGGAGGGAGAGATCAATGGATGAGATTCAAAGTTGGATGAGGGAGATCAAAGGTGGAGAATTAAAAACAATTTAAAATTCCTTGGAAGCCTCTATATTTAGAGGATTCTAGAGAGGAAGGGTAAGAATAGAGAGGATTCTAGAATTGGATAATTCTATAATCTTTCTTAGGGGTTAATGATGATTAGATGGGGGATTAGATAGGGATTAGGTAGATAATTAGGGACTAGGGGTGTAGGAGAGCCTAGGAGTAGGCTTAGTAGGTGGGTCATAAGAATTTAAAATTACCAAATAATAGATAAGTGGGGATTCAGATAAGATAAGAGATGATTAGAAGAATTAATGAAGAAGTGGGATAAGACTATAGTTAATCGATGAATAAATATTGAGGGGGGAACATTAGATAAAAAGGGATAAATTAACAAAATTAAATGAGATGAGCAGAATTACTATCGACTAACAAGAATATTAGTGATGATAATGTAGGTGAGTAAATTTATATTCATACATATTGCATTACCATAATAAAATGTGAGGAAAATATAGACACCAAAATTAACATTTAATGCTAAAACAATGCACTTATGACCACTCCTTATGCACACTCAACCTATGCTCAATTCCACAATTTTAAAATGCTAATACTCCACTTCTATGAAGATGACCCTCTATTCTTAGGTGACTCTTCTACTAAATGTTTATATTCCTCATTCCAAACAACATAGACTCATTATTTGATTGATTTTTTTGGGCCCTATTTCATGCTAAGTAGTAGAGCCATGCCAACTCAACAAATACCTAAGTATGAGGAAACTATATGGAAGGCTACTATTTTTGTCTTTTAATAATGCCAACTGGCTAGTGGCTAACAACTCCAAATAGCATTAGGAACTAGGCACATGGGATAATGATTGAACATTAAAAACAAGTGACTCCTTTTGAATCACATAGCATTGGGAAATGGGTGCATGAGACAATGACTTCATATTGAAGGTAAAATGTAGTGGAGGTGGTGAGATGTGTACCTCCAGTGTTAACTTAGTAGTTGACATGTCCCATTCCTCATAAACCTAGGACACTCTAAATCCTCTAAAAGGAAGTTGAGTTTCGCTAAAGAGGGGGAGACAAACTAGAGTAGTAAAGCTCTGGCAAATTATTTCTAGAGGATTGTCTTAGGCTTCGAGTTTATCTTGAGATACATTTTCATGTTCCTTTTATAATGCCCAAGCTTGCCTATGAGCTTGGTTCATAGTAGTTTATGTTGAGCACTTGCTCAGTTATATGGACTATGTATGCATTATTGGTTAACATATTAATGAATAATTCCTTGTGCAAATGGTTAATGAGCTAAATACTTAGGTCTTAAAATGTTATTTTATTACATGTTTTATTCTATCAAATGCATGGCCATGTTCTTGCAAGTTTATAACTTAACTCACTCATGACATACCTATAACTGAAAATGAATCCTACACCCAAGATATGAAATACACTAAGTATGATTAAGACCCTATGTTCCAAATGATATCCATGCCTAAGCACACGACCATGCCTAATTCCCTTAACCTGACACTTAGTTGGCCCTCAAGTGCCTGAATGCCATTGAGCCTATGAAAGCCAAGGCTTACACTTATGAATGTCCAATCATCATTATGCTAACCATAACCCCTTGAAGGATAGAGTGTACCATGGAAAAACTATCCCAACATAGAACCTAGTCCTTTCTCTATTGCACTTCAAGTGAAAACATAAGACTTGCACCTTATTTATATTGATCCCAACACCGTCGAGTGTTAAATGTTGAGTGCCATAATAATAGTCAAGGTTTGCACCCCTTTAGAACAAACCTAGATCTGACCTAAATTGTTAGGTAGCACATGACTAGGCCCATGACAAGAAATCCTAATATTCTACAACATTTTTTTTAATTGCTGGGACCCATTTAATTTTGTTGTTGTAATAGTGCACCAAGATGATGCTTCGACTCTCCCTCAAGAACATCAAACACTAGCTAGAATGGGTGGAAGATAACTTTTCCTTGAGGCATCTGATTTATAGAGGGTATAACCTATGGAAGTGGGTCTAGAACCACTTGTATGATGCCATGTATGAGGTGTTCTTTTGTGAACTATTAGAGTAAGTGTACCATTGGTTGGCTACTTATGCGACCCATAAAAATTGAAGCTATTGACAATGCTATGAGTGGATGAAAGAATGCCTAGATAGGCTCATGAAATTAGATGCCACCTAGACTAGAGTTGTAGATAGATGGTGGTAAGGGGAACTGAATAACTATATGCTTGAGTTCATGGTCTTGATGTACTCCTACCTTGAAGAAGTAGAGTACCAATTCTTGCATGAACTCAGAGGCACATTTGTGAAAGAAATTGACATAAAAATCAAGAAGATGATGGTGGATTATGGATTTGAAATAATAATGATGAAAGGCTAAAGTCCTCTTACGTATGAGCAATACAACAAGGAATTAGGGGACATGTAGGTGAGGTGTGATGGAAGTAGATGAATAGATTGATAATTGGGAGCTTAGGTGTTAGGCTTATAACAACAAGAGGCACAAACTGATAGAATATATAGAGCCTAGAAGTGTTGAGAGACCTATAACAAGTGGGAAGGGCATGGGGAAGGATATATTTAAAGGAAGCCACACCCAGAGGAAGGAGCCCATAAATCCTTAGAACAAGCTCCACCATTGATGGGTGAATGATCTGGGTTCCCTCAGAACTTGAACATTAGAGATATGCCATATGTACCTAAGCCCTTTAAACTTGTGGTGTGAGCTCATGCACTCGATTCCCTAAAGAAAAATAAAAGATTGACCACTAACCTTGTTATTGACATAGACTTTGATCACTTTACACATTTGGACCAAAATTTTGTGATTGAACAAGTCATCATATATAAATAGGTAAGTGAAGATACCTCTAGAAAATGAATCAATGTCCCAACTAGACAAAAACTAAGAATAAATACCCTAATTTAGCCAATGTTAGTGGTATAACCTGGGCAATAGCCCTTAAGAAGTGGCCCTATGCAACTAGTTGGTAGTAAAATGACATCATCTTCTACAACACTAAAAATAACCACTAGACCAATACCTAGCATAGTGGCTAGATTCATTGGAGGACCAATGTTAGGACAAGCATCATGAGGATAAGCACTTTAGACATTACCTACTCCTTAGCCCTAAATTTATTATGAGGTGGTCATGCACCTACCATAATACCAAGGCATGGAAAACACTATAGAACATATAATCAAGTGTGAGTTATAATGGCGCACTTGGGGAATAACTCAATCCGATCATAAGGAAACTCAATTTGTGACATCCTTGATTGATCTGCCCATACTTGGTATAGGAATTTTTATCCTAACCAGGCTATGGTTGATTATGACACCTTGAAGGGAGCCTTCTTAAAGGATTTTGACATTCTTTAGTTTGAGAAGCAGAGCATTACCACACTCAAGGAGATAAAATAGGGATTATTAGAGAGTATGCACTTATATGATGCTAGATTAAAAATTCTCCTTTTTGAGCTCCGTTACAACATTCACCCCTTCTAGCATGTGTAATGGTTTATTAGATGACTACTAGTACATTTTAAAAGGGCACTATCCATGTAAACATTCATGAACCCTTGAGAAGTACTTGAAACCATGCTCAGATTTGAGGCATTTGGGAGCACCAATACAAGCATTAGTTCATTTATGGAGGCAGAGATTACATCCATGACCTTCCAATTATATAAGCTAACTATAAATTCATTGCAATAACCTAGAAGCAGGTTGTGGTGCATTGTCTACGAGATAGAGGGTCACAATAAAAATAACTTCCCTCAATAGAATATGCACGTACTACTTCTAAAATATTAAGTTTGTCACAAAGCACATGATGTTTGTAACTTCCCCTTGTTGTAACATGCCAATTAGGTTAGCATAACCATCTATTATAAATTGTTCAATGACTACACTCAAAACACAATTGACTATTGAGTAATTAATGAAATGCATCAGAATATAGAGAGAGGTGCATGACAAGTAACTATAACCATCAAAGGCTAGGTGAACTAGAGAATTGAGGGTTATGGCAAACTTAATGCTGGATATGGAAACTAAAGAGGCACTAGAAGGTTAGGTAGAGCATGTGGTGGATGAAGATTTCCACCATGATCATGTTATAAGTGTGGGTCAAATGTGCACTATTAGTGTAACTATCTGATACATCCAATGTGCACATATTTTTGGGGACTACATGTAGTTGAGGAGTACCTTGACTTGTACAAAAAACTGACCTAAGGAAAAATGTATGCTGATAAAGGTACAAAAATGATAAGGCACAAGCCTAAAGATACAAAGTGGGATCCAAAAGCATAGCCATCATGCATAAAATTGATCAAGGTATAGGCAAACACATGAAGTGGGATCACCACTTAGCCACCAACTATGCCAACACAAGAGTTGTGCCTAGAATATGGTGAACCAAGCTGCACCAAGTGCATAGTGCAGCTTGAACTAAAATTTATGCCCTACCTTGACCTAGTACGTCAAAAGGATGTTATGCAATAAGCCATGAGTGTAATAAAATTTTTGTAAGGAGAACTCTATCTAGATAGAGATATTAAAGTGTAGGCTACTACCTCATATAGAAATCAAGATAATAAAGAGGCTAAAGTAAAGGAGCTGATAGAGATCTTGTACCTCACATAAATACATGGGTTGATTCCCATGCTAAAATATTTGCTCTTAGAGCATATAGGGAAGAAGATGAGTGAATTTAATGATCCCCATGCAATTTAAGTTGCTTTGCCATATATGGAGTGGGTGCGTTAATTAAGGCATACTTAGATGTAGAGTATGACCAAAATTTTCTAGTGAATGCCACCATTAATAGATGGTCTATCAATGAAGTAATGATTGACACTAGTATGGAGGTCAATATCTTGACCAAGATGGCATGGGAGAAGATGGCTAGGCTAGCCCTGAGACCTTCTCCTCATGTACTCTTCATGGCCAATAAAACTTGAGCATATTTGATTAAAAATTTTCAAGGTGACATTATATATATTATGGGCACCAAATTCCACACTAACTTTGAGGTTATTGAGTTGGATGAATAGGATAACTACCCAACACTTTTAAGGAGGCCTTGGTGCTATGCCAATAATGCAAATATGCACTTTAAGAAGTGATACATGAGTTTAAATAATGGAAAGGAAATAGTAATGATCCCCCTTTCAAGTGATCAAGGACCCCCTATGTGAAGGATATTAATCTAGAGGATGAGATCAACCATATTTATAACATAATGATGTAAGGCATCGAGAATATCCATCCCTCTGATTAGGGAGTACTTTACTAGAAATATGGGAAATTAGCCTCAGACGCCATCAACATCACTTGCAACCAATGGATTGAAGAGGCATATGAGGCTACTGGTCACAGATGTTACTTGGTACTTGTAAAGGTGCCAATGTTCATAAAGACTGGTTGGATCTAAATTGATCATGATCTAAAATAATGGGTTTTATGATAAGAGAAGAAAGAAAATAAGGTACTCTACCTGAGCAAATGCAAGCTTATGACACTCCAAAAATTTGAGGGAAAAAACCTAATGGAAAGATAAGTTAATGACCTTGAATCATGTATCTTGAAAGAGATAGATAAAATGGGTACACTTGTATACACCTTGAGAAAAACTACTACACACTAGTGGTTAGCATAAAGTTCTAACTTTCCAACTTGGACAGAGGTAAAGGCATCCATGTGCACCAAGTTTGGGAGGATTAATGAGAACTTGGACATCTTGGCATACTTTGGTGACTCTGACCTTGTGGCATATGTGCACCTATGCAAAGAGACATAGACTGAATGTGACATGACTAACCCATATAATTTATAGGTGTATGCCTTTTACAGGACTCTAAAGACATGGGCATGGGCATGGTACATGGTTCATGAGATGTGTCAAGAGATAACCAATTGGGAGGTTCTTAAGGAGAATTTTGTGCATACTTTTTCCTTTTCCTCGATGAACTTATAACTACTTGAGCTATTGCAAATAATTCAAATGGTAGTATTCGAATACACCACAATCCTTGAGGAGTGATTAAAAGACATGTTTGGAGAAAAGGGTGTGAACTCCCAACCTTATTTGAGGAAAAATGCTTAATAGTGACTCCAACAAAGAGGAAGATGAAACTTGGAAGGGGTGCTATTGAAAAACACTAATCACCAAAAGCAATATCATGTACCAAGTAGATGATAACACTCCCAATGAAAAAGACCCCACTTATCTACATATTGAGACAATAGAGGGAACCTGATAAGTTAAGGATTCTCATCAGGAGAGGAATAAGCCATACCATGCACCAATTAAGATCATCAAAGTGGATATCAATGTATAAGGAGAGCCAAAGATGGATATTGTAGGTGCCTATTGGTCTGATGCATAACTAGTGTGAATCATAGACCTCCTAAAGGAATTTAAAGATTTGTTCCCTAGGACTTATCAAGCTATGAAGGGCATCCACCCATGCCTAGGAAATATAAGCATAAAGTTAATTGATGGTGAAATATTGATAAAAAAATACCCCTAAAATATGAATCCCAACCTCTACACTGAGGTAAAAATAGAGATCAATGTTATGCTAGCCACATAATTTACCCTATGAAGGAGTTTGAGTGGGTGAACCCAATAGTAATAATCATCAATAAGGATGGGTGCATTCACATTTTCATCAACTATAAAATGTTGAAAACATCAATGACCCCTTCCCAACTCCATTCACCGATGAGGTCCTAGAAGGCATTATAGGTTGTGAAATATATACCTTCACTGATGGGTTTTCTAGTTACCACCAAGCCTAGATTGAGGAGGATAAGAAAAAGCAACCTTTATGACCGAATGAGTTATTTTCCTTATAACATGATGAATTTTGGACTCAAGAATGCATTAGTCATGTTATCTAAGGTAGTGATCATTGTGTTTAAGGAATTCATCCTCAGGTTCCTCCAAATCTATCTGGATGATTAGATGGTGTATGGCCTTGTCAAATACGATTATGATAACTTAAACCTAATGTTTGAGAGGTGAAAGCAACATCAGATATACTCAAATTTGAATAAGTGCATCTTTACAACACCATTTAGAACCTTACTTAGACACATCATCTATAATGATGGTTTGCTCATTGATCTAGTGAAGATTGTTATCATCATTCAGTTGTAAAATCCTTCCACATAAAAAGATGTTCATGCCTTTCTTAGCCACTATAAATATTAATTTTTTTTATAAAGAGTTATGTGAAGATTTTAACATTGCTAGAGGATATTCTACATAAGGATGGACCATTATACTAAGGAGAGGTGCAAGAAGATGCCTTTGAAACCCTGAAGCTCAGATTGGATAACACACCTATCTTATAATTCCTCAACTGGACTACACCTTTTCATGTCCATGCCAATGCTTATAGCTCAATGATTATCATAATCTTGGTGTATCCTATCAAAATCAAAATGGATCATCCCATCTCCTTCACCAATATAAAATTGACCTTAGCAAAGAAGAATTACGCTATCATAGAGCGTGAGGCACTCACCATGGTCTATGCCTTGCAAAAATTTAGACAATATTTGTTAGCAACCCTATTCATCTTTTTCACTAGTCATGAGGCACTCAAGTACCTCATAAATAAGCCTATTTTATATGGGTGCATATGTAGATGGAGAGTTATATTCCAAGAGTTCTAGTTTTCCATTGTGGTTAAGCTTGAAAAGTAGAACACGGGGCCAAACCATTTATCTTGCATCAATTTTGGTGATGTAGAAATGCCTATTGAGGATGACATGCTACATACACAACTATACAGAGTCTAGTGCATCCCTAAGGATTTGATAGAGATCGTTACCTTTCTAACATCTAGAGTTGTACCCTAGACTATAATGATTAAAGAGAATAAATAACTAGCAATTTGTGCCACCCTTTTTCAACTAATCAATGGAAAACTATATAAGCTAAGTAGAGATGAAGTGTTCTACTGATGCATCTTGGAGCATGAAAGAGACTCCATCTTGCAAGGGTTGCATGAAGGCATAGTAGGAGGATAATGTGCTAGAGATGCAATGATGAAAAAAGTGCTAAAATTAGGCTTATGGTGGCCAAGATTGTTTCAAGATGCAAAGAACTATGCCAAGGCATGTGATATATGCCAGCACATGGAGAAGCCCAACCATCAAGATGAGATTCCTCTCATCCCCATTCTTTCTTGGGCACCATTTGACAACAAGGTTATAAAAAAAGGAGAATTCATTTTTCTCTATGACTCTAAGTATTTCAAGCAACTAGGTAAACTATAGATAAGGTGGATGGGTCCCTATATCATCCACCACATACTGGAGAAAAGTACATGTAAGTTATGCATGCTGATTGGTGAAATGCTCCCTAGGCATTTTAATGAAAATAGGTTGAATCCATATTAATAATAGGATGGTGCTTGTACCATAAGGATACCAACTTCTTAGTCATTTATCAGTTTGAGTTGAAATGACCAAAATAATGATTGGTACAATCCAAAAAGGATTATTTTGTTTTGTTCTCTTAGGCAGTAGCATAAAGAGTGAAGAAATGACACTTTGAATCCCATAAAGAAAATATATTGGCACTTCAATCATAAATCCATTTAGGTGAGTCAAGCACTTGCACTTTTTAAGTGCTTGAGGCCAGACACCTAAGTTCTGGGCAAGTGAAGATTACCAACATCAAACAAGAAAAGTGCACTAGACCACTGTGCACTGGATCTCAGAGGCAGGGCACTTTCAAAGCCTAGGTAGACATTTTATCTAGCCTTTCATGCATAAATACAACCATGTAAGTCTAACCCTTGTACTCTCTAAAAGTTTCTAAGGCTAAATAGTTAAATGGTGGGTGCATGAAACTCACCAAACTCAAGAGGAAGATACACAAACTCCATATGTGCAAGAGGCAAATTATAGGGCCTTTAAAGGGTTGAGGAAGAACTAATCTATCACTTCCACACATAATTCCACTTGGGTGAGTTGGACCCACTTGATTTATAATCACGTAAGGTAAAAAAACCTAATTTTTTGGGTGCAAGGAGGTTACTAGACTTAAGTGAAATAGGAGCCCAATGAAGATGCACAACATGATTGTGTGCAAGAATAAAAAGTGAAGACGTACCATTTGATTATTTAAAAGAGACCTAAAAAAAGAGGATCAAGCACTGGAGGACCAACACAAGGGATTTATATGGGGTAAGATAGGCCAAGGTAAGATGAAGTACAAGAAACTAGCCAAGGTAGATAAGTGTGCTTGAAATAGAAGCACAATAAGAAGAGGTAGAATTGAGGAGGCTAAATTGCATATATGTGAGGTACTACACCCATGTTACCATATTGAAGGTAAATTTCATGCCAAGAGAACATAAAATAGAAGGATAATTGTCATAGATAGCTGGAAACCACCTAAAGTTCAGTAGCAAGTGACTATTTGAACCATTAGTCACTTCACCAAAATACTTTTAGGAGCATTGAATGTGGTGATGATGAAGGCACAAATATTTGCAATAAATAAATTAGTGGAAGATTATTTTCATGGATTTCATGGAATTTCATGGGGTTCAAGAAATCTAAACATTGCCACACCATTAACACACCTACATTAAAGATGGTACTTAGAAAAAGGGTATGAAATGTCACGTGGTTGACTAGTTTCCATTAAAAACTTTGTACAAACTTGAGACATTGAGAAAACCAGAGTAAACCAACAAAATAGAGATTTGAAACAACAAAACCCCTACTAAAGTAAGAATTCGATCACCCTTAGGTACCTAGAGTGAATGATTGTGAAGCTGAGGGAATTGCACTCACCTTAAGATTGATGTAGATAGGTGTAGGAAGAGTTTTCAATATAGATTAGTCAATAAAAAAGTGAGTTATCATTGAAGATGCCATTAATGGTCTATGAAGCTCAGAGCTAAAGGTACAATTGTATCTCTCATGACTGTGAGGTGCCAAGAACCATTCCAAGCTTTAATAGACTTAACTAACCATATTTCAATACCAGTTGCTCAAGACAAGTAATAAGTTAAAGGGAATGGGTCTGTAATAATAAAGTCCAAAGTGGGCATGCATGGTGGTAGAATCAAACCTCATAAGAACAACAACACTACCAGTATAAGGGGTCAACATCATGTAAGTCAACCCTAAGGCACTGACCAAGATGTACAATCAAGTCATGAAATTTCCACTAGAGGTCTTAGTGGGAGAAAACTATCATTTATTTGTGTATACCTGTTAGTTCAAGGAGTACAACCATTATAATTCTAACCATGTGCAAGACTTAGCAATGGATTGGATGGTGGATATAGGGAGAAATATAAAATAGGGCATAACACTATTTGACATCACCATTCAAAATAAGTTGACATCTTTTGGTGCAACTCAAGTTTATGAGTTATCATGCTTTGAGAATCTAGAGGAGTTAATGTAATTCCTTCTATCATGCATCTATGGTGACTGTATATACTTCAAGAGTAAGAGTATGAGAATATTGGTGTACCCCATTAGAAGGATAATCAAGTTCTTAGACATTAGAAATGATATCTATGAGATGATGAGTGATGATGAAGAGGTGGAGTGCATTGCAAATCTCCTAAGTTACTATAAGGGGGAATTCGCCTTCCCCATCAAATATTGTAAGGACCCAAACATGAGGGCAGGCTCATGCCTCATGAGCTCAAAAATTTTCCCTAATGATCATTGGACTGAGCTCAAAAAATTACCTCTATATCACTTACCATATGGTGCAGGGTGTAAAGTTTTACATTTCCAAGTTCATTTCTAAGGAGCTTATGAAGAATGCACTAGAATGCCACACAATGAAGGGGACATTTAGGTGGGGGTCCATTCTCATCCTGATAGTCATGGAGGAAATTAGCATGCCAGATGGGGACAAGGAAAATATTTGGAATTTTCTAGAGCACAATGACTCTTGATGCAAAAATATAAGGACTTCACTTGCCTCAATTCCTTTAGTGCCAAATGTAAAGTGTGCACGATGAGATGATGCAAGAATTATATAGATGCATTTGGGATTGAGTGGTGCATCCCATAAGATCTCCCAAAGATCATGTTTAGGATGATAAAATTTATC
Organism: Torreya grandis; assembly: GCA_037957365.1. Classification (NCBI taxonomy): domain Eukaryota; kingdom Viridiplantae; phylum Streptophyta; class Pinopsida; order Cupressales; family Taxaceae; genus Torreya; species Torreya grandis. Next base: position 601,204 of record JARHVA010003382.1, on the reverse strand, counting down.
ATTATGAAACATTTTTACATAGTTCACCTAGTGCTGGTTGATGGTGACAAATCTAGTTGGGTAAAGCTCCCATACACTTTTTTGGCCAAGTATTTTAGGGATGTGCTCAGGAGGATTCCCAATGTGTAAAAATTGGATATTCCAATGAGGGAACTAGATATGGAGAGAAATAGGTTATGGTTCCAACTCGTGCACCTAGATGGGAAGGGAAAAAAAGATAAAGAAGATGAGTTAGATCACACTGACATCTAATGTCTCCAAGAAGTGACCATACTAGGATACATCTATAGGATTTACTATGAGATGAAGCCTAGGAGGAAGGGCCTCAGCTCTAGTTTTGAACACACTGATGACCCTCCCATCAAGATTAATGATGAAGTTAGGTCAATGCTAACTGAACCTAAGAAGTTTCCCAAGAAGAAGAAAGGGGAGAAACTAGAAGAAATAGAGGATCACATAAAGTTTAAAATTGTATCAAGTGATGAAGCCTCCCTATCAGCCCCATCTAATAAGTGCATAAAGTTCATGCTGAAGACTTCTCCTATCTTAAAGGAGAAGTAGAAAAATCCAAAGTCCCATCTATGATGATAACTATCACCCTGACAGATATAGAGGCATAGGAAGAACTGGAGAAGGAGGTGGAAGTTGGAAAGGGTGTGTACATTATACCTAAAGAAGACTTCTCATCTAGTGAGGAAACTTCCCCACCACCCTAAAGTGAAGAGGCAAGGAAAGAATAATCTTGGAGGAAGCTTGGCCATAGCGACACATATATCTAAAAGGCACAATCACTACATAAGAATAAAGAATAAATGAGAAGGGTTGATAGGATGGAAGAAGAGCCCAGTGTGGTAGAGGCACATGAGGCTCTCCAAGGTGGCACTACTACCATGCTTGGAGAAGTGGGACCACCAAGCACACCCACAAAGAAAACTATAACATAGAATCTACAAAGTGAAGAGGAGTTGAGGTGAAAATGAGAAAAGATGGGCCTAGATCAGGATCACATTGAAGTGGCACTATAGTTACACTGTAAGAGAGAGGCCATGAGGGCCAAACGCATGACCCAAGATGAAATTGATAAAATGGAGGTCAAGGAGATAAGGTTTAAAGAGGAAAAAACCACCATGATCATCAAGAAGAGGAAGGAAAAAATAAAGAAGGCCTAGAAGGAGAAGGCCATGAAGGAGGAAGAAGAGAAGAGGGTTATGATAGGCATGAAACCCATTAAAGACAAAATACTAGAGGTGCCTAGTGCCTACACCATCCTAGTAGAGGAAGCTAAAAAATAGGCACACCCTAGTGCTAAAGGGGCACCTAGGGACAAAGAAGGTGATGTTGGTGCCTCAAAGGAACAAATAGAAGAAGAAAAAGAAGTAGACAAAGGGGAAAAGTCTGAAAAAGAAGAACCCATATTAAGAAAAGAAGAAGGCATCAAAGAGGGTAGTAGTGCAAGTGAAGAGGCATATAAGTAAAAGGAGCTAGCCATTGAGAAAGAGGAATTTGAGAGAAGTTACCAAGAAAAGGTGTAGAAGGGATATATTGTAGATGAGGACTTCTACATGATGGAGTGTATGCCCTCCAGAGTTATAACAACAATGACATACCATCAAGTGTCCTTCACACTTAATTACTAAATGGATGAGCCTCATTTTGAGGTGCCAACCAAGGAAATATAGAGAACTAAGAAGCCATAAGAGGGGCATGACTACCAACTATTCAACCCTTGGGATATGAACGTAAAAAGGTCAGCTAATGCCCTCTTTAAGATGGCCTCTAAGGTAGCATGAAAGAACATCATTAACGATGTTCATGCCACTAAATAAAAGGATATTATGCTTAAATTAGAAATACTCAATGCCATGAAGCTCAAGATCAATTAATTGGCTGAGCACATTGAGGAAGTAGAGCCATCCCTTATAGATGGTACTGACACTTCCCAACTTTTAGAAGTGGATAAGGTGTGCACACTAGTCAAATAGATGCTCTCACAGATAAATCTGGTGTAAGAGGAGAAAGAATACCCTTTTAAAGTCTTAAAAAAAGAGATCAACAAAAAGCTTGATGAGGTTGAGGACCTCTTTGATAGGTTGGGGGAGTGCACATATGATGTTGATGTCATCTTTTACAACTTTTCCACTCAAGAGTCAGTCATCAACATGCAACTCCAAAAGGTGAAAGGGGAGAAGGATGTATTGATGAAGAAAGCCTTCACTATTAGTAGGACTTAGTTCACACAAATAATGATGTAAGTTAAAACATTGATCACCTAACTAAAGACCCAAAATTAAGACTTTGAGGAACTTTTCCACACCTTTTAGACAAAGGTGAGCGAGTAGGGATCCATCCTAGATGGTAGGGTCTGAAAGGCTAGAGGCATTTCATAAGGAACTAGATAACACTAATTTAATCTTACTTGAAGCTACCTCTATAAAGATTGATAGTGTCATTGAAGAAAATAATCTCATGATCTAGGGTTTTGATGACTTTAAGGCATAACTATAATAAAACATGCCTAAATTTTGTGTAGTCAAGGCACTAGAAGGATAGTCTAGGGGTGGAATAACATTTTGATATGGGGTAATGTTGGGCCCTATTTCATATTAATTAGTGGATCCATGCTAACTTAAAAAACACCTTGGCATGAGGAAACTATGTAGAAGGTTTCTATTTTTGTCTTCTATCAATGCCAATTGGATGGTGGCTAATAACTCTAAGTAGCATCAAGAACTGGGTACACAAGATAGTGACCAACTGTTAAATACAATTGAATATTTTTGAATCATGTAGCATTGGGAAGCAAGTGAAATAAAAAATGATTACACATTGAAGGCAAAGTGTAGTGGAGGTGGTGGGATGTGTACCTCCAGCACTAACTTAGCAGTAGATGTGCCCCACTCCCCATGAACCTAGGATGATTCAAAGCCTATAAAAGGAAGCCAAGTTTAGCTAAAGAGGGTGAGGATAATTATAGGGACTAATATTTGGTGAAATGTTGCTAGAGGATTATCTTAGACTTAGAGTTTAGTTAGAGATGCATTTTGATGTTCCCCTTTGTAATACCCAAGCTCGCCTATGATCTTGGACTGTAGTAGTTAATGTTGAGCACTTACTCAGTTATATAAACTATCTATGCATTATTTTTTAACATATTAATGAAGAATGCTTTGAAAAAATGGTTAATGAGCCAAATACTTAAGTCTTAGAATGCTAATTGATTACATGTTTTATTTTATCGAATGCATGGCCATGTTCCCATAATTTCTAGCTTAACTCATTCATGGTAGACCTATAACTAGAAATAAATCCTACACCCATGATATGAAATGCACTAAGTATGATTAAGACCCTGTGCCCTGAATGATATGTGTGCCTATTTTCAAGATTATGCCTAAGTCCCCTTAACTTGACACCCAGTTGGACCTCAAGCACTTGAATGCCAAGAGATTATGAAAGCCAAGGCTTGCACCTATGAATGCCCAATCATTGTTGTGCTAAGTCAAGCCCCCTAAAGAATAAAGTGTGCCATGGCACAACTAACCCAAAATAGACCCTAATCCCTTCTCTATTATGCTTCAGGTGAGAACATAAGGCTTGTGCCTTATGTATATTGATGTCAGAATCATTGAGTGTTATAGGAATTTTCAAGGTTTGCACCCCTCTAGAGTAAGCCTAGATCTGACCTAGATAGCTAGGTAGGTGTGTGACTAGGTCCATGTCAAGAAAGCCTACTTTTCTACAATAGACTCATACTTCTAATTTAATTATCTCTATTCTTTAGATGAAATAATTCCTTTAGGAAAATCCCTTAAGCTGGGAGTGTTTCAATTCATCAGTTTCATCTTCTCACGATTAACATGTAATTAACTAAATTTAAATTCATTACAATGGACATCTCACATGGTTTTTAATCCCAATTTGAGAAAATCACCCAAATACCACTATATAAACACATTTTATACCTTTTTATTCACTAGATGACAAGATACTCTAATAATTGTAAATTCCATAATATATTAATTGTACATTGAGAGGGATGTACCTATTCTTCCCAATTCTAAGGACATATAACCAAAGCAGCCGTGAGTTAAGTTTGAATACAAAAAGAAGGTCACAAGTCATTATTTCAAGCACATAATTACACTAGGATTTTACTAGCATATAATATTTCAATAGTATTGTACATAAACCACCATAGCATGAGAAAACTACATGGAGTTTTATCCTTCTTTAGAGTATTAGTTTTTAGGCAGTGTTCAACACATGAGGTTTTGAGGTCAAGGACAACCCCATCACTTTACTTGTTTCCCTCATTTTATGACATTTATTTCCTCTTTTCATGAGATAGGGTTTTGAGTGAAGAAGAAAGCATGCATGCAATGGATTTCACAAAGAAGCAAATATATCTACATATACACACAAGATCTAGAAGTGAAGGCACATTGATTGAACATAGAGGGAAAAAATCCTAAAGGATGTCGATGCACCCTATAAAAAGTAATGCATACTAACCTTGTCTCAAGATAATACAGATCACTACTATTAATTCATAAAAATATCACATAGCCTCACAATAAATTTCACAATGACTGTTGCAATGCTGTAAACCCAAATTCCAGTTAAGTCATCCATTTCTTAGTAGTTCTCCTTTTAGCGTAATTCTAATAGGTTTCAAATTAGTGATGTTTATTTATTGTATATATTATGCATTCTTATTTACTTATTTATTTGTTTAAATTAGATTAATATTCCTTTAATCTCCAATTTTGATAAAACACCTCCTTTATCTTGCAACAAATGATGAACTTCTTGAACAACACAAACAAAAAAAATTAAACTAAAATAGAAAAATAATTCCCTCCTAATTTTTATATTTTTCATAAATTTAAGCAAAAGATTAAAAATTAAAACCAAACCCTACACCAAACCAATTTTTTGGTTTTAAAATGAAAAAAAAGAATAAAACCACCACCCACATACCTAGAGGCCGAAAGATTCTAAGAAAACTGATAGAGGTGTGGAAAATGTTGTGAAACAATATTATTGGACATTGTACATTCATTGGTAATTAGGTTACAAGTGTTTCAAATGAATCATATGGATGGAAGGTAAAAAGTGGAGAATGGAAAGTCACTATCAATATTTAAAAATAAGGTTTTGAACAAAAGTGTTTAAAATATCTCGCTACTCTCACCTCCCCTACAATAATAATAATAATAATAATAATAATAATAATAATAATAATAATAATAATAATAATAATAATAATAATAATAATAATAATAAAATGTTTATGTCAGGGTTTCATTCAAAAACCTTTTATTTATAAGGACTCATTTCTAATTTTTTTATAAATCTGCATGTAATTGTGATGTGGTTGCCTAATACAATTTATTATTGTGTACTCATCCAATAATAATAATAATAATAAAATCAAAATATATTGTATGATAAAATCAATAAAAAATTTAATTGTATTATCGTGATAGACTTCCACATGTCTCAATAATTTGGTTTAAAGGATGTTAAAATTAATCAAATTTGTCAGAGACTAAATTTCACAGTCAACCTTATCTATCATGAAATTTTTCAATGACAGTTATTTATTTAACATTGTCCTCCAAATTTTAATATAGTTCATAGTAAAAAGAAAAATAATTAAAATTAATTTATATAGTTATTGTAATTCTTCACAAAATTTGATGATCTTTCTAAAATTTCACTAGTTTACCTCAAAAATAATAATTATATTTTGTAATGAAGAACCTCATCATCAATGTTTTGTTTGAGAACCCCGTCATCACATCTATATGCCCTTATAAAAAAAAAACAAATTCCTTAGTTTTGGATAATTGGTAATGGTAGTAGAAGGGATTGGAAATTGAAGATTTTTTTGAATGGATACCCAATTGAGGAGGAGATAATTATTGGAAATGATTTTGATTGAAAATGGCATGAAACATAGAAAGTGAGCAACCTAAATCAACATTTAGTGAGATTTTTAGGAAAACAGACATTGCTCATTTAAATCCCCATCTTCAAATCCAAATCAAATGGAAAGGTGGGCATGATCAGTATTTCAGAATCAGTCTTAATATGTTTATGAATCTAAAATTTAGAGAAGATTAAAATTTAGAAATCTTAATCAATACCAAATAACTTACCAAAGTTGAAAGTAGGTTGGACTTGGGTATGCATTGAATGAGTCATTATCCAACACTTTTACTATTTTGGTTGGCATCCCATGTAACTTTGATTTTTATAGCTCTGCCATTATTGGATTTGTTGAGACTCATATGTTGGGGGATAAATTTGGATGTTATTGAAAAAAAAGGATGATTTTTATTCATTGAATGTTGGTATATGATATGACCTCCATTTTATAGTTGTTAAACTTTTTTCAGGTATATGATAATTTTTATATTATATAATTTTAAGGTTTTTATATACTTGTTAATTATTAGTTTAAATTGAGTATTGTGTGTGTATTTCATTATTGATTATCATATTTTTCCTTTTTTTTGCCATATTTCTTTCTCTTCTACTTTTTTGGTCAACATTTTATCTTATTTGAAACATGCACTCATACTTTAAATATATCTAAAATATGTGCATTCGTACTTTAAACATGTTTGAAATATGAGTGCATACTTATGATGATTTTAGTGGTTTCATTTATTTAAGATGCATGAAACATTTTAATTTCATGATAAATATTGTAATTTTTATAGGAAAAAAGACATATCTAAAAGACATGTTTTAGAAAGTTAAAATTACTTTCTAAGGCAATGAAGAAGAACAATATTTTGTTTTTCAAAAATCATTAGCTTCTTTAGATTCCATTAAAGCATAAGGTTAGGTTTTGACAAATTTTCATTTTTAGTGCACAAATTCCAAGTCACCATGGATTCCATAACTTCCCACAATATGGCCAATGATGTGGTTATATTTGAATCTCTTAAGTTTTTCCATCTTAAAGAAGATTTTTGTGGGATATGTTTTTCCTTTATATGTACAAGGCTAAGGTATAGTTGTTTTTGATGGTGGTATGATACATGAGGCACTTTATGTCCCAAAATTTTCTAGTAACATTATGCCAATTGAATAGAGTACTCATTCAAAAGTAGGCCATAATGTAGAGTTCTTATCATATTTAGTTGTTACTACGGAATTAAGTGATCAATTCCAAATTGTGGTGACATGTAGATATAACAATCGTGTTAGTTTGAAGCCTTTGTACCTTTTTCAAATCACCATGTTTCACTTGATCATTATAAAAACTTGATTAATCAATGGTATGAGAAGTTTATAAATTCAAAATAACACTACTTAAGATTATTGTGTAAAAAAAATGGTTATTGGACATTTACTTATCAATTTTGAAGATGGTGTTTGCCAAGATTTTTTTTTAATGAAGCATTTTACTGGTACATTTGAAAAAGGAAGGCTTGGAAAGTAACATAATAACTTCAACTTGTACACAATGAGTTTTCAAGGATTTTTCTTATTACCTCTTACATTAAAGTTAAGTATGAATTCACTTGTACTAATGAATACTCTAAGAATGGCTGGGTATATTTTCTCAAGAAGAACGATGCATTTAGTCACTTTATAGAATTTATATGTAAGATTATAATGATTAATAATATAAGGATCCTTTAAAATAGAAAAAAATAAAAGACCATACTACATCCAACACACATACAATACACTAGTTTACAAAGCAATACAAGGCTATATACAAGGGCCATGAGTAAGGAGGTTGTAAGGGATCTTAAAGGGTAATATACACAAACAATAAAAATCATAAAAGCTCATTAGATATTTTTAAACTTTATCAATTATTGATGCTTTATCTCTTATAAGAACTCATTGAGTCTCAATATCTCTGAGTGCACACCTTAAAGGGTGCACCAAGAAAAAGATGGGTAGAATATTGGTGCTTCACAAGATTGTTGTCCCTTATACCACCACTTGAAAATATAAACACCTTAATTTGGTCTTAAGCACCATAAGTACTATGTTTTTTGTTGTTCTTTCACATGAGGTTCTTAGTGATGGTTATAGTCTTTGTTTGCATGGTCATTTTGAGTCTTTTATCTTTCTTATGTCTTATTTTCCCTATTTGTGACACTCTTGGCAGTCACAAGTCATATTTTCCCAATTCTAGGGGCCCCTAGACTGTCCTCCCTAATATTTGGTTTGTTAGAGCCTTAAGACATTAGTGCCACTTTTAGGATAGTAGTACCACATGGCACTAGTGTCCACTTGTGGCTCTAGTGTCTGACGGGCCCTTTCACTAGTGTTTGAGTCCTAACTCCTCTGTGAGCCTTCTCTTATATTTTTTTATCTTTTTCATGAATTATAGGCCAACAAATAAGGTATTATATTCAAAACAAATATCATCCTATATAAAGAGCCAAATAAGGTATTTTACATCTAGAACTTACTATTTTGGCACTTATTTATGTGAAATCAACCATTAGTATAGCTAAAATAGTCTCCATACTACTCAGCTTTCACACTTAGACATTTTCATGCTTGGTCAAAGAAGGGCCTAGGTGAAATTCATTCTGGCATACCATACAAGTTGATGGTGTAAATTACCTAAGGGAGAACTACATATGATTTAAGACCCTTAGCATTGGGGTTAATGTAGGAAGTATCCAAAATAATTAGGGTTTTGCTTCATGTGATTATAACATCCCACAACCTAGTTTTTATTTTTATTTTATGTTTGATTCATTTATTATTTCATGTGTTTAGGTATTCATTAGGGTTTTGGAGAAGATTCAAATAAAATAATGACACAAATGAGTCCTTGAATGACAAAAAATCACATATAAAACCTCTATAATCTCTCAAAACTTCCTTAAAAGTTATATACTATAGTCATATAAAGTTCAAAATTTGGTAACTTGAGTATGGCTAATGACACCCAATCCATAGGTCCATCTTGCTTGTTCTCATGACCCTCATAAACATGTTTTCATTGATTTCTAGTCATCCATAGCCTTTTAGACTAAACCCTTGTAGATCTAGACTACTCTTTCCATGCTTAATCCATCCCCTAGGTCTTAGAACCTCTAGATAACATTATCTAAAAAGGACTACAATGCTGAAACCTAGGGTGATCAATTTTTGATCTTATTGTCCAAGTGTATTTTAGCCTCTAATGATCATATTCTTATAAATCCTTATCCTAATACATGTCAACCTAACACGAATTCAATTAAAAAACTATCATTAAATCCCCTATAAAAGGCCATTTAAAGTCTATTTAGAAGGGTTGGAACTCATTTACAAGAGAGAAGCAAGAATACAAGAAAGACCACTCAAGCACTTTTCCCTATTCTCTGCATACAACCATCCAATAGTATTTCAAGCTTATTCAAACCTTTACACCAGTATTTAGTCATTAAAAGTATAACCATTTTCATATTTACTTGTATTTTCATCACACTATTACACCAAGCACTTCAATGGGAGAACTACATATAGCTTGATCCCTCCTTAGAGTATTGCTATATAGGTAGCGTGCCCACACATGGGGTGTGAAATGCATTTAGTGTATCCTGTACACGCTAACCCCTCCTCTCCTTTCTCCAAATTTTAAATTCAAGCTCAAGCATAAAGAGGACCTAGGGTATTGAAGACTAAATTAGGTACACAGTGAGCTCCATGGATTTTCAAGCTTAGATATTTCACAAACAAGGTCACACAGACACGATACACAAAACCTCGAAAGATTAAATCACTAAGACAAAAGTGTTGAGATAAGACTACAGTGAAAGAACCTAGGGTGGCCCACTTTTGACATTCCTATCCAATGAAGAAATGAACTTTAGATTCCTATTTGTGAGAGTGTCCCAAGTTTACACATAAATTTCTAGATCCTATCTCAGTCAGAATAACATAAAATCATATAATTTTAATTTTCTCTCTCTCATTACTATTTTTAGGAAAGTCCTAACTACAGCCAAATTTCATAAATTAGTAGCCTAATTATTGTATATTATTTAATGATTTTATCTACTCAAAGCCATTTTTTATTTAGGAATTAAACATCTAATTTCTTAAAAAATAATAAATCATTTAGTGAACCTGACTTACTTTGAATTTTGCATAAAAACCCTAGAAACCCTAGGGTAAATTCTTAGCTAATTTTTCCCATAAAATTTTGATTTTTTTCTTGAATATTAAAATAAGAAATTCCTCTCAAATTTTAAAATATTGTAGTAAATTTTAAAATAAATTAATGTCAAACCTTAGTTGCATCAACTAGCTCCCAATAATTTTTTAGGAATTATCCAATCATTTTCTAAATTTTTAGTTGCATATTAAAATCAAAAAATCACTTCCAATTTCAAAAATTCATATTAATTTAAAAAAAATATTTTTATCAAAACCCTAGTTTCATATACTAGGTTCCATTAAATCAAGCACTTTCCCATATATTTATAAGTTTTATCTTGCATACTTTAGCTCAAAAATTCAAATTTCAATTTTAAAAATTCATAACATTTTGCAAAAATATTTTAAAAAAATCCCTAGTTGCATATGCTCCATATCCTTTCTATGCATATTCTAGTTCCTTATTTAGATTATCTCAATTTAATATTTTCTACTATTATCCAAGTTGTTTTCCTTATGCCACCTAAGTTCCTTGCATCTCTTCCTTCAAGATGAAGTGTAATACTTAGTGGCAATCCTCCTAAATTTACCCAGATTCCTTTAACTCGACCATATACTATGGATAAACAACCATTTTAGACTCCAAATATAGATTCTAAATATTTAGATTAAACTAATTTTAATCAAAATGATTCAAACAATGAGCAATATGAAAATACCAATGATGATGTACACACTGATGCTCATGCTCCACCACATTGGATTACTGATCCACTTCCACCCATTGTTGATAATGAAGTTGTACTCAACAAATATTTGATCCTTTAAAGTTTTAGAGAAAGACTCAGGGAATAGCCTCAAGATCATACTCTTATATTACAATCTCTCATGGAAACCAAAAATGGTAAACAATTTGAGTTTTCCATTTCTATAGAGTAACCATTTGAAAATGACACTACAGGGGCAAATATGTCTCAACAACCCCTTATAGCAGCCTAACCTACCTCTATGCCATCAGTTAAAGTTGGTACATCTCTATCTCCTAATATGTCAACATTTGTGTAAGACATAAGATCTCTTCAATATAAGTTTCTACATTTTGAGCAAGGTGACAATAGACCTATGCAAACTTTAGATTCTTTTGCTCTTCTGCATACACCATTGGTACGTCACATTGCTTCTACACCCTTGACACAAGGTTTTATTCAACCTAAGCTTAGTATGTATGATGGCAAGGGTGATTCAAAGACACATTTGAGAGCTTTTCATGCAACATGCTTGGATTATGTACCAACTAACTAGCTACTTACCAAGCTATTTCTATGGATCCTAAAGAATTATGTTTTATAATGATTTTATAGTCTACCAAATCAATCGATCAATGCATTCAATATTTTATCAGACATGTTATTAGTACATTTTAGTATCAACATTATCGATAAGGTCTCTTATGTATAAATTACATAATAGAAACATAAATCAAATGAGCATCTCACAGACTATGTGCTTCATTATAAGACCATCTTGGCTAAGATGACTAGCCCCATGGTAGATCAGGAGCTATAGGATCTCTTCAAATAGAGACTTATACCAAAATTACATGAATTTATTATGTTCAAAATATTCTCTTCCTTCACTAAAATGTGTCATACACTAAATGAAAGAGAAGTAAAACTCATTTCATTGGGCAAACTCAAGTATACAAGCATCCCAGACATACTAAACAAGAGTAATAGAAAGTCCTATACATGGTCAAAGTCAATGATAATAATAACAATAATCAAAATCAACCAATAGTTAATGCAGCTTTAGAGCCTCATCAACGTGTGGTTTTATCAACACCTCCTCGACATGCATTTACCAATCTACTAGTTTCAATAGCTATATTTTTACAATAGTTATTGTAATGTAACATCATCACTCTCAATCCTATTCAAGAAGTTTGACCATCAAAGCCTCTTCTACAAATATATGATCATCATGCATTTTATGATTTTCACAAGGCACTAGGCCACACTATAAATAAATGCATTAGTTTGAGACATAAGTTACAAACCTTGATAAATGACAACCTACTTGATCTTGGAACTTCAATTGAACCTCCATAGGAAAATCCAACACAAAATAAAGATTTGAAAATCTTCTTAGATCCATTTACACATCATTATAAACAAGATAAAGGGGACACATTAGGTGTTTACCACACATACCATGCACATCTAAGCACCTTTAGTTGAGTCACATCCTTTGAGTAGTATGATAGGCGTGTATGAGTCCAGGGTTACAACTATACCTTTGATATCCTTCTTAGATCATAATATTGTTGAGTATAATTTAGATCATAATGCACTCTTTATTAGAGTGCATATTCATTATCAACCTATTCACAATGTTCTCATACATAATGGTTCCAATGTCAACATATACACCATTAAATTAATGTTGCATTTGGGCTATTCAGAGTAGGATATTAATCTGATAGATATAGTTATGAATGGATTTAATGGGCATATATATAATTCATTGGGTGAAATTTTACTTCCTTTATAAATTGTTCCAACACATGTGACCACACATTTCACCATAGTTCCCAGTGTATGAGTTTTTGATATGTTACTTGGTCACCCATGGATTTTGAAAATTTAAGTAGTACCATTTATAGTTCAAAAATGCATGAAATTAATTCACACTAATTATATTATTACAATTGGTGGAGTTCCATATGACTTACCACTCCCCACTTCAGAGCCATCTCCTTTGCAGTCACTAGTTCCAGCTTCTCCACTAGTTTTAGTTTCCCAACTAGTTACAGTTCATCCTTTGGTACAAATTTAGACATAGTTGAGGCATCCATTTCCAATATAGAGGGTTCATACACCTCCATATCTTTAGGATTCTAGATATCTTCTAGCCATAGTATTCACATCTAGAGCAGTTTCATTGAGATCTCTTATGTCTACACATAGAACACATGTTAAGAGAGCTTTTCCTATTTCTAGATGGGTCCCTAAGAGCCCTACAATTGCATCCACTTGTTAGAGTTATAGAGGGACCCCATAGTCAAATTTTACTTAATATATTTCAAAACATTTACAATACACATAACTTAGAATCATAGTCTCAGCCTTTCTATCATGCTTTATGATCACACACAATATCTTTGTTCGATATATGACACCATGATAGGGAGTCTCATTTGAGACTCATCAATTAGTATCATTTATTCTTAGTCTTTCCTATACATATCTTATTTCAAAAATTTAAAAATAATATCATATTTCAAAAAAATCCAAAGACATTCAAATAAATTCCAAAACATCAAAAACATTTTGATTGTATGCATCATCCATGCTTTACATTGCTACTATTATACTATGACTTACATTTTCTATTTCATGCTATTGTATGTTAATTTATCTACATTACCATGCTTCACTTGATCTTATTTGAGTGTGTGTAATGATTTATATCTCCTTGATTTCTTCACTCTTCCCATTAAGGAGGCATCCTACTTATACATTCGAGACACACATCAAGACATCTTCCCACTGGGGTCATTTTTTACATAACTACACCATCCAAGTTATGTCAATCCTACACCACACACTCTATTTATCATGTTGACATACATTACTTATTTATTTCCTAGAATATACCTAATCTTTTACTAACATGTCTTGCATACTTTCATTTCTTGTTTTGATTAGTTACATTCGATTGTATTTCCAATTTTTACATGCTTTCTTTTCTTAATTTGCATAGGTAGATGTGACTGCATTTATAGTTCTAGTTTTGTTTCTTATGTGTGCCTTAGGAAATTTTCCAATGTCCTTTGCTTCTATTCATGTGTGTATACCTTTGGACATTTACTAATATCACCTTGCTTGTAGTATTCTATGTGCCTATGGCCCTCATGGAAATCTTGCTTATTTCTATGGTATGTGTATATGGCATTTGAACATGCCTTGTATGTTTGATTTCTATTATGAGTGACATGTTCCCATGTCCCTTGTTTATTTGGCCCCTTGGCTACCCTTATATGATTCTTGATTCTTGCTTGTATGTTTGTTGCTTGATTGCTTATCCTTGTTTGCAATGCCATGATCCATATCATGCATTTATATTACTTTCTTGGATGCCATGATGGACATCATGATCCATCCCTCCTTGACAACTAAAAATTAACAACTATCAACTAACAACTAACAACTAAAACTTTTGATTCTAGTTCAATATATTGCACATGATTTTACATTATTATATCTATCTAGGCATACCCTTGTTGATCTAACAATCTCTCAATACAAATATTGTTATATCTTGAGCTATCTTATCAACATATCATTGCTATATCATATATCCATGCAACATAACACAATTGTATCACTATCTCTTCTTAGGGCAGTCCTTACAGGGTCTTCCTTCATCCCCTTAGAAGAGGGGGCACTAAATAGAGGTTTTATCATAGAGATCAAAGCTCTTAATGGTCAAAATAATATTTTTAAAAATACTCATAATAGAATCTAGACATCAAACCAGGTAGAATAGATCAGACAGACATGAGAGAATCCAAAATAGTCATTAGATTTAGCCTTAGAAAAAAACACCAATGTTGTACTCCAATGCTAAATAATACGGTGTCCTATTTTTGGTGCTCCTATCCAGATAGTAGAAAAATTAGTTTTTCTAAAAAAAAGATAGAAAAGTGAGTTTAGTTATAGGTTTGTCAGATTAGTACAATCTAGATTCAACATGTTCCAGTATAGTTTTTACTTAGAGAATCTAGATATTGGGGGTATCATGCATGCCATGATGGATCTCACTTCCAATTCAGATTAGGTATTTCATATAGCTTCCAGATCAAAATCTATGTTCTAGACACTAGTGATTAGGGGCAATGTGCATGGCACATTGATCCTCCCCCTTTTTGAGTTCAATTTATTTCCAAAGAATTTCTTAGTAGTTACATGCCTTACTCCATCTGGAGTAGATTTTCATACTTTTCTAGGTTTGAAATTCATATAATCTTAAATTCTTGAGTACCTGAGTTCTTGAGTTGGCTTCCATATAAGCTTATTGCACTAGTTTTAGAGTGGCTTTCATACAAGCCTAATCTCCATTTTTTGAAATGGCCAAGAGTGGCCTAGTTTCTAGCATACATTCGGCTATTCATGCCAACATTTTTAGATCAAAGTACATTCATGGGATTTATGAGCCATCTCATATGAAATCTATTCCATACTGGTATTACTTTATAGCTTCACTTCATGGGGCAACTATGGAACCAAATGACTATCTAGCCTTTGTATTCTTGAGCCACCTATTCAGAGTAATTGGACACATAGTCCAAACATCGATTTGTACATGCATGATTTATTAGATTCACTTAGTAGGAAATAATGGAACTAAAGGGCTTGCATTTGCATTCTTGAGCCACTTCTAGGGAATTGAGCATTCAGCTCTATTCATGATATTACTTATGATAAAACACACACCCAACACAATATGGAATCACAACATGTTTTATATTAGTTCATGTACCCAATGAGGTGTATTCATTCTTTTCTCTTCCTCTCTCTCTCTCTCTCACCTAGATTTTGTACATTCTTATTTTAGATATAGCATATCTAGTAAGGACTGATATAATCTATGTTTTTTTATTACAAATTCAAACTTCACACTGTGCTCTCTTTATAAACATCAAACATCACACAACTTCATGAGCTTCACCTTTATAGGTAAGTTCAGGTATGCTTTCTATTTTCTCTTTATCCTAGTATTTTGCTTTGCTGCATCACTAGAATAAAGGTGGGGGGCAAATGTAGTCATATAAAATACAAAATTTAGTAACTTGAGTATGACTAATGATACCCAATCTATAGGTCCATCTTGCTTGCTCTCATGAACCTCATAGGCATGTTTTTACTGATTGCTAGCCATTTGTATCCTTCTAGACTAAACCCTTGTATACCTAGACTACTCTTTCAATGCTTAATCCATCCCATAAGTCTTGGACCCTCTGAATAACATTTCCCAAATAGGATTACTCAAATTAGGGTATTAGAATCTTTCATCTTTCCTCTCCTTTCTCTAAATTTTACATTCAAGTTCAAGCATAATGAGGACCTAGGGTATTGAAGACTAAATCAAGTACACAATGAGGTCCATGGACTTTCAAGCTTCAATATTTCATAGGTAGGGTCATACAAACTTGATGCACAAAACCCAAAAAGCTTAGATCACTAAGAAAATAAAATTGAGATAGGACTATAGTTCTAGAATCTAGGGTGTCCCACTTTCAACACTCTTATCCAATCATGAAATAAATTTCAAATTACTATTTTTTATAGTCTCTCAATCTTTCACATAGATTTCTAGACCCTGTCTCATTTGAAACAACATAGAATCAGATAAGTTTAATTTTCTCTCTCTCACTACTATTTTTAGAAAAGACCTAACTATAGTCAAATTTCACAAATTATTAGCCTAATTATTGTATGTTATTTACTAATTTTATCTACTCAGACCCATTTTTTATTTAGGAATTAAACATCTAATTTCCTAAAAAATAATAACTCATAGATAGTCCCTAAAGAAAAGACATTAGTGCCATAATTAGACACTAGTGCTACATGGTGATACTATTCGAATCCATATCTTAACAAATAGTCAAAAGATGAAAGATTCTTATATTTTTGCTTTGTCATTTCTAATACCCTGATCTGAGTAACACTCTATGTATCTCTAAATAATTTTCTTTTCTCCTTACACTTTATATTTTGGGAAAGTTCCTTTGAAACAATAATTTCTAATTTTATTCCAGATTAACAATAGACTTAATGCTTTAATCTAACTTAGGATTTATATAGTAAAACCCTAAAAGGTTAAAACATTTGGTGAACCTGTCTTACTTCTAATATTGCTTCAAAACCCTATTTTTTCTCAGGGTTTACTTTCTCTAAATTTTTTGCATTAAATTAGGGTTACAAAATTCTAATTTTATGATTTTTTTACCTAACCTAGCTAATTTAATCAATCCTATATTAGAGGTTCATTTATTTAATTTAAATTATTTTTCAATACAACCCTTAAAAAAACCCTAGATCCACATACTAGTCTCTCTATATATAAATATTATCAATTAGGGTTTCAATCACAATCCTATTTTCTATTACAAACTTTGTTAAAAATTTCACACATTGCACACATACTTATGTTAAATTATATTCTACATCTTATGTGTTTTTAATTCCTTATTTAAACTATCTTCTTTGGAAAGTTTAAATTGACATCTAAACAATCTTATAGCACTCATCCACTTGATGCACTCTTAAATTTATCTCATGATTATAATAATAAATGGACTAATTTTTAAGATTGTACATTAGAGCATAATAATTACTTTATTTATAATGATGATGATGACTATTATTATAATGATGGATATAAGGATTACTATGAGCATGAAAATGAAAATTAACATAAGGATATATTAGATACATCATATTCTCTTTCCTCTCATTCTTATCTTACTTGTCAAAATCAAACTAACAATAAAATTCTAAAAGAAATTCTTGTTGGTAGTGATTTATTTCAATGTGATCCTAGCTTTTCAACTACTTTTGCTACTTCATTATTCAAATGAAATCAATATAAGTGCACTATATAAAAACCATTTTTGCATGATTCAAGTAAAGTAAATAGGAACAATGCATCTTCTTTACCATTCTTAGTTACATTTAAAAAAGCAAGTACAAATGATATTAAACCTTTTATCAATGCATAAACTAAGGTGGATGAAATTACTTTATCACCTTCCTTCACATTCTAAGCTCAATGTAATGATTCTTTATAACAATTTGATTATAAAAATGTTTCTAACTCTTCTCCTATATGTCATAATATGTAAATAGAAAACATGGTTGTTACTTGTCCTTCCCTTGATTCCTAAATTAAAAGTGATAATCATGCTTGAATTTCAAAAATAACTAGTGAACACATGCCTTGAATTACACCTACATATGATGATACATTGTATAGTAGTAAAAATTTAAAATATTCCTCTTCTCTTTATCTTAATGAGCATGAGGATGATAATTGTTCTACTCTTACTTATACAAATTAATTAAATATTGTCACCAGGTTTTCACTAGTTTGGGTCATAGGACCATCTATAGTGGTTGATCCATAACATTCCAACATAACTAGTTTAGATACTTAGATTCATAGTGGAGGAAAGTAAGCCTTGTTTCTTCATGCATTTAGTTTACATACTCAGATTTAGAGTGGAGGCAAGTGAGCCTTATTATTTCATACATTTAGTTTACATACTTAGTTTTAGTATAGGGGCATTCACACCATATGTTTTCCATTTACATGTTACACTCTATTTCTTATCCACTTCTCTAAATAAGAAGTGGGTCAAATTCATTAACATTCAAATAGGTAAGCACACATACACATTCCTATTTTATTTTACTCCAATACTTTTATTTCATTACATTACTAGAATAAAAGCGAGGAAAATGTAAACACCCTAATTTGGTCAAGCAACCACAAGTACTATGTATTTTATTGCTCTTTCACATGAGGGACTTAGTGTTGCTTATAGTCCTTGTTCACATAGTCATTTTGAGTCTTTCAATCTTTATTATGTCTTATTTCCCCTATTATGGACACTCTTAATAGTCACAAGTCACCTTTTCCTAGACTCAAGGGCCCCTATCCTATCTTCCCTAATTTTTTCTCTATTTTGAGCCTTAGGACATTATCACCACTTTCAAGATAGTAATGCCACATGAAACTAGTGTCCATTTTTGGATCTAGTATCTGATGATCCCTTTCACCCATGCTTGAGTCCTAGCCCCTCTATGAGACTTATCTTATGTTTTTTATACCTTTTTCAAGAATTTTTAGCCAACGAACAAGGTATTATATTAAAAAATAATTTACTCATATATAAAGAACCTAAAAAGGAAATTTACATCTAGCACTTACTATTTTGGCACTTATTTACATGAAATCAACCAATAGTACAACTCAAATAATCTGCATATTACTCAAATTTCACACCTAGACATTTGCATGCTTGATTAAAGAAGGGCATATATGAAATTCATTCAAGAATACCATGCAATTTTATGGTGCACATTCACTAATGGAGAACTACATGTGATTTGAGAACCCTTGCTTTGGGGTTAATGTAGGCAATGACCAAGATAATAGGGGTTCTACTCCATGTGATCGTAACATCCCACAACCTAGTTTTTCCTTTCTTTTTTGCATTTGATTCATTCATTATTTCTTGTGTGCAAGTATTTATTAGGGTTTTGGAGAAGATTCATCCAAAAAAGTTGTTAAGCATGAAATATACTGAGAGGGGGGGTGAATCAATATATTATATATCTTATTTCTTAATCAAATTCTTTTTCTTGAACCACTTAACCACACATTCAAGATATGAAATAAAATTGAAACAATAATATGCACCACATAAGAGAGAGAGAGAGAGAGAGAGAGAGAGAGAGAGAGAGAGAGAGAGAGAGAGAGAGAGAGAGAGAGAGAGAGAGAGAGAGAGAGAGAGAGAGAGAGGAGAGAGAGAGAGAGAGAGAGAGAGAGAGAGAGAGAGAGACCATATTTTTATGTGGAAACCCAAAGTGGGAAAAACCATGGAGAACAATCTCAAGTATATGAATGAGCACCAACTCAAATTATAAAGTTTTCAAGCACCAACTTGTAGGAGCACTAAACCCTTTTTTGAGCACCAACAAAACAACTATTTGTGAGCACCAAATCATAGGAGCACCAACCCTTTGCAAATATTTGTGAGCACCAACCCATAGGAGCACCAACCCCTCTTGTGTATATAACACAACTATCTCTCATTGTTGCTTACTCAACAAATGATAGAACTCTACAATATCTCCTACTTTTCTCTCTTCAAAAATAAATACAAACCATGCACTCTCTTTCATATTATAAATGGCTTGTCAAGTCTTTATTTATATCTTTCCAAATGACCTTTGGCATTCACCCTTTGTGACCCTTCAATCCTCATGGAAAATGGTGCCAAAATTGCATGACCCTTCATATCCTTGCATTTGAAAAGTCATATGGTGACCCTTCATAAGCAAAAGCATCCTTTCCTCTTTTGTCTTTATCTTGGCAACTTTTCTTATTCCTCAAAGTGTCCCTTCATGGAAAAATGCACCATACCCTCTTTTTTCTTCACACAGTGACTCTTAGAATTCTTCAAGATGACTCTTCATGAGAAAATGCATCCCATTCCTCTTTTGTATTTTACCCCATGACTCTTTGACTTATCCATGGGCCCTCTTTTGACTTATATGCAACAAAAAATATATTCATTAATATTAAATAAATATTAACACACATTATCCAAGATATGCATATTAAAAATACTATTAAATGCAATGGGGACTTTATTACCAATAATGCTAGACCTTTTACATAAATGAAAATATTTATAACAATCTCCCCCTTTATCATTGATGGCAACCTCAAACTTAAACTACCACATCCTAAAACCTACACATACTACCATCTAAAAAACATACAGTAAGTCCCTCTTACTATAGCAACCTATACCTATTCCTTATACCTATTTTTACACCTGTACCTATACCTATTATTCTCCCCCTTTGACATCAATGGCAAAGGACATACTTGAAGCTAACACTTAGCTCCCCCTCAACTGATGCTAAACCTCTATGGTAGGAAGTAAAATAAATTACTCCCAAATTCTCCTGTAGATACTCAAATGTGTTTTTTGGTAGTGCCTTTGTGAAAATATCTACAAACTACTCTATAGTACTAATGTACTCCATCTTAACTTGTTGATATGTACCCTGATCTCTCAAGAAGTTATATCTAATGGGAATATGTTTTGTTCTTGAATGCATCATTGAATTCTTCAAAATATTAATAGCACTTATTTTTTCACAAAAAAATAAAATAGGCTCATCATATTTTACCTTGATATCTTCCAAATTTTGCTTCATCCAAAGCACTTGAGTATAACACAATACCACTGCAATATATTCTAATTCAACTATAGAAAGTGATACTAAATTCTACTTCTTGCTTAGCCATGATACTAAGCTATCACCAAGGAATAAAGCTCCTCCACTTGTACTCTTTCTATCATACAAACACCCTACCCAATCTTAATCTATAGAAGCAACCAAAGTGAAATCTCTACCTGCGGGATACCACAATCCATAATCCAATGTCCCCTTGATATATCTAAATATTCTCTTCACTAGTTGAACATGAATATCTATTAGAGATGACTGATATCTTGCAACCATACCTACTACATGCATGATATCTAGCCTCAATGCTGTCAAATATAAAATACTATTAATCATAGATCTATACAAAGATAGATCTGTAACAACTGAATCTTCATCTTTGCTCACCTTATTTCCTATACACATTGGTGTGCCAACTAGTGGAAAATACTCAAAACCAAATTTCTTCAACATTTCCTTGGCATATTTACTTTGAGATATGAAAATTCCTTTGTCTGACTAAAATATTTGCAATCCTAAGAAAAATGACAATTATCCAAGCATAGACATCTCACATTATTTTTGCATATTATTAGAAAATTCTTTTGTCATCTTTTTAATGTTCCATATAAAAATGATGTCATCAATATATACCACAAAAATCAATTGATACTCACCTTCTATTTTGATGTAGAGATTACTATTAGCAAATCCTCTCTTGAAACCTTGATCCTATAGGTACTTTTCAAGTCTTGCATACCAAGCACTGGGAGCTTGTTTCAATCCATACAATGCTTTATTAAATATATATACATGGTTAATATTATTTGAGAGAATAAATCCCTCAGGCTACTCAATGTAGACCTCTCCTTGTAGATTCCCATTCAGAAAGGTAAATTTGATAGCCATCTGAAACACTTTGAAAATTTTAAACAATACATATGCAAGAAACATTCTAATAACCTCTAACCTTGCCACTAGTGTAAAAGTTTCTTCAAAATATATTCCCTCAATTTGAGCATATATTTTACATACTAATCTTGCTTTTATTCCTGGTCACTTCTTTATTTTCATTCAACTTATTTATATAAACCCATTTTGTTCCTATCACATTGTGTTCTTTTGGTCTAGGCACTAATTCCCAAGTATCATTCCTTTCTATCTGATTTAATTCTTCATCCATAGCCTTAACCTAATGCTTATCATTTCTAGATTTTGAAAAAGTTCTAGGCTAAATTTTGGATAACAAAGAGAAATTAACTTGCTCAGATTCACTAACCATTATTCTTTTGATGCAAATTCCTTCATTTATGTCCTTGATGATGTCACTTTCATTATGATTTCTCTAAACATATTTGGATGGATTTTTCATGTCCTTTTTCTCCTTCTTCTCATCTTCATCTGATTCTTTAAAATCTTCCTCTTCAATGATTTTAGGAATGTCTACTGGATCACTAATTTTTTGTGTTCTATCTTCTTCTATCCTGACACTTGAACTTTCAACAATTTTCTTGGTTCTTTTGTATTAACATTTAAGCTTTAATTTTTCAAGAATAATCAAAAAACATATTTTCATCTGCTCTAGATTCAAACTTCTCAAGTTTTTTGTTGGTTCAATTTATAAAGCATCTGCTACCAATAACTCTGAAACAATCAACTGTTACTAGTTTGTCTTTTTATAGCTCATAAAGAGTCTTTTCACTAGTAACTCTCAATAATGCTCTATTCTAAATATGTACTACTATAGAAACTACCTATCTTTAATATTTATCTGGTATCTTGGATTCATTTAGCATTGTCCTCACCATCTTCCAAACTATTCTCTTTCTCTGCTCAACTACTCCATTTTGCTATGGAGTTTTGGCTACTGAACAATGTCTCTCTATTTTATGGTCTTCAAAAAACTCAATAAATTGATATGACATAAATTCTCCTCCTTGATCTAATATTATATACTTAATATTCTAACTATTTTGATTCTCAACTAATGCTTTGAATGCTTTGAAATGTCTGAAAGCTTCTGATTTTTTTAAAAAAAACATTACACAAGTCATAGGTGAAAAATTATTAATAAGAAACATGAAATATTTCTCACCTTGAGTACTTTGAGTTCTCATAGGTCCACACATATTAGAATGAAAAAGCTATAACATCTGAGTGGCCAAGTATTCTTTTGTTTTGAACCACCTTCTAGCCTACTTCCCATGTTGACAAGGTTCACAAAACATGTCAGATGGCTTTGTAATCTTTGGAAGATTTTTGACTACTTAATTTTTGCTAATGTTGACAAGATTTACAAAATTTATGTGACCCATTCTCCTATGACATATCCAAATTTGTTCAACCTGACTCAAATAACATCTTTGACCTTTGATGTCTGATAACATATACAAATTATTGCTTATGCTCTAAGCATCTACAATCAACACATTTGAATATTTTCTCCTAATTTCACAACCTTCTACATAAAAATTTAGTGTGTGCCCCTGATCACATATTTGACTTACACTCAAAATATTATGCTTAAGACCTTCTACATACAAAACATTTTTAGTTTTAGTTTTACCATTATCCAAACTTAGTGTACTTTTTTGACAATTCTGGTAGTAGTATTATCTCCAAATTTTACTATGCCACCATTGATATTCCTCAAAGTTATGAACTTTATTTTATCTCTTATCATGTGCCTTGAACATCCACTATCAATGAACCATGGATTTTATTCATTTCTTGAATACAAAGCTATATGTACCAACATAGATTTTTTAGGTTGTTTCCTTTGCCATGAACCTATCTAAACTTTTTTCTTGATGAATGGAGCCTTGAAACTCTAGTTCTTCTTGACTGAATCAAACACACTTCCATAGTATCAAGCTATGTGTCTGAAGTTATTACACTTGTAACATATCATGGCCTCTTCATTAAAGTCTGATCAAGGAGCAAAAGATTTGTGGCTTTTGCTTGACTTTGCATGACTTTCCTTCTCCTTATTTTTAAAATTGTTAGCCTTTTTTTGACATTATATTTTCTTATGACCATATCCATTAAAATAAAAATAGTAACCATAAAAATAGGATCTATTTGTGTATCTCTGACTTGATTAATTTTTGTAGCTCTATTCCCTCCAACCTTCTTTATTTGAGATGTCCTCTATAATCTTAACTTCTTCCCTTTTTATTTCTTCTTTTGTAAGAGCTTTAACATAGCTCTTTCCTTTTTCCTTATCTATGAAAGTAGTGGCCTCCCCTTTCTCTTTTTTAAATCTAATACCTATCTTATCTGACATTGATCTTTGATTTTCTAATATCTTATTCAACATATTAGTGTTATTCTCAAATTTTGAATCATTGGATGCTCTATCATTGATTACTTTATTTATTTTCTCAAGATCTACTTTTAAAGAAGCAATTTCAATAACATACATTTCACATTATTTACTTGTTAGGTTGTGGAGCTAAAAGCTTCAACTATGTAGACGAAGAAAAGGAGGTTACTGAAGATCCAAAAGAACTTGCATCGACAGTATGACCGACGTCGGTCAAGATGAAGCAGAAGGCAACTGGCATCGGCAGGAAGTCGGCCGACGTCGGTCAGAACTAGGCAAGCAGGGACCAATGTCGGTCGCCTGTGTGTTCCAAAATTGCTCGTTGCACGAACAGTTAGTTAAGTGAATGGAGTGTTTACATGTAAAGGCTATTTCGAGTCTTGCGCTACGTGTTTATTATTATAGTAAACTAAGAGTCTAAGTTATTGTTTAAGTCTGGGATCTATTTATAGACCCATTGGCATGTATTGTAATGTGTGCTAGTGAAGAGAACAAAGTGTGTGTTCCTCCTAGTTCCATGATGAGCTAAAAAGGAAGGAAAGGAATATCCTTCCATTGTAAGATCATTGAGTTGCAAGTTGTTGCAAGCTCATAGGAGATCTACATGTGTAATTATGGTCTGTTGAATTGCATGTTGCAGGTTCATGGGAGATCTAATTGAAGTACTTTAGAGTGCTTGGTGTACTGGCAGGGTTATTACTGACTGGTTGGAAAGGTGAACACCAATTATGTGTGTGAGTTGTGTGTTGGGACCATTTTTGGTAGGAGAGTGTTTTGAAGAAGAATTATTGTACACTTGAGGTGTGGGAAGCCTCTGTAAGGTGGAAGAGAGTGG
This sequence comes from Torreya grandis, assembly GCA_037957365.1. Taxonomy (NCBI): domain Eukaryota; kingdom Viridiplantae; phylum Streptophyta; class Pinopsida; order Cupressales; family Taxaceae; genus Torreya; species Torreya grandis. Next base: position 575,877 of record JARHVA010003382.1, on the reverse strand, counting down.
CGTCTCTTTATTGTATTCTTTTTTATACAAATGTTAATACAAGATAGTGTATTGTCTCTCATATTTTGTGCTATTTGTGAATTATAGTTACTTATACTTTTGGATATTTATGCATGTTTAATTGCTTGTATTTGGTAATCATATTGTGCTCTTTCTGAGGAGCAAGATCCTAACAAGTGGGATCAGAACAAGTGTATTTGTTCTTGGATTCCCCGACATTACTTACTATTTTTGACTATGATGTTAGATCTTCTTCATTCTTCTTGGCTTCTTAAAGGTGTGATTGCTGATCTTCAATTATTTCCTTTGACTTTTTTTCATTTTTATTGATTTGGAGATTTAATCTTCGATTCTTATTTTCAAGAGATTTTAACTCTTCTAAGGTAGAAATGAGTTATCCTTCCAGATTCACTTTGGCTTTATCTTGTTCTTTTTCTTGATCATCTATACTTTTGCTTGTAGAGGCATCTTTATGTATGGCCATGAATAGAATCTCTTCTTCTTCTGAATCACCAACTCCACTATCTTTGGTTGAGATAGGATATTTAGAATACAAACTCTTCTTCTTGAATTCCTTCTTGAATTTTATTTTAAAATTATTCTTATATGTATAATTTTCTTCTTCATTATCACCATTACCCTTATCTGGGAACTTCACTACGAAATGTCCAACCTTTCCACAATTAAAACATTTGAAAGGTAATTTTTCTTGATATTTATCTATGCCCTATTTTGGATTACGAATGAATAGAGATCCATTATCATCTTCATCATCACTAGAACTATCACTTGATTCTTGAATCTTAGCCTTCTCTTTCTTTGATGTCTTGAAAACAACTTCTCTCTTTGAGGGTTTCTCTTGTTTGGTCTACATCTCATATGCCATAAGAATACAATGTAGCACATCCATCTTTAGCTTGGCTAAATTCTTCATCTCTTCAATTGCCAAAATTTTTACACCATATCTCAATGGTAGAGATCTCAAAACTTTTTGAACCATAATTGATTATTCTAACTTTTCTCCAAGACCTTAAATCTGATTAACTATTTGATCAACCCACAAAAGATAACTTGCTTTATTTTATTCCTCTTCTATCTTCAAAATCTCAAACTATCTTTTGAAAGTCTAAAGCTTGGCTTGCTGAATCTTTCCATCACCTTTGAAAATATTCTCAAGTTTTACCCAAGTTTCATGAGCAAATTTATATTTCATAAGTTTAAAAATTTTTGATTCACATAAATCATACAAAATAGCATTTAAATGTTTAACATTATTTTAACTTTCCTTCTTTTTTGCTAGATTAGTTACAAGTGTCTGTGGCTGTTCATATTCCTATACCACTACTTACCACATGTCAAATTCAAGGGCCATAAAATAAGTATTCATCCTTATGCTCCAAAAAACATAATTTTTCCTATCAAACAAAGGTGCCTTATTTTAAAAAAAAATCTTTATGTGATCCAACCATCATGCCTTCCCAATCTACCTTCAAGCTATAAAACATTTTCAAATGAACCTTCCTTGATACCAATTATTAAGCATAAAATATACTGAGAGGGGGAGTTGAATCAGTATATTATATATCTTATTTATTAATCAAATTCATTTTTTTAACCACTTAACCACACATTCAAGATATGAAATAAAACTAAAATAATAATATGCACCACATAAGAGAGAGAGAGACACCATATTTTTACATGGAAACCCAAAGTGGGAAAAACCATGGAGAATAATCTCAGGTATATGAATGATCACCAACTCAGATTAAAAAGTTCACAAGCACCAACTTGTAGGAGCACCAACCCCTCTACTGAGCACCAACACAGAAACTATTTGTGAGCACCAACCCACAGAAGCACCAATCCCTCTTGTGTATAAAACACAACTATCTCTCAATGTTGCTCACTCAATAAATGATAGAAATCTATAATATCTCCTACTTTTCTCTCTTTAAAAACAAATACAAACCATGCACTCTCTTGTATATTACAAATGGCTTCTCAAGCGTTTATTTATAGCTTTCTATATGAACTTTGACATTCACCCTTTGTTGATGGAAATATTGTCATTGATGTCAAAGGTCTAACATTATTGTTGATAAAGGCCCCATTGCATTTAATGGTGTTTATAATTATTATATCTTGGCTAATATGATTTAATATTTATTTAATATTAACTAATATATTTTTGGCTGCATATGAGACAAAAGAAGGGCCCATGGAGAAGTCAAAGAGCCACGGGATAAAGACAAAAGAAGGATGGGGCACATTTTCCCATGAAGAGTCATCTTGGAGAATTCCAAGAGTCACCAAGTGAAGACAAAAGAGGAAAAGAACAATTTCTCATGAAGGGACACTTTGAGGAATACGAAAAGTTACCAAGATAAGGACAAAAGTGGGAAGGACATTTTTGGTCATGAAGGGTCACCACATGACTTTTCAAAGGCAAGAATATGAAGGGTCATACAAGTTTGGCACCATTTTATATGAGTATTGAAGGGTCACAAAGGGGGAAGGCCAAATGTCATTTGGAAAGCTATAAATAAAGGCTTGAGAAGCCATTTGTAATATGGAAGATAGAGGTTGAATTGATACTGTAATATCTAGCTTAGAAGAGCAATTGTGAGAGATGAATATGATTTGTATTTGTTATATCTAACTTAGAAGATAAAAGGTGAGAGAGAGGAAAGAGATGTTGTATTAAACTATCATTTATTGAGATAACAACATTGAGAGATAGGTGTGTGGTATACATAAATGGGTTGGTGCTCCTGTGGGTTAGTGCTCATGAATTATTGTTGGGTTGGTGCTCAGCAAAGGGGTTGGTGCTCCTATAGGTTAGTGCTCAAGAATTATTACTCGGTTGGTACTCAACAAAGGGGTTGGTGATCCTGTGGGTTGATGCTCATGAATTGTTGTTGGGTTGGTGCTCAACAAAGGGGTTGGTGCTCATGTGGGTTGGTGCTCACGTATAGTTTCTGGGTTGGTACTCAGCAAAGGGGTTGGTGCTCGTGTGGGTTGGTGCTCAACAAAGGGGTTGGTGCTCCTGTAAGTTGGTGATTGTGAATATTGTTTGGGTTGGTGCTCATTCATATACTTGAGATTGTTCTCTATGGTTTTTCCCACATTGGGTTTCATGTTATATTTGGTTTCTCTCTCTATCTTGTGTGGTGTTTATTGTTTGAGTTTTATTGCATATTTTGAATGTTTGATTAAGTGGAATTTAATTAAGGGAATGTTTTATAAGATATATGATATACTAATTCGCCTCCCCTCTTAGTATATCCCATGCTTAAAATTTGTGACCCTTCAATCCTCATGGAAAATGGTGACAAACTTGCATGACCCTTCGTATCCTTGCATTTGAAAAGTCATATGGTGACCCTTCATAAGCAAAAGCATCCTTTCCTCTTTTATTTTTATCTTTGTGAATTTTCATATTCCTCAAAGTGTCCCTTCATGGAAAAATGCACCATACCCTCTTTTATCTTCACATGGTGACTCTTGGAATTCCTCAAGATGACTCTTTATGAGAAAATGCATCCCATTCCTCTTTCGTATTTTACCCCATGACTCTTTGACTTCTCCATGGGCCCTATTTTAACTTATATGCAACCAAAAATATATTAATTAATATTAAATAAATATTAACACACATTATCCAAGATATGAATATTAAAAACACCATTAAATGCAATGGAGCTTTTATCACCAATAATGCTAGACCTTTGACATCAATGAAAATATTTCCAATAAAAGTGACACATATGAGCCCCCAAGTGACACAAAATCACCTACAGGACCTTTGGAAGCTCCCTTAACTTCCCTAAAATTTATAGGTAGTCCTTATAGAAATAACCTTAATACCAAAATTAGACACTAGAATCACATGGTGCTACTATCTAGATCCAGATCTCAACAAATAATCAAAAGTTGAAAGATTTTTCTATCTTTGCTTTGTCATTTCCAATACCTTGATCTACATAAAACTTTGTGTATCTCTAAATAAATTCCTTTTATCTTTACACTTATTATTTTGGGAAAATTTCCCTTGAATCAATAATTTCTAATTTTATTCTATATTAGCAACAAAATCATCCTTTTAAACTAACTTAGGATTTACATAGTAAACCTTAAAGGTTAAAATAGGAATCAATATAGAAATCTCCTATACATTTACCTAAGATTTGACACCTCCATTACATACTCAACCAAGAAATTGATAACCCCTAATAGCCCCTACCTAAGATAAAATCTCTTTTTGTCATTTACCGAACAACACTACAAAGGCTGACTTTCTTCTTAAAAATGAGCATGTTGCAAGACTAGACCAACCTAATTGACCTAGATTGGGGCCTAACTGTGTTATTTATTAAAGAATAGGGTCGATTGGTTTGACTCTATTAGTTAAAACTTTGGAATGTTTTAGATTTAGATATGTATATATAAACACATTATTTTCACCATTTTCATGAAAGAGAGATAAAGATAATCATTTATTTATGCTTCTTTATAATCTGCTCTTCCACCATTCTACTTGAAGAAACATTTCCTAGGGTTTACACTTGAAGAGAAGAATCTTGTCTTGTGGAAAAGTCTTGGATGTGCATAAGAAGTCATATAGCCTAGAGTTAGCCTATATTTGTGATCATTAAAAACTAAAATAACATCTTGCAAAGCACCATTGGCCAAGGGAGAGATTGAGCCTCGATGGGTTGATCTTTAAGGTAAGTATTTCCAACTCTTACTCCTTTATTTTGGTAGATAAAAGTAGCATAAGTAATGGATTTTGAATGTATTTTTCTCTCCATGCATTAGAATTATATCTATATTGACTTGATTAGAGTTATTCTTTTCATGTTTAGTTTTATGTTTATTATCCCCATTTCTGTCACATGCTTTGATGAGAACTAGATTAGTTTTAAATTACATTTATCATTTACTTTGATAAGAAAACATAGGACCTAGCTATGTTTATTGTGTGGTATTGCTTGACTAGAGGATTTAGAACCCTTTCTAGTAGTATTGTTTGGTAAGAGACCCTTTAGTTAGGTCTAGAAAATCCATATTGATCATGACCACAATTGTCTAAATGTACCAATAAGTGAAAGGGACAGTTTGATTTATATTCTCTAAGATGGGATTGATTTGTAGGTTAGTTTCAATTTCCATTATATACATTCTGGTGAACCTAATGTGAACTAAGCCTTGTAAGTTTTATTTCATGCCTTCATTTACTATTATTTATCGTTTATTTTATTTTTACATCACTAGATCTAATCTATCAACTTTGTCTAACTTTCTATGCATAAGTTTAACACATAGTCACTCTGATCAACTTTTTATTTCTTTTCATAGGTTATCTTCAACCATAGGTAACTAGATTGATCTACTTGACTCATTTTGTTTCTTTACATACAAATTTTCATACTCATTTGACCCAGTTGACTCTGTTAGTAGATCAAAATTCTTCATTTGGATGACATAGTATAAAAACAATAAATTCAACATCTTTAAATCATCAAGTTCATTCTCACCATCTCATTCCTTTTTTCCCTTCATTTTAGTCTTATTTTTCACAATTTTTAGTCTATAAAACTATAACCCTATAGTCAACATAGTCAATTGGATCGACTGAGTTTTATAGTTATTTCTTACCAAGGAGACTCAGTTGACTCATTTAACTATGTTTATCTATCCCTTACTTCAATAGACAAAATTGACTTAGTCAATTATATTCTATATTATTTGCATACTAAGTCATATGAACTGACCCTATACTCTTCAAGAAAATGGATTAATTCATATTTCTAGTAATTAATGCATCTTTCATTTTTTTGCTTATTTTCTTAGATTTGCACACATAGACTAAATAGGAAGTTTTAATTTATTGATTTAGTCACACTATTTTTATTTTATTCACACACTTCCAAAAAAAATAATATCAGAAAAAATAATAAACAAATTCTACCCAAGCTCTTCCTAGTTAGACTTCATCATCAAAGGGGAAGTTGACTCAGTTTTCTAGCCAAGTATAAATACATGGTTGATAATATATATTGTAAAAACACCCAATACCTTTATCACTATGATATTGTGAAGTGAGGGGGTAGGCCCCAATACTAAGTTAGTACCATCACCAATACAAATCCTTTTTAGCCTCAACTACCTGAAACTATCCTTAGATTACCTTTGGTGGATTGTTTTCTCTATCTGAGCACAACTTTCCTTAGGCATGAATTGAAATGACTAAAAGCCTAATGTGATGGTGTAATGGAATTTAAAGAAAGAATGAGTTCTCACATGCTTACCCAAAGCACATAGTGAGGGAGTTCCTATTGGTTTTATCGCATGAAGGTGTACTAACATATAATGGTGCTTGAATGCATCCACTTTACTCAATGACTAACTAGAAAAAGAAATACACAATAACTATGGACCTAAAATTAGTTAAATAAACATCATATAAGAAGACCAACATCATTGTTTCCATAATAAAAATAATAACATTTAAGCAACATAGGTTCCATTCATCATATTAAAAATGATTCATGGGTCACATAGATAGATGAATAGTGCAACTCAATCGTATAACTCTATGTTATCTAGTTGAGTAATATAATAACAAGATAAAAATAGTATCCTCAATCACATCAAAAAAAAAAAATCAATAACATCATAATGTTATATCTAAGGGTATTTATACTTAGTTTTCCTTGACCAAGTAGTTACAATATTAATCGCACTCATAGTGACTCACCACTAATCATAAATGGACTTGAATCATGGTGGGTAATTATATTGTTTTCCTAAGGACCTAGGTTTTTATGCCCCTATATTCTCTCTTTGGTGCTGGATTCTTATTTCTAAACTCTTATCTTCTCATAGGCTAATACTAGATTCATAATTAAAATAATATCTTTTATCCCTTCGAATAACTCTCTAACCATATCTTGATTCTCATGCACTCCCCAAGTCTTCTACTAGTGTTTTAAGTCTTTTGTGCTAGGTTATCCATTTATTATGCATATTTAATTTGATTGGGTCTTCTCATGCCATGGACTCCCACACTAGGATATTATGCACGATGATTCATCTGCATCATTCATCTTGTGCACCATACTTATTTTAAAAGGGACTTAGCCAAAATTTGGGGTCCAACACTAGCCAACAATATGCTATTATTCTATCCTATACTAAGCATTGATCTCAATATGTACCAAAAAATTAGGGTCAACCTGCTCATTCTAAATATTTACACCTTTTGAATGTGACAAGGTGTTCATAATCTTTATCATTATTTATTCAATTACTAATTTTAAATTCTTGGTCTCCTTGGGTTGGTAAAACCACTTACTTGATTTATTTAACAAATATTCAAGGGATGTTAAAGAATCTTTATGAATAACCTAAATCATGGTGACCTTGATAACAACCTATCCTTGGAGTGCCATGAAACTTAATTTTATTTTTTGTCTGTACATACTTATTATTTCCTCCATGGCCTCCACATACTTAAATGTTTTGACATGCTCTGAGATGCATTTTATTAATAAGGTTTTATCATCCAACTACTATCATTGAAGCTCTTCTACTTAATTTTGATCTTCTAAAATATTGATGGGCCATGCTAGCTTCTCAAAAACCCCATCTAAAATGGGAATGACATCTCTAATTTTGTGCAAGGCTCTCTTACACACCTCTATAGCTTTGGAAAATTGTTTTGTCACTCATATTTTCTCATCTTGGGGGTTAGGCTATTGTTTTCACCATTATAAAAGTAGGTATACCAATATCTCTAGCTTATCTATTTCTTCATTATATATGGGGAATCCATCTACTAGCACTAAATCTTGGATCAAGATTGCCTTACAGATGTTTAATGATTTAATCTTAGTAGCTATTTCCACCTCCAATGGGTGCTTAATCTCATCCAACTCTTCCTCCAATTTCATATTGGTGGTGACCTTTTTATTATACATCACCACCATATCAACATGTTTCCTTTGGGCTCACTATGCATTAGAATGTGTGAAGGTATTCTACCTTGTGACCTTAAATGCCAGTTTTAAAAGTGCTCATTAGCTTGTACATAGGTAAGTTGGTGTAATGAGTAATGCCATTACATTTAGATCCAAGATAATACTATTAGAGGGTATCTCAAATTGGTATTATTAATTATATATTTGGAGGAAGGACATTTCACATTGGGTCTAGTCAGATGCATCCTCCTGTGCAAGATGAGAATACACATGTAATAACTTGTCAAGTATTCCCTTCTAGTACTGGGCATGAAGGTTTATGGTTGCATCAGGCTTATTTATTCTCATAATGGAGTCATCAACTAGCTCCTTCCTCTTCTAGGTATCTCTCTCAAGTATCTCAACATTGATGTCTTATTTGTGGTAAGTAGTCCTAATTTCAAGTCTACGTAGTCCCAAATACGCTTTAGAATCATCCCTCTCTTCACCAAGTATATCTTCAATCTCCATCTATGCCTCCTTGAGGGTGGTCTCTTCACATTATGTTGATAGAGGTGTATTCTTAATGTCAAGAGTGACTTGATATTCTTTAGTAGTGACTCTTTCTAGTGTCCCTTCTAAAATCTATCCCTACTCTTCGACATCACCATCTTTAGGCACCACCATCTCGTATTCTAAAGTAATAGTATGTGTTGCTAGTTCTGGGCCTTGAGGTTGATTGGTTGGTGGATATTTCTTTAGTGTTACCTAGGTAGTCCTTTTCCTTTTTGAAGGATCTATCTAAATCCTTGTACTGGAATCATGCCCAGGGTTCTTCTACTTATTTTCTCAAATTGATTTAGGAGGGAGTCTCTCTCTTTTGCACTTTACGCTCCCTAAAGATTTTTTCTTGGGATTTAACATATAGAATAATGAATGAATAAAATTTCCTACCAAAGTTTTTTGAACTTTTATGTCAGTTCTATTTGACTCAATATTTTATCTATATTTTTTCTTCCCTCGATATACATATAGTTGGTAGAGGGCATGAGTCTCTAAATCAATCTATTCTATAGTAATATTTATAGGCTATGTATCATATATCTAGTTAATAACATTCATGAAGTATCACACTGTGAAAGTGTATGGTATATTATGCCATGCAAATAACTCTCTAGATGGGGCCATTTAGATGCATGTAAGGGAGAAGTGTTACTTAAAAAAAACTCATCTTAGTCTCTAACCTATGTAGGTAAATCCTTTGGAACGTGTCACTTGTTCCCAAAGGCTTCCTTCATCTCATTGTACCATCCTTTTATCATAATTTTATGGGATGGAATGATTGGGATAGGATAGGTAAATGCCTTGTACCACTTTGTAGGGGATTTATTCTCAGGTGGATATGGCCATTTTATCTCTCTAGAGGTGTAGTTGAATACACCAATTTCATTGAACACTATCAACAATAGAAATAGGCCCCATGAGAATATCTGGTTGGGTACTTAGTGGGAATTTTCTACATATTATATGATTTTGGTAGCAAAGTAATATACCCAGTTATACTTTAACTCCTTAATAGCCTATTTTATAACATATAAGTGGGCCATATCCACCTCTTTCCATTTATCTCTACCTCCAACCTTTGTCATTATGATCTACATAACCACTATGAGGGTAGGATGTTGAAGGCTCATGATGTGCATGATATGACCTTATTTTTAATACTTAAGCACCATGGCCATCTTCTCTATCTCATCCTAGTCTTCTAATTCACATGCATGGTCCATGCCGAAACATTGAAACCTTCATACTTTTCTAATTCATTTGGCCATAATCCTCATCGAACACCCAATGAAATAAATTTAATCCTTGTATACCCACTAGATCAAGAACTTTATCACTTCAACTAGATTTATAAATTAAGGAAGTGTTGGTCAAAATTGGTGTAGGCATATGAAAATTTTACTTGGATAGATCAATATTATGGGAGGCCTTAATTGTGATATGAAAATCTAAGTAGTGTTCCTATTGAGTGAATGATTAAATGGTGGAAACGGAAGACCACATGTCACTTTAAATATTTTGAAACACTCTAAGCAAGCTTAAAGTGTAATTTGATGATTTTGGCAATAGGCTTAAAAGCAGGTCTAGAATTACAAGTAAAGTATCCAAGAATTTTCCATGGTGATGAAATTTAGGGTCATGAATCAAGTTTTGTGTAAAGTCTTGGAGGTACATCAAAGCCTTGATGGGTCCAAAGATGATTAGCACAAGCCTAGGGAAGCTAGATCATCATAACATGTCATGCAAGATTGAATAAGTTAGTTTGGTTGTGAATTTAATAAATGTACTTAAGAGGCCTCTCAAGGATAAGGGATCACATGGAGATGATGTATTTTATGCCAAGGTAGTCCCCTACAAATTTAGTGTCTTGATGAGTTTTTAATCTCAAGATATAAGCCTTCAAAGATTGTCTAACAGTGAGAGACATGTCAGAGGACATCAAATAAAATCAATAGGAAGTAGTCATTTAAATTAAAAAAATCTTCAAAGGATCTTGAGAGTGAGTGAACTGCTGCTAAGTGTCAAAATGTTGCTGGATCATATCATGAATCAACAACACATGGTTAATATCTTGAGACAATGGGACCATCAATATTAATGAAATAAGTTAAATCATACAAATCAAGATCAATGACATGATCGAGGTCAACAAGATAGAGGATCCTAATATTAAACATGGGGTTGATAAGTGGTATGATCATGGTGAATTATAGGATTAATAGTGTGTGTTTGATCAAGTAGATCAAAGATCAATGTCACACGTTCAACTGAAGATGAAGATTGCTAGTAGAAATGAAGTCAAGAATTCAATGAGATTAGATTACATGTGAGAATACCACATGGCACAAAAGAAGTAACCGAATGAGTGGAAGTAACATCCACAAATTAAATGTGGGGTTTCTAAGTATCACAATTTAGGAAGCCCAAATCAAAAATTGATGGAGCAAATTCAATCAAATTCTAGGAGGCACAAGATGGCTATTAGAGCTAATGAAGGTTAAAATTGTCAAGAAGGATTAGTTCTAACTAATCAAAAAGTGGTTTGGAATTTATGAAAGGGTGGTGACATCTCATTTATTTAATTTTGATGACATGCTTTCTCTTTCTCTCTCTCTGTCTCTCTCTCTCTTCCCTTTTGTCCTATATCTCCCATTTTCTTGCCCATTATAATATATACTCATTGAGACTCTTGAAGAGAAAAAATTTTCATTTGACAAGGCAAGACCCTATAATTTTTTTTAATAAATAATACTTGATGTAATAGGATTATTTTTTACCTATCTCTTGCCTTTTACTAGTGTTTAGTAAGCTTGTGCATGATGGCTCTATGAACGAGATTCTTCCAAATCCATTGTCCTTCTTAGATATTTTAATATGTTTTTAAATTATTTAAAGGTTTGAACTTGTGTTATTTTTACCATTAATGTATTCTTGGTGTGAATCTTATAATTCCTCTTTTCTTCCTTGATTGCTTGGTGAGCTTAGTTCATGAAATACCTATGCAATTAGCTAGTTTGTGAGATTGTTTGAGAAATAATTATAGTATGCCTAATTAATGTTTGTTCAAGATTACGTGAGTGTAATTTAAATTTGGTTCACCACATTTTATCTATCTTATTAACCCTTTACCCCATCTCTAACCATTTTCCTAGTAGAATCTTTAGTCTAGGTGATGCATAAAGAGGAACTCGACCTTCTCTAGAGGTTCAAGCTCAATACAAGATACCCACAGCTTGGGGTTGTTCCCATTGTGTAGCTTAGTTAGACATAGCCTAAAGAACCCTCTCCAAGGATACAAACTAATGTTACAATAGTTTTTGGCATACTTGGTGGGACCCACTTTAAAATAAGATTGGTTAAGTTTGATGCTAGTTTGATCAATTTGCAGTAGTTATAGCTTTCATGCAATAGTATTTGGCGACTCTAAAGAACACTTAATAATCTAGTAGCAGAGCAAAAACTATTTTTCATGCCAAAAGTGACTACAAGATCAACTTCTATAGGTATTCCTTTTTAATTTTTTCAATTACCTTTAAATTGAGCAAAAAGGTTAAGGTTTTATAATACTCATCCATATAAGGAAATTTTCCTCCAAAACCAACTTCAAAACCTACCTCTGCAAGAAGATCTTTGTTCAGTCCTTTCATAGCCATAGAAACCCTTATAGTTTTCCAATTTGTGGCTTTTAAATTCTAGAGCCCTTTAAAAATGCAAAAACATGATCCTATTCTAGTAGTAGCTCTTAAAAGTGTTCCTTACTTTACTAAAGACCAATCTACAAACCCTTATGAACACCTCAAAGACATAGCCAAATTATACAATATTCATGATATCATTGAGCAAAGTGTAGCTATAAATTTGTTGGCCATCTCTTTCAAGGGTAAATCCATAGATTGGTATATATGCATTACTAATAACTCCATCACATCATGGGATCAATTAAGTGATGCCCTATGTAAAAGGGTTGAAGACAAAAGTGACCATTTATCACTTGTAAAGAAACTAACCACAATCAAGAGATCTCCTCATGAGGTTATGAAAGATTTCAACACTAAGTTTCAAAAGACATAGGATAGGATCCTAGTCTCTATTAGTCTTACTCCAAACTTTTCTTTCCTTTTATATTTAAAATCTTTCAATAGTGATTTTACAGTAATGGTCTATGGGAGGACACACACTAGCAAATGTTTATGAGGTGGAAATCAGAGCAAAGAATTGTCTAGTACAAGATGAAAAGCTTACACCTAGGATACTAATGCCCTTATTTCCTAAAATTAAAACACCTTTTCTTTCTATTACTCTCCATTTTGTTATTCCACTTATGCCAACACTTGCTTCCATACTTGCATCAAATCAAGAAAAGGCTTCCACTAGTCAATCTAGTGATTCCTAGGAAAACAATAATGTCAAAGAGCTTCAAAACACGTTTAAATAATTTGCAAATGAGTTGGTAAATGTGAGGAGGCAATAAACCCAATTCAATAGACCTTATCAAGATACATATCAGCCTCAACAATAGTCTTATCAAACAAATAGGCCACCCTAAAAAGGAAATTTCCATGGACAAGGCCAATGACATATCCAAGGACAAGAGAAGCCTAACTATGTTAAGAAAAAAAATTATAATCTAAATTATGAAAGTAACTCTACTAATTTGGTCCCTACTTAGAAAAAAATTTATTAATAAAGTGAAGGTACTATGCTTTGGGATCAATCTTTCAGTCAATCCATTGTCCCAAACATTGACTTCAATCAGGCCTTCAATGAGCAATGGCCTTAGGGTGCTAGCTATGGATACAATCAAGCCCTTATGACCTAGAGCACATAAGTACCTATGATGAAAAAACTAGAGATCAAGGCTAGGGGCCTAATGAAGGACCAAGCTAGTTGGGTGCTATAATGGTTAATTATGAGTACGAAGAGTGCTCTGCACTTAAGTAGTAGACTAGTTCTAGCCAAGCATACATTATAGTGGTAGCTAACATAAGGTTCGAAAGAAGGAACATGGATGGTAGTCAAGAAGTATTCAAAAAGACTCCTACTATTAGTCCATTACTATCAAAGCCAAATAAACTTACTTTTGCCCCAAGTGTTCCAATTACCCCAAAGAATTAGAATCAAGGGAATGCCTTTGTACCACAAAACTCACAAGTTAAAATTATAGTTGTGGCTCCCAAAGCACAAGAAAAATTTGGTGGTATACCCATAAGTATTGTGGAACTAATGAAAAAATATAAAGTGATTGTGCCAATGTGAGGCATGCTTTCTATACTTGGTTAGATGGATATCCTTCAGGAGGGGTTGTCAAAGATAATTATTTTAGACAAGTCACCAAGCAAAGAGAATGTAGTTATCACCAATAAAACCAAAGAACCTAATCAAGAACAATAAAAAATGTGGTAAAACCACCTCCCTTATACATTTGTATGATAATTTGTGACTTTTTAGCTCATAATTGCATGGTAGACAGTGGAGTAAGTACTACAATGATGCCAAAGTCCATAGTGGATCAACTTGGTTTGAAGTATGAACCCCAATCTAAAGGAGTTTTGAAACTTTATAGGTCTTAATATTATAGAGTTTCCAATGATGTCATGGTGAGTGGATGAAGTGCCTTGATAGTCTAAGTGACAATGACAAAGTGTGCCATGTTTTTATCCTAGTATGCTTGAAGGAGGCTTGGTTGATCTTCAATTTTGGCATGGTTAGAGTTATTAAAGGATGAGTTCAGTGTTTTAAGTATGTGTAAAGGGTATTATAAAAATTCAAGAATGATTTGAGTGCTTGTGTGCATGAGTGGATTTCATCTGGTTGATCGTTATTTTTTATCTAGACATTTTGGGTCTAGTGACATAAAATTTGAGTAGATAGTTTGATGACATCACCATTGCCATATGTGGATGAGTCAAAGGGAGTTTGTCATATGGTTGTGATAACATTTTTTCATAGATTTTATGTGTTAAATCTTAGGTCATGTGATTAAGTATGATAAAATCAATGAAATTGTAAAGTTAGGTTTCCAGGCAGTTTGATAGTGTTTTCCCATACTTAGCCAAATTTGTATGAGGAAAGAAAGAGTTGAGTAAACATTTTGATGTAGTAATATTTTGCATGTATGGAATTTTAAGAATGAATTGATCATATGGGTTTTTTTGATTTTATGCCTAATTTATTTGTCCTAATGTTGAGGTCATGCAATGAAGCACATCAAAAGACATGCCTATGTAAATTTGGCCTTCTAGGCAGTTTTAGGCATAGTTGGCTCTATGGTAGAAAACTCTAAATGAGTAGATTAATGGTATTATATCTTGCCTGTGAAAAGGCTTTAGGAGCTACTTAATACATGGTTTGATTCTTCTTTGAAAGGATAACATATGGTCTGAATTTGAGAATATGTGAGTGAGTGAGGTAAGAGATATGACTATGTAAAGTTGGCCTTCTAGGTAGATTGTAATGGTCCCCATACCTAGACAATTTTATGAAGGGTAAAGACTAGGACCAAATGGAGATCCAATGGCTCACGATCATTCGTACATATCAATATCAATGGTGCATGTTGATTCAAATGAGGATAAGTGATCGATGTTTAATAGTATAAGTAAATAAAAGGAACACGAGGGTGCCAAGTTTCATTATCATGGGGCTTTTAAGCAAGATCAAATGGTGAGCACTATAAGATAAAGACCTAGCTGATCCATAGAGATTGATAATACACATTGAGTTAATATTATAAGATTATACAGGATGAGGTTAACATGTTCTTTGCTTAATAATATATCTAAGTTAAAGTTCAAAGAAGATTGACAGTGCATATTTAATATAATAAGCAAGGACATGGGATGATAACATTATGTTTGAATTTTAACTATGACTGTTTGAATTCAAATATTTGAATTTAACAAAAGAAAGACTAGTGCCTGGTTTTTGAGCCATAAATTTAAATCTATGTAGAATTTTCTCATAGTGTAAAAGGAGAATTTGTATAAGACTCTAAGTCACATATATAAATATAGATTTGAAGATTTTAAAGTGTGTATAGTCAAAGTAATTAAGGTTCTAAGTTGACTATGTGTTCATGCATGTTTTTCAAGTAACTCGAGAAGGATATTTGAGCTTCTTATGATGGTATTTAAATTTATCATGATAATGTAGTTATTTTGGAGTGTTTTATACTCCATGAGGATTATTTTGTGCATTATAAAGGTTTGACCAATAATTTTAAGTATGAATAAAGTTTTAAAAGTCGACTGTGTATTTATTCATGGTGACTATGTGCATAGAATGTTGTTTGAGCAAATTATGCTTAAGCAAAAGGGTACTATGATGGTTTTTGGAACTTAAGGAGGAACTATAGAGCATGTGGCATGGGTCTATGAGCTGGAAAGTGTTCCTATGTTCTTAGTTTGCTCATAGAAGTGTCAAATATGTGAATGGGTCATCATACAAACTAAAAGGTGACTTAGGTTTGTTTGAAAAAAAGTTGTGCTTAAGTGTGATCCATGTAAGATGAATTAAGGGAAAAGGCATGTGTTAGGGATAATAAGGAATAATATGGACATGATAATTCATGAAATCTCTATATATTCTGAAACCAAATGTGATGGTTTCTATATTTTATGAAGAGAGACTTGTACAAGGCTTGTGTGAGAGAATTATGAATTTATTTGAAGAACAAATGATAGGTAGTGTTCCTATTGGATGAGTTGAAGAGAAAAGTAGTTTTTTGAATAATTTTATGACTTATAGGTCATACATTTGATGATAACAATGTTATCTTGTAGGGTTACAATTTGAGGATATGCAAAGAGGTTTGAGTGTGCATATGAGGACAAATTGAGTGAAGGAGAGAGATTATGGAATGCATATGTGAGAGGCCTATATGATATAGAAAAGGAGTTTGTGCAGTGGTTATAAAGTCAAAGATCCATCATCAGGTGTTGAAGATATTAGTTCTAAGGTGGAGGTGTTCACTTCAAAGGAGGGCCTAAAAGACTTGATCTTCCTTAGGGGTAGTTGCTCCTTGTGAAATAGGTCTTTCACTAAAGGCCTTCGGTTAGGAGGATTTGATCAAGGTTTTTTGGGTCAAAAAGAGTTGACCAGTCTCTTATTTTTAATTTCTTATAGGACAAGTAGTCTACGTGTTGCAAGCTTGAGTGTGGGTTTTATTCCCCATGAGGGCTTCCCATAAGAACTATGTGTTGTATGTTTTGATATTATATATGCATTAAATGAATGAGATATCTTTTTAATGTTGCTTTATTGAGTTGATATATGCTAATTGTTTAATAGTTTGGAAGGATTGGAATTGAAAATGAAATATCTAGGATCACTAATTCACCCCCCTCTTAGTGATTGTACCTCTAAAAATTGGTATTAGGGCAGGCCCTTCTTGAAAGTTTAACCACTTGAAGGTGATCAAAGATACACTAGATGGAAAAAAGACTTGGCTTATCTTCAATACAAACTATTATGTACTTTATCAAACATCAATGCAAGCGTGGATGATGTAAAGATGCAAGTGCAAGATCTAGAAGCAACAATCAAGAATCTGTAGGTCATGGTGAATAAAATTCTTAATCAAAGAATGAAACAATCTAAAAATAAAGCCATGGCTTACTTAGATGTGCTCTTATCCAAGGACAAAAGGGATTTTAGCTCCACTAAAAGGGTCAAGAATGAAAATTCATGGATATGTAATGATCAAGAGAAAGGAAGTTCAAATTTAAATAATGTCTTCAATGGGTACTACTTCTCCTACAATCAATTTGGTCATAGATATAGGGACTGTGCTTTCTCTCTAGAGATCAAAAGGAATCTTATATGATAAAATTATAACCAATAAGGTCATATAGCCATAAAATATAAAAGAGATTTTTAGAAAAAGGATATACAAGTCATTGACACCATCAAATGGTATAAGAAGACTAAGTCTAAGATTGAAGAACAAAATTAAAAAAATTCAAGTGGTCCATCAAATGAAGAGTTAATGTTTGTTCAAGTAGATTTGCATACTCAAAAAGATTGGAACAAGATATGGTTCATAGATAATGGAAGCTCAAATCTTATGATAGAGGACAAGAGCAAATTTATCTCTCTCAAGAAGACCAACCTTGGTATAGTGAGCTTTGGTGACAACAAATTTGCTAACATAGTTGGCAAAGGTAATGTGAGTTTGAATAATGGTCATACTAGGACTAAGAATGTATTATATGTAGAAGGCTTGAAACATAATATTGTAAATGTGATCCAAATGTGTAAGCAATAAAATGTTGTAACTTTTCAAGATGATATATGTGAAGTAAGAAAGGATGTAAATTAGTTGCAAATGTTTATAAAATAGATAACATGTATATGTTCCATGAATCCAAGAAGGAGGAGTGCTTCATGAGTTAATTGGAAGAAATTTAAATTTGGCATAAAAGGCTTGGACATATAAATTTTGATATTATTGTAAATATCATTTCAAAGAGGTTGGTTAGGAATGTACCCAAGCTTTCTAAGATTCCTCATTCTCTTTGCAAGGCATGTATTCATGAGAAACAAACCAAAATAAGATAGAAATCCAAGGATTTCTCCACTATAAATCCATTAGAGTTGATCCACACTGATCTATGTGGACCTATGAGAACCCAAAGTATTCAGGGTAATAGCTACTTCATTCTTCTCATTGATGATTTTACTAGGATGACTTGGAAATTTTTCTTAGAGAAAAATTATAAGATTTTGTAAAATTTATGACATTCAAAGAGATTGTATAAAATGATAAAGGGTCAAAGATCAAGTGTGTAAGGTCAGACATAGGAGGTGAGTTTTGGTTTCATGAATTTGATGATTTTCATGAAAAATAAGGGATAAGGAGGCAATATTATGCTGCTAAAACACCACAATAGAATGGTGTTGTTGAAATCAAGAATAGGACTATTCAAGAGATGAGTAGAACCATGCTTTAAGATTCTAAATTATCATATGGTTATTGGTAAGAGGCATCCAAAACTTATATTTACATCCTAAACAGGTGTTGAATTAGAGTAAACAATGATAAGACTACTTATGAGTTATGGAATAATAGAGGAGCTAATGTCAAATATTTTAGAGTGTTTGGGATTAGGTACTTCATCAAAAGAGATGAAGAGAATATTGGAAAATTTGATTCAAGCTATGATGAAGGAATATTCTTAGGTTACTCTTCTATTAGTACTACCTATAGGTGCTTCAATAAGAGACTTCACAAGATTTTTGAAAGTTTAAATGTAAGGGTAGATGAGACAAGTAGAGTTAAAAAGCCAAAATTATAGGTAAGTGACTTAATTAATTTTTTTTTTTGTAAATAATGATGATTTATCCATTTAAACATATGATGAAGATGAAGATAGGGAAGACAGATAATATTCTAAAGCTTCATCTATAAGAATTTATAAAGATCATCAAATCTCTCAAATTATTAGAAATGTTGGTGTAAGGTTACAGACTAGAAGGAGAATATTGATAAATCAAAATCAACAAGACTCAGCTTTGTTATCCATGATTGAACCCAAAACATTCATGGAAGCTAGAAAAGATGAAAGTTGAAATGATGCAATGGATGGAGAAATTTATCAAATGAAAAATAATGAAATATGGCACTTAGTTCCTAAGTTTAAAAATAAAAATGTGATAGGTACCAAGTGGGTTTTCAAAAATAAGATGAATGAGAAAAGATAAGTCATAAGGAAAAAGGCTAGATTTGTGTGTAAAGGATATGATTAGGTTGAAGGAATAGATTTTTTTGAAACTTTTACTCCTGTAGAAAGAATGGAAGCAATTAGACTCTTCTTGGTGTATGCAAGTTTTAAGGGTTTTAAGGTATATCAAATGGATGTGAAATCTACATTCTTGAATGGAAAATTAGAAGAAGAAGTATACATTGAGTTTCCTAAGGGATACTTCATGTGAAGTAATCAATATTTTGTGTGTAAATTGATGAAGGCTCTATATGTTCTTAAATAAGCTCCTAGAGCTTGGTATGATAGGTTAAATAAGTATCTTTTGAGTCAAGGTTTTAAACGGGGGGGGGGTAGCTGATAGTAATTTATATATTAAGATAGAAGGAAATCATCAATTGATAGTTGTTGTATATGTTTATGACATAGTTTTTAGATCTGACAATGATAAAATGAGTAGAGAATTTGTACATACCATGAAAATAGAGTTTGAAATGTCAATGTTGGGAAAATTATATTTTTTATTATTATTACAAATTAATCAACTTAATGCATGGATATTCATTTGACAAGATAAATACATCAAGGATATGCTAAGGAAGTTTGACATGATAGATAATAAGCCAATGGGTACTCCAATGATCATAGGATGTAAGTTAAGTAAACTGGATGACTCACCAAAAGTTTATAAAACTTTGTATAGATCCATGTTTGGAAGTATTTTATACTCTATTGCTTTTAGGCCCGATATCATGCAAGCAATGGGTCTTGTATGAAGGTTTCAAGTTGACCCTAGAGAATATCACTTAAAATTAGTCAAAAGGATCTTGAGATATCTCAAAGGCACCATAGAGTATGGTTTATGGTATCCCAGGAGTAAAAAATTCTCTTTGAAATCATATACTGATGCATATTGGGTAGGATGTGTGGATGATAGGAGTACTAGTGGTGGGGTATTCTTCATGGGGGAATGCTTGGTGTCTTAGATAAGAAATAAAAAAGCCTCAATGTATCTATCCACTGCAAAAGCTAAGTATATAATAGTTTCCTCTTATTGCACTCAAGTCATATGGATGAAATAAAATTTAGAAGATTATAAGGTAAGACAAAATGAACCTTGTCCTATTTATTGTGACAACATTAGTCCAATTAGTATCTCAAAGAATCCTATTATACACTAAAAAACTAAACATATTCCTATTAGATACCATTTCTTAGGAGAACAAGTGATTAATCAAATTGTTAATTTGGAGCATGTGCCTACAAAAGAGCAACTTGTAGATATTATGACCAAACCATTGTCAAAAGCTACATTTAAATATCTAAGACAAAGCTTGGCTGTCATTTATTTCTATATGAATTAATATAATTTATTTGGTCAAGGAGGAGAAACAAGTTCATGAGCTTGATCTAGAGGTTTTTAAAGAAGATATAGTGCAGATGTAGAGTTGGTAGTCATGGAAGTGTCTTAAGAGAGAAGGCTAGTAAGTTTATATGGTGGTTATTTTGGTGTATGGAGATACAAAGATGTGAAAGTAATGAAATGGATAAAAAATATTAGGGGGAGTTCCTCTTATATGTTTTTTGGTGAGTTCTATTAGATTTCATTATTTTATGGGTTCTGTATTCATTGGTTGTAGTGCTTAGTTGAAGAAGAATGTTGGCATGCAACAAGAGGAAGTTGACAATGCAAAGAAAAGGTAGGCTCAAGGTAAGTGGGAGTTTGTATCATATTTATAAGATGGTAATTTATTTTTGATTTTATTTTCAAGTCCTCAAGATTAGTTGGTGCCCACTTTGCCATTGTGTCAAAGGGGAAGAAAGTTCCTATTATGGGAGTGCTTAAAGAGAGAGAAGAAAGGTCAGATGTATATTCTTATATTTATGGGTGTTGACATCAATGACAAAGAGGGATATTGTTGGAGAGTTTTTAATGATGTCATGGTGAGTAAATGAGTACCTTGATAGTCTAAGTGACAATGACAAAGTGTGAAATGTGTTTATCCTAGTATGCTTGAAGGAGGCTTGGTTGATCTTCAATTTTGGCATGGTTAGAGTTGTTCAAAGATGAGTTAGGTGTTTTAAGGATGTGTAAAGGTTCATATCAAAAGTCAATAATGATCTGAGTACTTATGTGCATGAGTGGATTTCATTTGGTTGATCATTGTGTTTTTCATCTAAACATTTTGGGTCTTGTGGTAACAAATCTATGTAGGCAGTTTGCTAACATCACCATTTCCATATGTGGATGAGTCAAGGGGATTTGGTCATATGGTTGCGATAAAAATTTTTCTTAGATTTTATGTATTAAATTTTAGGTGATGTAACTAAGCATGAAAAAATATATGTAAGTACAAAGTTGGGCTCATAAGTAGTTTGACAATGTTTTCCCATACTTAGCCAAATTTGCATGAGGCAAGAAAGAGACAAGTAAGTATTTTGATGTAGTAATATTTCACATGTATGGTAGTTTAAAAATGAATTGATTATATGGGTTTGTTTATTTTTATTCCTATTTGATTTGTTCTAACTTCTAGGTCATCTGGTAAAGTGCATCAAAAGATATGCCTATGCAAAGTTGGCCTCCCAGATAGTTCTAGGCATAGTTGGCTCTATGGTAGAAAAAATTGAATGAGAATATTAATGGTGTTATATATTTCATGTGCAAAGGTTTAAGGAGATAATTAATAAATGGTTTGATTTTTATTTTAAAGGAGAACATATTGTCCAAATTTGAGAACATGTGAGTGAGTGAGGTAAAATATATAACTGTGCAAAGATGGCCTTCTAGGTAGATTACAATGGTCCCCATACCTAGCCAATTTTGTGAAGTGTAAAGACCATGACTAAATAGAGATCCAATAACTCATATAAATTCATACATATCAAGATCAATGGTGTATGTTGATTTGAATGAGGATAAGTGCTCTATGTTTAATAGTATAAGTGCTTAAAAGGCATGCGAGGGTGTCAAGTGTCATGATCACAAGGGTTTTGAGTAAGATCAAATGATGAGCACTATAAGATAAAGCCCTGGTTGATCTATAGAGATTGACAGTGCACATTGAGCCAATATTACAAGATTACATGAGATGAGGTCAACATGTTCTTTGTTTAATAGTTTAGCCAAGTTAAAGTTTGATGAAGATAAATGCTACGTATTTAATCTAAGTAGTGAGGACATGAGATGATAGCATGATCATTTGAATTTAATAAAGGAAAGACCAGTGTTTATTTTTTGAGCCATAACTTTTGATCTATATAGAATTTACTCATGGTGTAGAAAGTTAATTTGTAGAGGACTCTAAAGTGCATCTAGAAATATATATTTGAAGATATATAAGCATGTATAATAAAATATAAGGAGGTTATAAGTTAACTATGTGTTCATGCATGTTCTGTAAGTAACCCAAGAAAGATATTTGAGCTCATTCTGATGGTATTTTGATGTCTCATGATGACTTAGCTATTTAGGATTGTTGTAGACTAAATGAGGATGATCTGTGTGCATTATGAAGGTTTGAACAATCATATGTAGTATGAACAAAGGTTTAAAAGTTTATTGTGTATTCATTCATGGTGATTATGTGCACAAAATGTTGTTTGAGTAAATTATTCTTAAGTAAAAGGGTACTGTGATGGTTGTTGGCACTTAAAGAGGACCTATAGACCATGTGTCATGCATCCATGAGTTAGAAAGTGTTCCTATGTTCTTAGTCTAATTAGATAAGTGTCAAAGAGGTGAATGGGTCATCATAGGATCTAAAAGGTGACTTAAGCTTGTTTGAAAGAGAGTTGTGCTTAAGTGTGATCCATGTAAGATGCCTTAAGGTTAAAGGCATGTGTTATGGTTGATAAGGAAGATAGTGAACATTATAATTCATGAAGGATCTAGATATAGTGAAACCAAATGTGATGGTTTCTATATTTTGTGAAGAAAGACTTGTACAAGGTTTATGTGAGAGTAGTATGCATTGATACGAAGAAGAGATGATAAGTAGTGTGCCTATTGGATGAGCTAATGAATAAAGTAGTTTATTAACTAAGTATATGAATTATAGGTCATATTTATGATGAAGAAAGAGTGCTCTTTTAGGTTTATAGTTTGAGGATATGCAAAGAGGTCTGAGTACACATATGAGGATGTTTGAGTGAAGAAAGATAGATATTGTGGCATGCTTATGTGAAAGGCCTATATGAGATAGGAAGGGAGTTTGTACAGGGGTTATAAAGTTAGAGATCCATCATCAAGTGTTGACTACATTAGTTCTAAGGTGGAGGTGTTCAATTTAAAGGAGTGTCTAAATGACTTGATATCCTATAGGGGTAGTCGCTCCTTGTGAAATAGGTGTTTCACTAAAGATCTTTGGTCATGAGGATTTGATCAAGGTTTTCTAGTCTAAAGGAGTTGAATAGTCTCTTGTTTATAATTTATTATAGGATAAGTAGTCCATGTATTACAAGCTTAAGAGTGGGTTTTATTACCTATGAGTGTTTACCACCTGAACTATGTGTTGTATGTTTTTATCTTGTGTATGCATTGAATGAATGAGCTCTCTTTTTAATGCTTTTTGATCAAGTTGATATATGCTGATTATTTAATAGTTTGGAAGGATTAGAATTGAAACTAAAATATTTGGGCTCATTGATTCACCCCACTCTTAGTGATTATACTTATAACACTTCCACCAAACTAGCTGGTATTATCAGATGTCTCAACTTGACCTTACATACTTGTCCTAATGTTTCAGTGGCTTAAGATGTGTTGATTCTAGATGTGCCTCATCATTTTACTCTATGCTTATATAGAGACTTCACAATAAAAATTGGGGGTTATGTAGTAGTAGATTGGTCCTACATGGATTTTAGGACAAGGTATGGGACTAAGGCATCCATTAAAGCTGAGCCTATTGCTAAATTTCACATATAAACTTATGGGCCAAATAACTCAAACATCAATTATACCATCTTAGATGAGGATGAACACCTAGTTGGTCAATAACTGAACACTCATCCTGGGGAGATACCTGATATGTTCTTGGATGATTTATGGAGTGAAAATTAGTTAATTTACCCTTTGGAAGGTGTTGAAGAGAGGTACATGGCTGTCTATTCCTTGCATGAGGAGAATTAGTCCATGGCTTGCCTCACTAGACCTTAAGAAGATTTTAATGGTTTATGGAAATTGTTGTTTGATGGTTCAAGGAGTAAACATGGGGTGGGTACATGTGTGATTCTAGTATCTCCCTCTAATGATAAATTCTTCTCCTCTTATAGGTTCTAATTTTGTTGCTCTTGAAATATAGGTGAGTATGATGGCTTTATCTATGGCCTTTAGTGGGCTAGTAAGAGAATAATCAAGAAGTTGCAAGCATATGGGGATAGTGAGCTGATAGTAAATCAAGTTAAAGGCTAAAATATCATAAATAATCCCTTGATGAAATCCTACAAACATAGAGTATGGGACATTCTTGAGGATTTTGAGGTCTTCAACATCCAAACAGTGCCAAGGAACTAAAATCAACATGATGATAGGTTGGTAGTTATGGGAGCTTAGTTTAATATCCCAAATGAGCTAAAGAAGTCTAAAGTGCAGCCATATGTCAAATTGGTAGTAAGACCATCAATTCCAAATAATGAATCTCATTAAAAAGTCTTTGATAGTGAAAAGAAGATTGCTTATTTATTACGGTAGGAAGCAAAGTTTTCCTCAATGAACCAATATAGTTTCTAACATTAGTATGAGGATCTACTTGTTTAATTGAGGTCTCACAAACTTCCTAAAGGGCTGGTAACCCTTAAAGGTCTTTTCCATGAGGGAGATAATATAAGGAGAGATAATGCAATGATGTCAACTAATGAGGAAAACTATGAAAGAGTCTTTTTCCTTAAAGACAAGCTTTTGAAGATTGGAAAGGTAAGCATTAAGGCTAAAAAACATGATTTCATTGAACTTTGTAAAGAATATCTAGAAACATTCGCTTGGGAATACAATGATCTGAGAGGCTTTAATACCAATCTAGCCCAACACACTATATAATTGAAGGCTAAATCCAAGCCTATCAGATAGAAGAAAAGGCCTAGCAACCCCAAAATTGAAGAGCTTATGAGGAAAGAATTGATTAAATTGATTGAATCTAATATCATCTTTCCCATCAAGTACTCCTCATGGATAGACAACATGGTACCTATGAGGAAGAAGAATGGGCATATCAACTTTTTTGTTGACTTCATGGATTTAAATAGGGTCTCCTTACAGTATCATTACCCCTTACCATCCATGGTGTAACTCATTGAAAAAGTTACTAGTTCAAAACATTTTTCTCTTTTGGATGGGTACTCAAGTTTTAGCTAGGTGTTGGTAAGAGAAGAAAATTAACACAAGACTACCTTCAACACAAAGTGGGGCACATATGCTTATCAAAAGATGTTTTTTAGCTTGTCAAATTCCAAAGCTACCTTTCAAATAGAAATAGACATGGATTTCCAAGGATTGCTAATACAGATGGTGCTAGTCTACTTAAATGACATCATAATTTTCTCCAAGAAGTCTAGTGAACACTTGGATCACCTAAGGTTGATATTTGAAAGATAAAAATAATATGGGATCTCATTGAATCCCAAGAAATGTGTGTTTTCTATCCATGAGGGAAAACTCTTGGGACACATCATCTCAAAGTAGGAGCTAGCTATTGATCATAATATAACAAGTGGCATCTTAGCATTATCTTTACCCAAGCAGAAGAAGGGACTTCAGAGTTTCCTTATGAAAATAAACTCTATGAGAAGGTTTATACCTAGTTTGGATAACTTGTTCAAACCCATCATTATCATGCTAAATAAGAACCAAGTGTTCACTTGGTAAAATGAAGGTAAAGTAACATTTGAGGCTATCAAGTATGACATTTCCCAAGTACCCTCACTCATGAATCTTTATTTCTCAAAGGATTTCAATTATATACCTTTTCCAATATCAAAAATATATCAGCTATGCTGATATAGAAGAATGGTGAAGGACTTGAGCAAGCAATTACCTTTTTCAATCAAGGGTTTGAGGGGTATGAGGTAAGGTATACATTTATAAAAAAAAAGGTTATTATAGCTTTGAGAAGCCTAAAAAATTATAGACCAATACTATCCAATAGAAAGATCTATTTGATGGTGTCCCATCCTAGAGTGAGGGACTTTTTTCTTAATAAGGACTTGGATGAGAAGAGGGTTGGCTAGATTACCAAGGTCATAGAGTATGATGTGGAGATCAAAGTCACTAAGCTAATGAGAGGCAAAGGATTATGTGAGAATATTGTTGATGACCTTCAAGGAAATAAATAAGTTATCTTAGCAACACAAGATAACTCACAAATAGATGCACGTCTACCTCACACTAACTGGCTCCAGAATATGACATGTTTTTTGATAACAAGGGAGTGTCCTCAAGGTATGAATAGGGAAAAGAGAAGGCATTTTAGACTTTAGTCCATACCATATGCATTGGTTGATGGGGTCTTATTCATAAAGGACCTTAATGGAGTGCTTATAAGATACATAGATGATGACCAAGTGACTAGGATCTTGGAGCAATTCCATGATGGGCCTGTAGGAGGCCATTTGGTTCCAAGAAAAACAAAAAAAAGTGATGAGAGATAGTTATTACTAACCTAGCCTCTTCAAGGATGCCTATGCATGGGTTAAAAAGTGTCAAAAATGTGATTTATTTTTAGGCAAGCAAATATTGGCATCCTTTCCTCTCAACCCAATCTAGGTGGAACAACCCTTCATGTAGTGGGGTTTGGAATTTATAGGAATGATCAATCTACCTTCCAATGGGGGACAAAAATGGGTACTCAATTTTATTAACTACTTCATCAGGTGGGTAGAATTAATTTACATTATATAATCCAATGAGACATCAGTGTTGGACTTTTATGATATCATAGTAACAAGGTTTAGTGTACCAACAACAATAATATCGGACAATGCCTTATCATTTATTGGCATGAAGATAAGTGAGTGGGAATTTTAGCTGGGCATCTAACTTAGTAAAAACTCCAATTACTACCCCTAATGTAATGGACTGATAGAGTCCACAAATAAGAAGTTGATAATAATTATCAAGAGGACTATGTAATAGAATCAAAGAATATGGAACATAAAGCTAAGTATAGCTTTATGGGATGATAGTATGACCCCAAAGTTGTCATTATAAACTCACCATTTGTCATGATAAATGGGAGGGAAGCCAAATTAATCATCTCTCTTGAGTTGTCTACCTGAGAGTTATATCATCAGTTTGAGTTAATGGAGAGTGAACCTATGAGTGTGAGGATGGCAAAGTTGATAGAGCTTAAAGAAGCAAGGGACCTTGTAATGAAGAAACTAGAGTCTCATTAAGATCAAGTCAAGAAAGAATTTGACAAGAGAGACACAGAAAGGTAATTTAAATAAGGGGATATATTCCTCAAGTGGGATTAAATTAAGGCCAAGCTAGGTAACCATACTAAGTTTAACAGCTTGTGGAGTGGCCTTTATTTGATTCACATATGCAAATAACATAATGATTTTTAGCTTACTTAGATGGATGGAGAGGTATTACCCATCCCAGTCAATGACATTCATGTAAATACTTGATATTAAAAGATTTTATATCCATTGTATATATTAGAGTAGTTTTTTATGTTTTCCCCTGAGTATCTTGTGCACATTCTTTTTAGTTGTGTTCCATTAGTGCTTTGGGCATAATGATTATTTTGTTATTATTATCCTTTTGCTTTAAGAGAAGGTTTTAGAAGGGAAATCCTTGTATTGGTTTCATATCAGTGGAGAGAGAAGACTTGAGACTCCATGCCCAATGGATAGGCTAAGGCTACTAATCTGTTGCATAGCATGCATGCAATCTTAGGATGTCATTAGAAATGTTAGCCAAAATTATCCTACATATGAAACTTGATTAGTATTATGGGAGGGAATAATTGTGATGTGAAAATTTGAGCATAGTTACTATTGAATTAATGATCAAATGGTGGAAAAAGAAGACCACATGTCACTTGCAAGATTTTAAAACACTTTAAGCAAGATTAAAATGTAATTTGATGATTTTTGGAAACATGATTAAAAATAGGTCTAAAATTGCAAGTAAAGGATCCAAGCATTTTCCATGGTGATGGAATTTAGGGGCATGAAGCAAGTTTTGCATAAAGTCTTGGAGTTTCATCAGATCTTTGATGAGTCTAAAGATGATTAACACAAGTCTAAGGAAGCCACACCATCATAACATATAATGCCTGAATGAATATGTTAGTTTGGTTGTGCATTAATAAAAGTAATTAGGAGGGATATTAAGGCCAAGGGATCACATGGAGATGATGTATTTTATGCCAAGGTAGTCCCCTACAAATTTGGTATCTTGATGAGTTTTCTATCTAAAGATATTATCCTTCAAAGATGTTCTATCAGTGAGAGACATGCCCGAGGACATCAAATAAAATCAATAGGAAATAGCCATTTGATTTTAAAAAATCTTCAAAGGATCCTAAGAGTGAACACACTACTATAAAGTGTCAAAATATCACTTGATCAGATCATAGATCAATGGCACATGGATAATAGCTTGAGACATTGGGACCATCAAGATCAATGCTGAGAGTTAAATGATGTAAATTAAAATCAAAGATGAGCTTGAGGTCAACAAGTCAGAGGATCCTACAATTTAACATGGGGATAACAAGTGGCATGATCATGGTGAATTAAAAGATCAATGGTGCACTTTTTATCAAGTATATCAAATATCAATGGTACGTGTTTGACTGAAGATGAAGATCGATGGCATAAATAAACTTAAGAATTTAATGAGATCAAATTGTACATAAGGCTACCATGTGGTACAAAAGTGATAATTGAATGAGGACTAAAATTAAGATCCATGTATTAAATACAAGGTTACCAAATTTCATAATTTGGGAATCTCAAATCACAGATCAATAGAGAAAATTCAATCAAATTCTAGGAGGCACAAGATGGTGACATGTGTCTAAATATGCAATGGTCATATTTTGAAATATGATAAAGAGTGTGTCAAGGATCCCATATAGGTAGATATTTTAGATCAAATGGGTTTCATAGATATATATGGGTAATTGAATATATTCTAGATCTAAATATGATCTAGGTTAAACTAGAATAAATACTTTAGTTTGAAGCTTGCCATTAGAGTTTAGTTTTGACCTCTAGTTTGAAGACTTAGAACCTGTAAGACCTATTGTCTGAGGTTGCAATTTCATTTCATGATTTTATTCATTGTTATTTGAAGGGAATCCATGTGTGTAATGATTTCTTGGCTTCCATAATGTTCATGAACAAATTAGGTCTATTGAGACCTATTGAAGATAAAAAATGGAGTCAAGTAGCCTAATGGGATTTTCATTGAGATCATGACTATATGAAAACCAATAAATGGGATTAGTTTTCATCTATAGTAAACCCATGTTCAAGTTTATAATAGGGCTAAGTTTTTGATAATGAGATATGTGTCTCATCTTTTGACATGATCATATCCTTGACAGACATGTACCTATAGCTTCTTAAAGTAGACATAGTTATAGCTTTGTCAGGTTTATGGATATGAGGATTTTATCCTTGTAATGAAGCCAAGTGGAGGATGGGATATAAGTTACAAGAAGGATATTTTAGGATTTGAGATTGTAGGTAGATCATTCTATCCTTTTTCAAAGACTTTAAATATTTTCCCTTTCAAAGCGGATCATGACTCAGCACCTTGAACAAGTTCTTGTCTTCTAGTGTATTTCTCAACTAATGAGAAGGTTAGAAAGCTATTAGAGCTAATAAAGGTTAAATTTTTTAAGAATGATTAGTTATAAATTATCAAAAAGTGGTTAGGAATTCATTGAAGGGTGGTGGAAACTTGTTTATTAAATTTTGATGGCATGCTTTCTCTTTCTCTCTCTTCCCCTTTTCTCCTATATCTCCCATTTTCCTTCCCATTGTAATATATACTCATTGAGACTCTTGAAGAGAAAAACTCTCATTTGACAAGGCAAGATCCTACCAAATTTTTTAAGAAATACCTCTTGATTTAATAAGATTATTTTTTACCTATCTCTTGCCTTTGACTAGTGTTTAGTAAGCTTGTGTATGATGGATCTATGAAGGAGATTCTTCCATATCCATTGTCCTTCTTCCTTACCTCTTTTAAGGTGTTTTCATACTATTTATAGGTCTAAAATTATGTTTTTTATGACATTAATTGATGCTTGGTGTGAATCTTATAATTCTTTTTTGCTTCCTTGATTGCTTGGTGAGCCCCGTTCATGAAATACTTATGCAATTAACTAGTTTATGAGATTATATGAGAAATAATTGCACTATGCTGAATTAGTGTTTGTTTAGATTATATGAGTGTTATTTAGATTTGGTGCATCACATTTTTAGCTATCTTAGTAACCCTTTACCCCTCTCTAACCCTTTTCCTAGTAAAATCTTAAGTTTAGGTGATCCATCAAGAGGAAGTTAGCCTTTTTTAGAGGTTCAAACCCAATACAGATACCCATAACATGGGGTTGTTCCCATTATGTAGCTTATTTGGAGAGAGCTTGAAGAACCCTATCTAAGGGTGAAAACTAATGTTACAATAGGAATATTGAGAATTTAGAAAAGGATAATAATATTCAAAGCATTGAAAATCTTTAAGTCATATACGTGATTGCTCTTGGTGTTCTAACACTGTACCTTATAGTCATGTTGTATCTATACTTCATTCCCAGGCTAGCGATGGTTATAATCAAATAGATTGTATGTCATCTTATTGGACACCCAATTCTCTATGCATAGTACTACCTCTAGGTATTGTATTTATTCAATCATCAAAGGTGGTGGAGGGGGTACACCAAATTTTTTATTTACTTGGCATGTCATTTATATCTCTATGTCTTTAGCACATGTTCCTAAAATTTTAGGTGCTTATTATCTGATCAATACAATCTCTCCACCCACACTCAACTCTTTTTCCTCTAGAATTTTAGGTAATGATTCACTTCATTTATCATTTTTATTTAGTTGCATCACCCTTTATGGAGCCTGAAGGTTAAGGCACGAACATCTAATGTTCCTAAAAGAATATGTGTTTATTTGTGTAACTAATTTAGCTCTCTTGATTCAACTCCATATAATGGTAGGTGTCAACCTCTATAACCTATAACTATATAAATTCTACACATCCTTATAATTTACTTGACCCTATTTGTTCTTCTCAGCTAAAACACACTATAAGACTTGAAAATAACCTAAATTCATCACTCTACACTCATCTAGAAGCTTAAAAATCATTATAAAATAGCTCAAATTCACTCCTTTGACTCTATAAGTTCATAATCAAAGAAATATTAAAAATTAAATTGAACCCTATTTATCCTTTTATAGGCTTGAGGGGATAACTTGCATTTACTACCTTGCCTCCTCAACCATCACTTCATGTAATAAATATGACTAACAATATTGATATAATGGGTACTGGCGTACTTACCATTACCATTATTATCCTTATATTAATTACATGTCCCTTCACATGATTTTCCCAAAGTGCATGATAGCTATAGAGAATTTTGAATGTTTTCCATTCTAAAGGCAGGTATCATTCTTTACCTTAAGTAGCTTGTGGTTACATGCCACATCCTACATACCCTTTTATCCTTATGTATTATTAGTTACACACCTTTGATCCCACATGTATTCATATAGACCATACCCTATCACTCCATAAATATAACACCCCTATCCCACTCTAAGATTATTTCATGGTCCTCCACAATGATGCAAAAAAATATAAAATTCAAGTGTTGAATGTAAAACCATTGAAAGGTATGTAACTAGTGAGATGCTTTATTAAAAACAAAGGAAATCATAAATTATGTTAATAGAATATGCATTATTAGTATAAAATAGAAAGACTTATTTAGAGAATTACAGTCATATCTGACTACCAATAAAATGACCAAGAAGAAATTGGCCATCTAAACACTTTAACCTGCATGCACTAGTGGGATGAATACTATGAATGATGAAGGGACCATCGCATTATACATTAAGATTTTTAGAGTGGTGCATGAACTTAGAGTCATATACTAAGACTTGATTTCTAGGGGAAAAAATCTTATGCTTCAGATGGTGATTGTACTTAGATTTATATTTGCATTTCTCCACTCCTTGATTATAGTGTGAGAGAAATCAATTTTCATCCAACTACAATAAATCATTGAGGAATGCTTTCAATGATGCTTCATCATCTAGTCATCTTACATACTCAATGTAAAGAGAAATAATAAATAATTCCATTAGAAGTATTACTTTGATATAAAACACAAGGATGAATGGTGTACATGATCATGTTTAATCACTTCTAAGTGGTCTGATAATCCCATAATATTGCAAACACATGATCATCCCAATAAGTGCATCCAATACTACATATCTTAGTCAATGTAATGACCAAGATATTTTTAAATGCCTTAGATGAACCTTTGTCTTAGGGATGATATGGTGTTGTCTTATGGTGGGTGATCATGAAATCAACCAATAGGACATGGATATTCTCATTAAGGAAGTGGGTACTTCAGTCAGTAGTGAAACCTAATGGACAACTGAACTTGGTAATGATATTACCCTAGATGAATGAGGTATCAGTAGTAGTTATATAATCCTATGTTAGCATAGCTTCAACCTAATAAGTTATATAATTAGTAGAAATGAGAACATATCATGTGCAAGTTCTCTTCCCTAATGGGTTGATGGCCCAATGAAGTAAATGGCCCATTTTTAAAAATGTTCTCAAGATAGAATAAGATGAAGGGGCATCACATCCCTCCTATTTGGATTTCCCACATGATTGAAAATGTCACACTTGCATGTGTAAAAATTATAATCCTTAAATAAGGTATGCCACCATAAGCCAATGAAAATAAGCTTTCATGTGATAGCTTCATCAACATAATTTCCTTGAACAACACTGTAGACACTAAAAAACTGTACACTTATAATTTTTTGATGACTAAATGCCTTAGGATGATATAATGACCCCCTAAACCTTCTTAACCCTTAACCAACCCATCTTAATCTAACCAAATCACTATTCTCCTATTCACATAGTACTATTCAAAAATACTATCACTATCACTATTCACTGTGGGACAAATAATTACTATTCATGATGACATGGTAAGTGACATTGGAAGGTGATATAGTAAGTGATTTGGAAAGTGACATGGCTTATAAGTGAGGTGTCTTGATGTGGGACATCATACCCCACATGGGACCCTTTCCTAAGGTTCTTAATGACCTCATTTGAGCATCACAAGGGTCCCCCTTTGAAATATGATGAATTTACCCTTAAGGAGACATCATTCAACATGTATGTTGTCTTCACACATGAAAGTGGCCTTCAAAATGAGATACCCACATCTTTAGTGCTTTGGAAAAAACAAAGGGCACTATATCCACCCATTTTTGAAATTTTAACCCAAATGGGAGACCCATGATCAAGGTGGGAATCCCACCAGCTTCATATTTTGACTCATTCATGCACCCACATAGAAAATAGAACCATATTTTGTGGGGAATCTCTTTAAGTGATTGAATAAAGACAAGAAAGGGTGGTAAAAAGTCTTTTATCCTCATTTATGCCCATGTGCATGATTCCCATTCAAAATTGGACACATGTGCAAGGTGGGAGACACACCAACCCAAATAGGAGACCCATGATCAAGGTGGGAATCCCAACAACCCCATATTTTAACTCATTCATGCAACCAAATGAAAAATCATGCCAAATTTTGTGTGGCATTTCTTTAAGTTTTTGAATGAAGATAAAAAAGGGTGGTGAAAAGTCTTTTAGCCTCATTTAGGTCCATGTGCATGATTCCCATTAAAAATTGGACACATGTGAAAGGTGGGAGACACAACAACCCAAATGGGAAACCCATGATCAATGTGGGAATTTCACCACCCTAATATTTTGACTCATTCATGTACCTAATGTAAAATGACACCATACTTCTACTATTCCCTCTTTTGTCATGGTTTTTGACAACAAATGTTATAAATACCCCCCTCTTCTTCACCCAAGAAAAAGTGGCAAGTGAGTCTATAATTGTAGAATTTTATCTTGTAGATTTTGAGGAATCATAAAGGAGGTCATAATATTAAAGATAAGTACCTCAAGAAACATAACTCTACTAAAATTACTTCAATTTTTCATTAACTATCAACAACCATTCTTCTTCAATCTTGGAAGGTAACCTTGTTATTTTTCAATTTCAATTTATCTCCTCCCCTCCCTTTGACCTCTTCTCTCTTGAATTATAAACCACATCATTTGGAACCTTATTTATTTACCTCTAAACTGTAACCCATTTACCTCTAATTTTCCTTTTCCACTTTTGCCCATTCGCCATCCTTACCAATTTATCCATTTACCCTTTGCCCATTTGCCATCTTTAGCACTTTGCCCATTTACCCCTTTTGCCATCTTGAATACTTATCTTTTCAACCATTTACCCTTTACCTTCTTACTATATAAATAATTTACCAAAACCAACCCAATTATCTTTTTGACCCTGATCAAATTACCAAACCAAAACCACAACTTTGCTTTAGCTAATTTTCATCACTAGTATTAATCTAACTATTGCTTTATTTTAGTTATTTTTAGCAAAGTATTTAATTATCTTGTATTAAAATTAGTTTTTTTATGGTTTTAATTTTATTTTTATGTAATTTAATGTAATAATAATGTCTTTATCATTCCAACTTAAGTTTTTTAAAGCAAGTGGATTGACAGCCTCCTAGAAAGCTTTCACTTCTAGGATCTAGCTCACGCTAGGCAATTCACCCAAATACTTATCTAACAAACAAGTTTTGTGGTAGTATTTTATTGTTTTAAGGTCATCCTACCAATACAAAGAGGATATATCCATAATCACTTGGATTCAATGCATGCACAGTCAATACGTATTCTTCCACACCCTTCTTAACTAGTTTCTTCTTTTCACACTTAAGAAAAAGAAAAAAGTTAGACATAAACATTTTGGCATTCCCGATGAGACCCTTTAGTTTTCCTGAGTCCTTAGATGTTTTAGGAAATTTATAATCAAATTAGTGAAATTAATTTCGTTAAATTATTATAAAATTAATCTTCTTTTTTAATCAAAAAAAAGGGGAAAAGAAGTTTTAGTTGCATTTTTTAGAAAATTTAATTGTA
This sequence comes from Torreya grandis, assembly GCA_037957365.1. Lineage (NCBI taxonomy): Eukaryota > Viridiplantae > Streptophyta > Pinopsida > Cupressales > Taxaceae > Torreya > Torreya grandis. The sequence goes on along the minus strand of JARHVA010003382.1, from coordinate 540,385 downwards.
TTGAATTTCTAAAAAGAAAGAAAAGAGCATTCATATTAGGATTAGGATTACATTTTCATGTTTCATTTAGGTGAATTTTAGTTGTTCTTGTATTCATTCAAATAAATCATTTTTTTTCTTTTGGCTAGAATTGAGTGCATCTATTGATTGCTTGCTTGATTTTAGCTCACCTAGTTTAATTAAAATCATTATGAATTAATCGTAGTTCACGGATGTTACACAAATCAAACCACTTGGACAAAAAAATATCAAAACACACTTTAGACAAGGCTCAACTAGGATTTTATCACCTAGAAGATAACCTTACCCTTTTCTAGTTATCTTACTTGGATTTAGTCATCGAGGGGATAACCAACTCAGTTCTATGACTGAGTATAAACTCTAGAAATTGGTACATATTGGCTAAGGAACCACACTAATTGAGGGATTGTGACATGAAGGGAGAAAACCCCAAGTACCAAGCCACATAATCATACCAATATAGACTTCTATTGAGTGCCTAAACATGACTTGAAACCAAACATAAAATACCTTGTTTAGGACCTATTCAAGCCAATTTCTTCTTCACACTTTTCTAAGACATAAGCCAAAAGAGAGATTAAAAAGAATCCTAGGATTTAACACACTCTTAGTGAATGCATTATTTTCCTTTAGTCTTCTTATTTCTATTTATTTAAGGTGTGAGAACGTATCATCTTTTTATTATCTTCTAATATGGTTCTCACTTGCTAACAAAAAGACCTTGAGGAACAAAACCCACCACCAAATCAACCATCACCAAGTTCTACCTCTTCATCCACAGGACACATTTCCTTACCCATAAACTCCTCTCACTCTTTGAGAATTCCTATTCAAGTAGTCCCAAGAGATGCATATTTTTTTTGTTTCCTAAACAATAATCATGAAACCTTACAACACTACCTAAGAACCACATCTTACCAAAACCCAATTTTGACCCCACTAGTATATCCACCTTGTGGTATGCCTGTACACCTCATGAGGAATACCATCACTACTATGGGAATTACTCAACCTTTAGTTGCCCAAATTTTATCATCAACCAACAACTCCCTCAAAACTAACCCACCAACCCAAACTACCACTACCTTTATACCTCTTACTAATCAGTCCCCTGTAATAGTAGTGCCTACCTCTAGCATTACCCATCTTCTTATAATTACCTCCTATCCATAAAAAACTACTCCACTTTCAATCCTTGTGATGTCCATACCCTCCATGTTACCACCAATCAACATAAGAGTCACCATCCTTCGATTGGCCACTAAAACAACCACCACTCTAACCCAACATGTAACCTTTAGCTATCTTCATAACGCACAAGGGCATATGCCCACTATCCAACCACTCACCTATAACCAACCATTAATATCCACATAATAATATATATCTTCCACCCAACCTCCAAAGACCACATACCAATACATGGAGTCATCTCAACCATCTACTAGCTACTCATACGTTTCCCAACCTTAACAAAACATACCATATAACTACGCATCCAAACAACCTCAAACAAATTTCATGAAGTTTATCATGGACAAGATGACTACCATTGAGTCATCCATATTTAGAGCCCATAATCTCTTATGTTATAATAAAATTTTCAATGAGCCTATTCACCCTTTGATTCCAATCAGACCTTATCTAGCCTAGTGGGAACTAAAATCTACCAAGTTTAACAGTAAAGAAGACCCTAAAAAACATTTCAAAGTAATTGGGCATTTATGCTACTTGATTTACCATGATGATGCTTTTCTCCTCCATACCTTTCCTATGTCATTATCTAGACCAACATTGGATTGGTATAGTGCCATACCCAAACATTCCATCTTCTATTTCACCTAATTATCCCAAAACTTCTTAGATCACTTTTTGATTAATATATCCAAGAAAGTTTTTATTATCGACCTCTACTCCATTCGACAATTTGATGATGAATCTATTACTGATTTTATGGCTCATTGGAAGAGCCTAATCAACCAAATTTCTTTTTCTTTACCTTAATTTGAGCTTATAGAGCTCTTCACCTGGGCATGTGCAAAACATATTTCATCCACATTACATGTCTAAAGCTTTTAGACCTTTGATGAAGCTTTTACCATGGCTCACAAACTAGAGAATAAAGACATTGATGAAGGAAGGTTAAAGTTAAAGATCAAGAACTCAACTTATAAACCCAATGAGCCCTTTTCTTCCATACCAAACAACCAAACCAATCCCAATACTTAAAATAAAGCAACCACCAATGCCATTGTCCTCAAATCTACATCCCCATTTACCAAGTAACAAAACCCAAGAAACCAAATCTCTGACTCCTCTAATTATTCAAACCAAAACCAAAGGAACCAAACTTGGAATAATCATAAGCAATTAACTCCACTTGGGGAGACCTATCTTTCTATTTTGGAAAAGTTACTAAAAACTAATATCATCCAACTTCTACCAATTAAACCACCCCAATAGTTTGATGCTTTTTACCCCATACCAAGTTGGTATAATAAGAATGACCATTGCACCTTTCAATGGGTCATAAGACATGACATAAATAGGTGCAACACCTTTAAATACCTTTTCCAATCCCTCATTGACAAGGGGGAGCTTACGTTGGATAATCCCAATGCACCACTCAACTAGGCCCTTGAAATATTGTACAAGCCTTTTCCTAATCATGCTCATTCTAACCCTTATCATAATAATAAACTATAACCATCCCATGAGGCACATATTATTAATGTGGTTACTAATAAACCCATTGTTAAAGAAAACATAACCTTAACTTCCTCTTTCCCCATCCCCCTAATGGAAGGGGAAAAACTACCTTCTATTCTTTTGGATACCCAAACAAAGGGAACCACCATACCCACATGTCCATTAGAGGATACCACACGTACCTCCCATATCATAGAACCATCCACTCCATCTTTGGAAGCTAGCTCACAAGAGAAGATAACTTCATCCACCCAACCTCTAATTTTGGAACCTTTTATGTAAAACTAAGACAAAGGTAAAATAATTGTTCCTTGTCCTCCACCTAAGGGCTTAACCATTAAAAATAAGACCCAAGTAATGAAACTCCTTTAAAAATTGGCAACCAAAACAACCAAAGAGATAAAACCACCAAAAGGCCCAAAACCCCAAATTTTATCTCTCTCAAACTTGCCCTCCATTTTGGGTCCTCGTCCCTCTACCTTGAGTACAAAGCCCATTATTTTTACCAAAACCCCACCACCTTTATTGGTCACACCTTCATACTTGATTTCTAATAAACCTCTCCTAACTACATTGATGATTTCTAAGTTACCTATCTTGCCATCCTCTGCCTCTAGCTCATCAACCATCTTGTCTAAACCAAAACCATCAAAGTGTACCACCTTACATAAACCACCTATCACCAAACCCACATCTAAATAACCTTCTACCTTAAGACCCAAAGCAAAAAATACTAAATATTTACCACCTTTAGCTGAGTCCTATTCAACCATTATACAAAGGTTGTTGTGAACCTCATCCTTGGCCTTACCACCCATAAAACATTTCAACCCTTCACATCTTAAACTATCATGGTTCAATGGCAATTTGATTTTCCTATATCATAGGACAACTATCCATGACATGGAGAATTGTAAAGCTCTCCAAACTCTTATCCATCAACTTTATGATGAGGATGATTTGTTAATAGATGAACCTCCTATGCCACCCCTACTAACCCAAATAACAACCTTACCTACCTGACACCTACCCACTCCACCTTCACCTAATAATAAAGGCAAGTTGAAAAACTCCACTACCTTAACCTCTCCTATTATCTATATAATAACTGTGGTCACAAGATCACAATATTAGGATAAAGGGAAGGTTAATGTGTGTATTCCTTGGACTTATCTCTCCCCAAACTCCCAATCCAACAATACCCAACCATCTACATAATCAAATAAACCTAAGGTGTTTATCTTAGGTGCCTCCCCATCTAACCCTCCATACCCTAACCTATATTCAATATCCATCCAAAAATCTATCCTCAAGTAGCTTCACCAAACTATATTAAAAATGAGCTTGTATGAGTTAGTCTTTACCTCTCCCAATAACCACCAAAAACTCATAGAATCCTTGCAATCCATTGAGGTCCAAACCAATGACCCTTAACCTCTAACCACTTTTATTGGTTCCTTTCAAACTTATAACCTTGTCACCTTCAAAAATTTAGAAATACCTTCTATTCATCCAAAGGATCTTAATCCCTCCTCTTCATTAAGGCATACATTAATAAAACCTACATCAAAAGGGTGATGATTGATGGAGGAGACAACATGAATATTATCTCCTCCCATGCCTATGCCCAGCTACATTTACCCATAAACATCATGTTTTAAAGCACAATAGTCCTTCACTCTTTCAATGATACCATGGATACTATCTTGAGTATAGTTGTCCTCCATATCTGTATAGGGCCTCATACCATTCTCAATTTTTTTTATGTTGTAGAAGGATAATTCCAATACAATGTTTTACTTGGCCACCCTTGGATTTGTGCCATGAGTTGTGTCCTATCCACCTTACATCGATGTGTCAAATTTGAGCATGAAGGACAAGCTATGACTATCCAAGCTGACCCTAGTCATTTCACATATTTCAATATGACATATCAACCTAATGACATCCTTATTATTCCTTCATCCACCTCACAACCATCTACTAATGACACAACCCCACCAACTAAAACCCATGACACTTCCACACCAAATGTTGATGAAGCTTCTACTAGCTCATATATCCCTTCTTCTTAGATACCTGTAGAGAACCCCATGGTAACCACATTTCAATGTATTTCCCTTAGGGAATATAGACTCTTAGCCCTGGATGCCTTCTCTACTCCCCAATAATATGGGAATATCAGAAATGACCCTTCTTATGACCCTAACATTGGAACCATAAAGCAAATTACATTTATGGGTGACTTGATTAGCCACTTCTAAACCCTACCACTACTTCATCCATCCAACTATTTACCTCTAACTTTTCCTATCTTAGCAAACTAGAGTTCATTAAGTTGTATCTTCATAGATGTGGTTAGAAAGGATTAGACCTTGGTTACTATAAATAAGAGCCTCTTGAGTTACCCCATATAAAAACTTTGCAACCTCATGAGCCATTTGCACTTGGGTATGAACCAACTGAAGAACCCACCAATTCACTCAAACCCATTGCCACCATGGAGGAAGATATTCCATCCTCACAAACCCAACCACTTTTCTCACCTGAAGATCCTAACATCATCCCCCCTAATTTTTTTTTCTAGTCAATACCATTATTTTGGGTCCTCTCATCTACCAAAAGGGTGGCTAAACCAAAGTCCTTCCACTCATACACCCTAAAATGGTAGATAATGTTTCTCCTACCATTAAAACCATCCAACATCAAGATGATGATTCCATTCTTACCTTCCTCGGTGTAGGGGTTTTTTTCATCCACAAATCCTTTCTTCCTGAGGCCTCAACCATGCCAAATGAATCCACCATAGATATAAAATTGGTCACTCTGGATAACCCTGATATTGTCAAATTGGGCCAATCACTAAATGTTAAGGAACTTTGAGACTTCTCTTCTTTCCTCCAAAACCACAACATAGGATTCACTTTGTCTTACAATGATATGCCCAAGTTTGAACCCACCATTACTACCCATAACATAGTCACTCATCATGATGCCAAGCCTATTACATAAAAACTTCAATGCATGCATCCTCTCATAGCCCTTCTCATCAAAGAAGAGATTTAACATCTCTTATCTGTAAACTTTATATAACCCATTGAATACCCCCAATGGGTCTCAAATATTGTACCTATCACCAAAGTCACTAGGGGTATATGCATTTGTATGGACTTTCATGACCTTAAACTCACCCACTCCAATGATGAATTTCCTCTACTTAGCATTGACCATCTTATTGATCTTATAGCCAACCATAAGATGTTATCTTTCATGGATGGGTTTTTATGTTATAATCATATCTTGATTGCTCCTTAAGCTCAAAAAAAAATTGCCTTTACCACCCCTCAAGGAACTTTTTTCTATAGAGTCATGCCTTTTAGGTTAAGGAACGCTGGGGAAACCTACCAATGTGCCATGAATTATATGTTCCATGATATCATCCATAAGTTTTTATAAGACTATGTGGATAACCTTCTTGAGAAATCTAAACTTTGAAAAGATCACCTAACTATTCTTATGATCATATTTGAACACCTCATCTGTTATCATGTTCACCTTTATCCCAAGAAATGCATATTTGGGGTCCTTTCAAGAAAGCTTCTTGGCTTTATCATCTCTCTTTTTTAAATTAAATTAGACCTTGATAAAGTCAGATCAATTTTGGACATGCCTCCTGTATCCAACCTTAAGTAGCTCCATAGCCTATAGGGAAAACTCCAATCCATTCATTGTTTCATTTCCCTACTTTTAAACCAATGCCAACCTTTCCATCACCTTCTAAAGAAGGATGTCTCTTTCAAATGAAGTAGCAATTCTCAAAAGGCCTTTGATTCACTCAAATAATACATTTTTTCACCACCTATCTTCACCCCTCATAAGGATGACAACCCATTTTACCTATATATCTCTTCCATTGACCATTTCTAGGGGCAATGTTGGCTCACTGAGATGAAAAACATAAAGAGTAAGTCTTATAATACATTAGCTATATGGTTGTAGAATATGAAACTTAGTTTACACATATCATTAACCTTCATGGCAACCAAACTCTACCATTACCTTCTTAACCATAAAAACTATGTCATAACTAATACCGACTGACTCAAGTACATGCACTCTAAACCATACCAAAATCAGTGTATGGCTAAGTGGCCCATGTTCCTCTCTAAATTAGACCTTGAATTCCTCTAATAGAAGTCAATTAAAGGGTAGGTCATTGCTGAACAATTGGTTAAAGCTCCTTTACAAAAAATCCAACCACCTCCTCTTGCCTTTTTGGATGAGTCTATCATGAATCTCATTCGAGAAGATAACATAACCTCCCACATGATCATGTTATTTGATGTCTCAAAGTGAAAACAACGAGGGGGTGATAGAGTTATTCTCATTCCTCTTGATGGTGAACCCCTTCCTCTCTCCTTCAAACTTGACTTTGAATGCACCACTAATATGGCTGAATATGAAGCCTTGATGATAGGTCTCCAAACTGATATAACCTTAGGAATTAAGATAATCAATGTTTTTGGTGATTCTTAACTTGTGGTCAACTAGGTAAATGGATCCTATAAATGTAAGAATTGTCTTAAAAAAATATAAAATTTTAGTTGATAAATTCTTAAAATCATTCAAACATTACCTGGTCTAATCGATTCACTGATCTAATAATAAATTCAAACATACAATGCCCTACCTTGCTTCACAGATCCCTTCGTATCCTTCTAATTCTAAAATATTTGTCACCATTAATAATTTTACCACAAATTCTTATATTTGATTTGACCTCCCTACTATTTGTAATGTGGATAAATCCCCATCCAACATTTGGTATGACTAAACTTTCAACTACCTCAACCTGGACATTGATCTTCCCAACCTCTCTAGGAATGCTAGTAGAAACTTTATTCAAAGTACATCTCGTTACACCATACTAGGGGGAATCCTTTACAAATGTGTTTTTGATGGTCTCCTTCTTCATTGCCTATGTAGCCATGAAGCTTCCCATGCCATCAGGGAAATGCATGATGGGATCTATAAGAGACACTTTTGTGGTCTAGTGGTTACTAAACATATCCTTTGCCTCAGTTACTATTGGCCCACCCTCAACCAAGATTGTTGTGATTATGCAAAAAAGTGTGTTAATTGTCAACAACATGCTAATTTGTATCACGTACTAGCTAATAGCCTCCAAATATCTAAGGACTTTTAACCTTTCTCATAATGGGGGCTCGAGCTCATTGGGAAAATCAACCCTAATTATTTGCAGTGGCATAGCTCCATCATCATAGCCACTGAATACTTTACCAAGTGTGTGGAAGCTATTCCTCTTATCTTAACTAAAGCAAAGAATATTTTTGACTTTATCAACCATCATATCATCTTTTACTTTGGTGTTCCTGATAAGATCATCAATAATGGCAAATCCTTCAAAAATAAGTAAGTCTAAGGTTTATGTGATGCATTTGGAATTGATTTAAGCTTTTCCTCACCTTACTGACCACAAGAAAATGGACAAGCAGAAGCCTCTAATAAAATCCTTAAGAAAATACTAACCATTTTTTTTAGTGCTTTATGTTGAGATTGACACTTACACATCCATTTGCATTATGAGCCTATCGTACTAGCATTCAAACCTCTATAAGTGCTAATCCCTTCTCTAGTCTTCAAAGTAGAGGTAGTCTTGCCTCTTGAAGTCAAAATTCCCTCTCTTTACATATATTTGTAAGATCTTATTTTTGAAGAAGATTATTGTTAACACCATTTAGATCAACTTGAGATATTTAATGAGCATTGTTTGGCAACCTTTACCCATCTATATACCTATCAAGGGCATATTAAACACACTTATAAAAAGCTTCTCAAATAATGAGACTTGAATATTTGAGACCTCATCATAAAATAAAACCAACATGTGACCAACATGGAAAAGAGTAAAAGTGGAAAGTTTTCTTTTAATTGGATTGGACCCTATATCATTACCCATAAGTATATATCAGGAACTTATCATTTATCCTCTCTCAAAGGAAAAATAGAACTTGAGCCTCTCAACACTTTGTATTTGCATCCATTTTTCTAATAAAGAAGGATCAAGCTCACTCCTTTTGTCTTACTTAAGCTCATCCCTTGATTTGAAGTTTTTAACCTTCACCCATTTTTCTCTTCTCCTTTTGAGGATAATTGATTACAACATAAAACCATGTGATTAACCATCATAGTCATGTCCTAATCCTAAATGTGGGTACCATGGCTCTACCCATAACATGGTTCTCATGAATACTTTTTATCTCTAACAAGATGGAATCCCATGGTCAATGTCTCTCAAAAACCACACCTTTTCATATCATTAACTTTTTTACGTTAAAATTTTGCCTTCATATAGGTAAATATATGAACCTAATTAGACTTGTCTATGTATAAAAACATCGCATCCATAAATAATTTAGATACCAAAATGCTACTTGGATCAATATCTTAAGCATTGCAAACTATTCCCTCAAAGGATAGCTACCCAAAAAACAAATAAAAATTGCCAAATATAAGGTAGACTCCTCCTTTAAAGGACAACTATCAAGAGCATTAAACAAATCCAATAAGCTTAGATCACTTCTTTGAAGGATGGATAAGTTAAATTTGTCAAAATAAGATCAATTTATTGGTATATTATCGCATCGATCAACTTCCCATATACAATAATAAAGCAAAATACCCACTATCATAACAAAATCTAAATCTGTAATTAACTCTCAAGAAACACAATAAGTTAGAAACCGTAATCGGCTTTCAAATATAGACTTCACACATTGATTAATCTACATCTATCATATGACATGGAATTTTATATTACCATTTTTAGGCTACCTATAGAAGGGACAAACTAATTCACATGAGGTTATCATATATATCATCCATTACCCTTCACACCACCTATGACCCATCTTCCCTTTAGACTATCTATAAATTAGGGGATTTAGAGCTTACTTGATGCCCTATGATCAAACAACCAAAACTCAAAAATACTCATGTATAGAATTTGAAGGGTTTATATTCATTAAGCCAATCCCACTTTGGGTTTGTTTTCGATCGTTGTAAAAACAAAGCATCATTCCCTATTCTTATCTTAATGTCCTTGGTTGATGTTTATATCATGACTTTTACCATCCAATGTTGCAACAATAATAATCATTATTTTTACATTAAGAGAGATTACACCAACCATAACCATACCAATCATAACCATAAACATAACATTCATAAGTATCCACACAACCTTAAGCATGATAACATTCGACCAATGACATCAAACACATTTTGTACATTTCTACAAAAAACTTTGAAATATTTTATTTAGGGTGTGAGGATTTGCATGGTACATACAAAGTTATAAGACTATCCACACTTTTCCTACAGCCCCTACATACATTATTTTCCTACCTAAGCACTAGGCTAATTATATGGTGACTTTAGATTTATGTCCAACCATCCTTCTACTTGATTGCTTCATGAAATAACATCCATAACATTCCCTATCTTAGTAGTTGTTAAAGGGTTTACTCTATTCTCCTCTTTTGCATTCATCCCCACATAGCAAGATTCATATTCCACTCTAAGTCTTTCACCCTACTCATTTATCACAACCATTGAATCCCTCTACTCTAGTTGTTTTAATTACATAGGTACCACCAGTTGTTGCCTCAGTGCACATCCCCTTGGATAGTGAGGGTTCCCTCCATAGATAGGCTAATGACCATGTTCTCTAGCTTTGCATCTTTCACAATGAAAATTTATCCTTCTTCATTGATGTAGAGGTAAGAGTTCAGGCTCAAGCTCAGGCTATGGGTGCCTTTCCTCTTGTTGTTGATCTAATAGTACTTCTATTATCACCATTACATGTTACATTATTTGGTAGATCTGTACATCCACCATATTAATTATTTCAAGTCATAGGGGTTGTTGATTATCTCCACCATTATTCTCATTGTTCACCATCTTCAACCTTGTGTAATTTTCTATACTCTCTATAACCTACAAAACCAAACAACTCAATGATAGACACTCATCCTTATCATGATTATTTAAATATAATACCTGACCATTCTTCCTTACTAACATGATTCTCCATTCCACTGATGGGGAAGGTCATATGATGTCATTTATTCCCTTAAATAGTATTCCCACTTATCAAAGTCATGTTTACTTACCTTTTCATATGGACACATCATCTTCAATTTGATTGGTCATCTCAATAAAGTCATTATGCACCATCATGATATATTTTTGTTGACCTTATCATTCGATCCAAATCTAATGTCTTTCTTTGTTTTGTCATGTTGTGGTCCTTATGGGCTTGGTGGTCATTTATGTCATTATCATATTTATCCTAATTGATGTAAATTGGCTTCCAATCTTGGGCCCTTACAATGATCACATCTTCAAAACTGCTACTATTTCTAGTGGTAGTAGCTTCTATATACTCACCACTGTAAAAGTTACCTCATCTTATCCAACTATATAACCAATATCCTGAAACACATAGCTCCCTACTGGTAGAGCCTCTTTTAAGTGGAATCCAAGGTCTCTAAGGTACTAGGACAAATGATGTAGACATGGACACCTTTTGTCTAGCCCACCCATATAGTTCTTAGGTCAAACATGGCCTATCCTCTATCATTCACTATAATACCAATTTTCTACCTTGTAGAATCTACTTAGCTATCAAAGAAAATATTTGTAAGCCATTTCTCTACCACCTCCCATAAAACTCAGCTTGTAGTGGTGATGAACCTTGGTCAATGTAACTATGCAAATCCTGATAGAAGCCCATTTCCTAAAACTTGGCTCATAATAGTAGACACTATCTTTAGGATTATACCCTTGCATAATTATAGAAGATGCAACCTCCTCATAAAGGCACCTCTTCTTTGAATTAACTCCATTAAAGGTCATTTGTGGTGCTTAGAATTGTGTTCCCTTCTTATTTATCCTACCTTACCCATCCATGTTTCTCATCCTACTAAATGTGGGATCATTATGGTAACTATTTAACAATATACACCATGCACCATCACCAAAACCTAAAACCTCTATTTAAAAAAAAACTTCTCCATGAATCAAAACCAACCCACGTGGTCCATCAAATCTGGGCAACCAATTTGAACATCACTCACCCAACCCTTGTTGAACTACATTGGCCTGATGTACATGGACTATGTAGATGTTGCTTCAATTCTAAGGGAAACTAAACCACTAACAACTAATTCCCATCCCCTTTTTCTTCTCACTCATTTCCATTACTAACAACACCCTCTTGCTTAAGGAGTCCTCCATCAAGGAAGATTTGAATTCTTTCTTAAGCGTTCTTATGTTTTAACACCATCTAATACTTCCTCTTAGTTTTCCCCCATTATAAGGAGAACTACATTGGATTGATGTCTTTTCAGACTATGTAGGCAATGCTTAGTTACTAAGGTCAACTTGACCAACTTCCTTCTTTTATTTACCCTTCTCACCTAAATTATATTTCTTCACTTCTCTATCTATCTCCTCACCACCTCCCTCCCTTTAGCTTGTCAATCTCTTTTAACCACTTTTTTATCTTGTCAATCTCTTTTAACATAAGGATTGACAACCTTCCTCATTGGCCCCTCGTATCTCCCATGAATCCACCACCTACTCTACTTCATTGGCCTTGTCATCACCTTTCCTTATGCATGCTTCACAACTCACTTCCCCACCCACATTTTACATTTTTTTCTCTTTCCCCTTATTACCAACCTTGCCCATGAACCCCTTTACCTTATTTCTCCATCCTTATCATCTCCCCTTACCCTTGAATATTTATTGTACCCTCTTTATCACACTCTTTTCCTCACCCATTCCACACCATCCTATTTCCTTGCACATCAAGGGACACTTTTACCTCCTTCTCTTCTTTGATACCACCTTCTTACTACTCTTCCATTGATTCTAAACCACCTTCATTCTAGTTCTTAGTTCTTATTTTCCTCTTTCCCATATTTTTAGTCTAGCATGCTTTCTATTTCTTCTATTTATTCTAGCATCCCATTTTTTTCTTACATGTGCCACTACTCTCTATCAATTTGACACTCTTCCCACCTTTTCCATTTTTTCCTCCACAACTAGCTTCTATTTGGGTCTTTATCCTTTGAGAAATTTTCCATAATTGTCCTTTTATTCTTATCTATTCTTGCCTTTTGCACTTTGCATTCCCTTTTTCATCTTTCTACCTCAGTATTCACTTATCTTTTGCATCTATGTGAGTGTTTGTGCTTCATATCCCTACTTCACTCTTTTTCTTATCATCCCTAATCTTCATCCCTTATTTTCATCTCATTCCCTTTCATTGTGTTCCCCTATTTCTTCACCACCTCATCACCCCTTCAACTTTTCAATCTCTTCTAATAAGTTTATTGATGCCTACCTTATCTCTTCACCTTCTTGTCTACCCATCCTTTGCTTCCCCTCATTATTCTTGATCCCTTTTACATTTTCCATCTCATTCTCATCTCCAAAACCACCATCTTCTTTGTTTCATTGTTCCTCTCCTTGCCTATCATCATCCATGCTTACTTGGGTAAGATACAACCTAATTTTTCACTCTCCTATCATCATTTTTGTGTCCTTATTTCAACCGTTTCCCTTCCTACTTCCTTTTCTTCCATGTAATTCCTTGCTTTTCATTTTCATCACCAAACTATTCTCCTTGTTATTTTTTGACTTATTTTCAAACATTTCATGGCCTCTGATTTTTCTCATCTTCCCCTTACCCTCCATGATTATTACACCTCTTTCCCCATCTTTTTCATTTCTCCAATATGTCATTCTTTAGTGCATCCCTCACCCCCCCCATCTTCTACCTTTTATTTTTCTTCTCTTTTTCCCGTTTCATTTCATTTTTTTCATCTCCCTTGATGACATTCCTTGTTCTTCCCAACCTTTTTTCCCCCTCCTATATGCCCATGCTTGACTCCTTACATCCTTCTCCACCTTCATATTTGTCTGTGACCTTATTTTTCTCTCTACCTATCTCTTCATCCATCTAATGGTCTACCTTCACCTCATCACTTATTGAATCTCCTTTATTTTCTCTTATTGGAACTCTAACTTCTCACTCATTAGAGTGCAGTCACCAATTGTACCACTTTCACATACATCTCCTTGTTTGCTTGCACATGTCCTCCATGCCCTTGCTTTAATGCACAAAATCTAGTCAAGTTTTTTACTTCAAGTACATCCATTTCTTCCTTTAATGCCTTTACATGTTGAACTTGGATCCTCTATTTTATCCCTCTACAACTACTCCCTTCACCCTACCTATAACCTTTTTCCATTTTAAACCCTCTATCCATTTTGATCTTATATGATCACAACATATAACATGCTATGACCTCAAGTGTCTTCCATTAAACTTTGGTTTACTATGAGACATATACCAATCCTACATCTCTATAACATAATTATCCAAGCTCATAGGTTCATACGATTAAAAAATGAGCATGAACACTATTAAGACATTAGGATGAACATTCCTTCCCCACCCCCTCTAGTCTTTCCTATTTCAAATCCCTTTTACTCTGACCTTCAAAGATGTTAGAATCAAAACTAAAACCACCTTCAAATGCAAGATTTTGGGTACCCACATGTGGATGATAGCTATACCCTCTTATGTGACCTATCTCCAAATGAATAATTTCCCTTAAATCACCCTACTTCTCTTACATCCTCCTATGTAACTTGTTAATTCAAATTTGCATAATAAAAATGTGTAAAATATAGACACTAGAAAAATGCACACTTATAGTTTTTGATGATTAAATGCCTTGAGACCCCCTAAATACCCCTTAAACTTTCTTAACCCTTAACCAATCCCTCTTAACCTAATCAATTCACTATTCTCCTATTTACATAGTACTATTTAAAATTACCATTTGAAAGTACTATTAAAAAATACTATTCACTATCACTATTCACCATGGGACCCACTATCACTATTCATGATGGCATGGTATGTGACATGGAAGGTGATATAATAAGTGATTTATCAAGTGACATGGCTTATAAGTGAGGTGGCTTGATGCAGGACATTATACTCCACTTGGGATCCTTTCCCAAGGTGCTTAATGACCTCATTTAAGCATCACAAGGGTTCCTCTTTCAAATATGATGAATATCCCCTTAAGGGGCCATCATTAAAAATGGATTTTGTATTCACACATGAAAGTGGCCTTGAGAATGAGATACCCACCTCTTTAGTGCTTTGGGAAAAACAAAGGGCACTATATCCACCCATTTAAAACTTTTTAATCCAAATGGGAGACCCATGAGCAAGGTGGGAATTCCACCACCCTCATCTTTTGACTCATTCATGCATCCACATGGAAAATGGTGCCATATTTTATGGGGCATCTCTTTAAGTGATTGGATGAAGACAAGAAAGGGTGGTGAAAAGTCTTTTAGCCTCATTTAGGCCCATTTGCATGATTCCCATTCAAAATTGGACACATGTGCAAGGTGGGAGACACACCAACCTAAATGGGAGACCCATGATCAAGGTGGGAATACCACCACCCTCATATTTTGACTCATTAATTCACTTGTCTATGCTTATATTTTCACCCTTGAGGAGATGCTTAGCTTTCCTCATCCAAGCAACAATATGGAATCATCTCTTTTGCTATGGGTGAAAATTCTATTGAGATGAATATCTATATTAGGGGCTATCTCCCCTTGATCCACCTTTGAATCTGTTCTAAATTATCCACTGTGTATAAAAAGAGAGAAAGAAAACAACTAAGAAAACAAGTGGTGATGCACCAATATTTGAAATGCTCCTAAATGACTGAAACCACTACTTAAAGGTAAACAAGGATGTTTCACACAAAGTCACAATAAAGACATTGCTGCATCAGTATTTTATAAGTTAGATTCATAAAGGTAATTAATGTTTAGGAGGGTGATGAATTATTCTACAAAGAGAATACACATATACCACTTATAAAATGCTTATACACTTACTAAAGAATGCTAATAGAGACCTATAACATCATCCCTTCTATACATTGGTAAGTGGCCATAGATTGCCATGATAGGAAAATACCAAAACCTTTTTTAGGCCTTAAGGAAACCTAACTCAATTAGGCCTTCACTTGTACATGTTACCCTTTGATCTCCTTGGTACACTTTTAAAATACATACATAGTATTAAAAATTCATTTACCACACAAATAGACCCATACTGATCTCATCTTAGGTCCATGACACTTTATATCTCCAACTACCACTTGATGCACACCATTAGTACTATTCACATTAGGTCTTCACACGCAAACAAAGGTTTGTATTAAAAAACTAAAGATAAAATATTATTCATCCATATAAAAATGAAAATAAATAAAATACATAGAACCTAAACTACCTCAAAATATTCATCAAGTTTACTATACTTCATCACAAAGGGCACAAAGACTTAAAACCACCTCTGTGACTTACTCAAAATTACCATTTTTCCTCAAAGACCAGTCATGATGACTCAGACCTCCAAAACCTATATATACATATTAAATTATTTATTATGAATTCATATCATCTTATGATATCATAACATAATTATCAAATATAAATATAATATAGTCAAATTGTAAATATTGGTCTTATAGACTAATCTCATGACCTTATATCTCACTGTCTCATCTGAACCATACAAGACAACTTATGAGAAACTCTTTCACTATATTCAAAAAACTAAAAAAAGTATAATATGAATTAATAGGGCATAAAATTAATAAGAAACATATCCATTCACTTGGTTTCATCCTTCTTTCATGATAACATAATACTAATCATCTTCTCACTGTTGCCTAGGTTTTTCATTGTTTCTACCATTACACCTGTTAGCAACTAGATAACTTGGATGAATGTTTTATAATAATTTATGGATATAAAATTTCCATGAATATTAATTTACATTAAACATGAGTCTCAATTTTCAACCTCCATCCATTTGAATAATTTTATTTGGTCAACTTTGACTACTATAAATTTTTTTTGAGAAATTAACACTTTTTTTTATAGGGTTTAGTCACACACCTAACAAATCAATCCCACCTATAGGTGCCTAAGATAGTTTAATACAACCTAAAATATCTAAATTATGCATATAATTACATTCTAAACACTTTTGATCAATATCTTCAACATCAAGTCCTTATTAGGGTTCTAAGAGGTTTTAAACCTATTTCCACTCTTAACAATCATTCATAAATCATAGATCCTCAATAAAAAAAATATTGACTATAATTTATATCTAGGACCCTTCCCCATATGCCATAAATATCTCAAGTTCCCATGTAAAGGTTTGACAATCTAATAAATAAAAGAAAATCTTTCTCAAATTAAGAACCCTTCATTTTGTGTACTCAAGAGACCTCAAAGCACTTTTTCTTTCCTTAATATTCAAATATTAACCTAAAACTTCATTAATAAACCTGGGATAACCTATCACACATCTCAAAAAGCTCACTTATTCTTAATTTCCTTGGAAACTAAACCTCATGCCTCATTAGGATATGCTCTGACCACCTTGATTTCTACACTTGAGTATTCACAAAATTTTAGGCCTTAAACTGACCTTCAAACCTATTTTCAAGATCTCATTACTTCACTCATATACTTAACACAACATTTCACATGATTAATCAATGTCAAAAACCATTCATATGCCTTGAAAAAAAATCATGATGGCTCATGAGGCTAATTAGGGCCTAGGAGTGGTCTAGGTGTAAACTTGTTCTGGAGGTCTTAATCCTATAGGCTCACCATGAGACTCTCATGAGTGTTCCAATTTCTCACATACATGATCAGACATCCTCATACAATAACTCATGCCTATGTGCACTCATCTCACCAATATTTTTATGCCATGACTAGGCTTAAGTTACTCATAGACTTGTACCTTGTTATAACCATATGTCATTAGTTTTCTTAAAATTCTCTCTTTTGCCTTCAAATTCTCTTTCATGACAACATCTTTTAGTGACAAGACTCTATCAATGCCCTTTGTCATATCAACACATTAACAACTAGGCACACTCTCTCAATGACATCAATCTTATGCAAGATCTACTATTGACATCAGTGAAAATAATCAACATGATGTACCAAAAGAGATATCCCATTAAACTAGATGTCTGATCTAAGTTAACGTCACCTATATCCTTTATACCATTCCAATGTTAGTCCAAATTTGAGGAAGAACTGAACACTCTCATTCAATAGGGTGAAACATGGGTTGTTAATATCCATCCTTATTTCACCCCATGCAATTAATTTTACCAACTACTATTTTACCCTTACCCCACATAATTAAATCAACTATTTATGGTTTCACTTATGTATTAATTCTACAAACTTTCTAGCAATTTAAAACTAGCAAAATCTACCAAAGCATAATAAAATTAAAATGTTTTAACCCCCTAATAACTCCCTCACAATATAAAATATGTTTAACAACCTAAATCCTAGTTCAAACCTATAGTGTAAACAATTGCAATAGATGTTAAAAATAGTCTAAAATCAGTACCAATCCCCATGATCGATTTCAATTCCTCTAAAACAGCATTGATTTAGACATCGACTTCCCTTGAGTAAAGTACCATCATTTTACACTTGAACATTGAATTAATATTTGTGAGATGATTTCTACATCTTAATAACCTATTATAAATCCACACTCCTATGTTAATCCCATCAACATCCATCTAAAGGTAAAATAACATCTTATCAACCTTATAAATACTATAGATTTGGAGCACAATGAAGGTGAGTATATTTCATTATTTTAAGAAATTTTGTCTTTTTAAGTTTTATTTTACATTTTTGTTTATCACCTTTATCATTCCTAAGCCATCGTAAACTATCCTAGATCTCACCAAACCAATACTTAGGCTCCTAGTTTTAGAATATTATCTATACTATCATAATTGATATCGATTCATAAAATCGGCATTAATCTTATAGGATCAACATTGATCTCTATTTATAATATTATCTATCTATAATTTAAAATTATTTCTATTAGCAATCTTTAATTAATATTAATCATCTATTTCTTGACCCATGGGTTTCACCTATAGATGACATTGACCATAGTTTTAAATTTAATTATCACCATTTGTGATTTAATTATTATCCCATAACCTTTTTTTACTAATCAGAGTGACATTGATTTTGAGTTAGGAATCTATGTAATTATATTTTACCCTATTATAGAGGCCATTTTGTATTAGATATAAATCATAAAATTAGAAGAAGATTCATCTGAATCTTATTGACATGCTCATTTTATTAGTCTCAATGAAATGGATGAACATTAATTTAAACTATTTCAATTTCATATTTGTATCAAAATATGTATCTTGTAATTTCCTTTACTATTTTTATCTACTTAATTGATTCATAAAGTGGGATGACATCCTTTTTAGGAAGTGTATCACTTCCTAGGATTGATCTTGTACTAGGTATCCCACTAATATATCCTATTAATCAAATATTTTTCAAATTTTCTCATGTGTACAAGTAGTCATTTCTATCCAAAAAAGAGCTCCCATGTTCACTGTATCAATGGTGCATAATCTTCCAAAACATAGGTAAGCCTTAGAAACATGTATTTCAATTTGAGTTATTAGTAATCTATTTCATAAAGGAATAAACAAAAACTACTTAACCAATAATAAATATTTCCATGTTTGGATGTGTTATGCATGTGACACTAATTCAGAAGGGATATTTAGGAAATGTTGATTTTAGATAGTTTATTAGGGGAAGCCTTTGGCATATTGTGGGGATAATTGTAATTTTTATTTTTATTTCCAATAATTTAAGTTCCTATTTAAATATTTAACAACATAGTTTCCCATTTGTCTTTAAAAACCAAGGAAGTCATCACTTAGTTTTTGCACCATTTGTTGAGTGGCATCCAACTCATTTTTAAAGACTTTTGGGGTATGGTTTGGTTATTTTTATTATATGATAACATCATTTGGTTTTTAAATTAGGGAACCATCTCATATTTCATTGGGTTAAGAAAACCTAGGCGGTGATTTAGAGGATCATGCCTCATTGGGAGTAAATTCATTATATGCAATGATTGAGGCATATGTACATTCTAGTTTACATTAAGAAAAAGGCTTAATGTTATCATGTTGTGTAATGCATTAGTGATGGGATCCATAATTTGGCCATTTGTGTTGAGTTATCTATCTATGTTGATAGCTTTATCATATGCCAAAGGTAAGGTTACTTTTGTAAGGTGTCATCTTAAAGACATAGTAGTCCATGAGTCCAATGCATTTTTATACATCTCTAATGCTATTTTAGCATCAAGATTGTAAATATTTATGTCTCAGCTATGCATATTTTGTAAATGATCATTGAAATTCTTAATGGGATTTTTGGGCTCCCATTTAATGCATGAACACTCATGATACAAGATTCTTGGTTTTATAACTTGTCCAAATTGGGTTAGGAAAGTACTAATAAACTAGTCCCAACTTTTGATCTAGTCCTCAAGAAGGTTTAGAAGCCAATCATATGATGTGTATATAATCATGAATGGGAACAATATACAAGATACATCTCCATGGTAAATATTAAGGAGTCTCAGTATAGTTTTGTATGGCATTATGTGGTCCTCTACAATCCATATTAAACTAATAATGAATCATGAAAAGTATTTTTTTGGGCTTGTAGGTAAGTCATGGACAACCCAAGTTACATTCATATTAGACCCATCAATCTAATCCATACGTAATATTATGGGTATAAGTCTATTTTGGGTGGTTTGAGAGGTTGAGCCAACATGGGAAACTACAAGATTAAATCTATCTCTAGCAAATTAAACTCTTATATGGATATTTAATGCCTAGATGATCAACCTCCCATGGAAATTTTAGGATTTGGTAATGTACACACTATGATCTAGATTAGTTTACCATGCATAATTCAATCATATACACTCTTATTGGGACAACTACTACATTTGTTTTAAACTTACAACAAGATGGGAAAGTGAAAGTAGAAGCAAACAAAATGAGAGATTATGAATTAAAATGCATTAAATAATTATCAACCAATCTCTCAACAAATTTTAGTGTTTTATAATTATGATTATACCCTATCAAAGACTAAAATGTAATCAATACCTCATTTTAATTCCAGATATATTTCCCCTAAAATCTTGGTCTAAAAAACCTCATGATGTTGAGTGTTCTAGAGAGAAGAGTGGAGAACAATGTTTTATAATTAATTCTAGTTCAATCCAAGGCTCAAGTAATTTAGCCTATTTTAATCAAATAGCATTAACTTTTACCACTATAAACTTAGTGTTTATTTGATAAATACTTAGAATTCTTAATTGTTGATTGTTATTAAACATGAATTTACCAATTTATAAAATAGTGGAGAGTGTTTCAATTTTGAAATAAAAATAAATAAGAGGTAAAAGGGAACAAAAGAAGAGATTTATAAAAATAAAATGTTAATGCTTGAGAATTGAATAATGCGAAGTCATAGTTGTACCAATGTGTGCCTTGTTAATCAATTACACAAGCATTTAACCACATAGTGTGAAAGATTCTAAGGGACACTAACTTGAATGCCTTACTAAAAAATTATTAACTAAACATAACCACTTCAAAAATCATGTATTATATTACACACACAACTTTTAAATTACTTTATAGATGCAATCACATAAAGTAAAGATTATTCTAAAGTAAATAAAAATAACTTACAAGTAAACTAGATTATCATAATCATAACCTAATTAATAAATTCATTGAGTGATAGAGAATAAAATTAATTACTTATAATAGTAATAAACTATGAACAAGAAACCATGAACCACATTCAATGATCATAAGGTAGGGTTAAAATAGATAAAAGGATTATATTCTAGTTTTGATAGAGTTTTATTAAATGAAAGTGCTGACCCCTTCAAAAAGAAAACAATGTCCCTTATATAAACATATTTTTCCATGAAGTTCATTCAACCCACTACCAGGGTGGTTATAAATATTCAATGATGATTGGGGAATGTGATTGATATTTTAATATATTTGGTATCTTGAGTGTGATTTATAGTTTAAATACCATGCCTATTACATGATAAATTTTGTCATTTATGCCCTTTTTTTCTCCTTGGACTTTTACCATGCATGCACCATGTGATTACACATACCAAATTAATTAATTTGCATTTGATTTAGGGGGTGAGTAGTAATCATATTTAAATATTGGTGGCAAATTATCATTGATATTTTCTTGGGATTTCCATTCCACCATGCCTTTCATATATTTTTTTCATTTAAGTTAGAGGTTGATTAAATCAATGAGCCATACCCAATTTGAATTCAAGATATTTTGGATCAATTCACCCCTTTAATAACCCAAAATCTATCACTTATGAAACTTTAAGTTTGTGAAGCACCAACTACACTTTAATTGTGCTTGACACATAGTCTTATTAGGACTCTTGATAGTTTTGATAGCCAGATGATCTATCAATATTAGTCTCCTCATCATATAATGTCATCACTACCACATGTCTCTCCCTCAGCTTACCATTCCTTTCCCCTACTTAATACCCTAGTTTGCTTTAGTGGTCCTATTTTCCTATTAAATGGAAATCCTTTAGCCTTCCCAATCATTAGCTTTTTCTTTAAGATTTAATAATTATCACCACATGGTGATGGTCTATCCCCTATCATTTTAACTAGTCATCTCAATGGATACATGTATTCTCCTCACCTTCTTGGGTTATACATTATTTTATGTGGCTATTTATTGGGTTCACATGTTCTCAAGATTTTTCTCTATTTTTTTGGTCCTTTCAGGCTCCTAATATCTTGAGTTGGCACCATATGGTGAAATCCAAGGCCTTTAGTGGCATGACACCTTATCACTACCTCCCCATGTCTAAGATAATACTTAAATTAATATGGGATCTAGGGATCTTATGATGGTACCATGTGGTGTAATCCTAAATACTCAAGGGAATGGATATTTTCCACTATTGATCCATCCCTAGGTCAAGTTATTAGGATGGTGCCACATGGTAAAATATTATTTTTTTGGGGTATTGAGTATTTACATCATCTATTAAATCTCTATTGAGTTAGGTCATTGGGATCATGCCACATGGTATGATCTTAGGGTCCATCAATTTTATAAAGACTCAATCATTTTTTTGAAAATGATTTGACTATGGATCTACTCATCAATGATATTTGAACATGTGAAAGCATTTGGGGGACCAAAATTCTTTAAAATCTATGATAAAATAATAAAATTGACTATGTAATGATTTTGTAGAAAACCAAGTCTTTGTTATGCAAATTTTATGCAATAATTGGTGAATCAATACATGAATTGAAACCAATCATTCACATGGAACAAATATTTAAGCCCAAACATTCATAAGATAAATAATACAACAAATGTGATAAAATGATCTAAAACAAAAATATACTTTATTCATGCCTAGGTAGAAAGCATCATGATTTATTGAATATTTATCTAAGTCTCAAATGAATCATTGTAAGTGTTAATATAATTTACTATGAAATTATTAATCATGAGTTATATTGCCAAAAGGAAGACATACATAGGTCCCAAAAGATAGATGAATTTACCTTGGGGCCAGGTCCAACATTCAAATGGGAGAACATTGAGGCATTTTATCATGGACTAAGACATCATATGCTTAAAATAAACTTTAAATTTATATTATAATGATCATATATTAAATCTTATATTGAATTTATAAAAATGCAAAAGTATTAGAAACAAGGATGAATAGTCATTTGTAACTTATCATCTAGAAAAATACCAATCAATGAAGGGTTCAAGAACAAACATCAAAAGAACTCCAAATAAGTCCTATTAATGAGTTAAATCAAGATACATGTCAAATTAAAGATTGTCTTTATTTTCATCCTGAAAATGGGATGTGTTGGTGGAGGCAACAACATATACAATGCAATTTTATTCATGTATGTAGCACCATGATTCATATCATTTAGATTCCTATTTATTTAATTATTTATTAATTATGTTAGTGATGGTTACTACTACATCCCTGAATACTACTTATATCTTTATATGACACTTGTATGTATTACACTACATGTTTCATATATGCTTTTATAATGTATTCATTAATATGATGATATATCTCCACATGTTAGCACATGATTCTATATGATTATATAGTTTTCGATAACATTATGTTGTTAACTATTTTATTTTGAGAGTAATTCACAAGAAACATCCCTAACCTCAAAATGGGGAATATTAGTTGGATTTTCATAAATACATAAGCCTCCATGAACATATAATTAATAATCTAGATTGAGTTGAGAATATGGGATAAATATTTACATATTTGGGGGATTATTCCAATCATATATACACATTTATAGGAAACTAAGATTTAATTTTATATATAATTATATATTAAGACAAATTTGAGGTCACATGCATGCATAAACACAATAGTTTTATAGGAACATGAGTTACATGTTTTAAGATTTTTATATTTAATACAAAATGAGATATAGATGGATAAAACTATATATAATGTTAGAAATAATTATGTTATATTATGGGACATGAAAATTGATCATGTACAAACATACTACTATAATTTTCCATCATGGCATTGATCATAGCTATGAGTGAGAATTTTAAATCTATAAGTCTATATGTAATATTTGATTTAGTTAAATAAGTGATGAGGTTGAGATTAAATGCCCTTAATGGCGTATAAATTAATATGCCAAGCCAATATGTGACCCCCACATTTCATCTTGGGGTTCAATATTAAATTTATATTTAGTGTAGTTAAATTTTTTCACCCTCAATATAGTATGCATTATTCCCTCTTCAATTAGGGTTATCAAATTTATCTTCCCAACCCACATAATTTGCTTAATACAAAATTTGGGACATGACATCCAAAAATTTTCATCATTTTTCAGCAAGAATATTTATCCAATGCTTCAACAAGGAAAAATAATCTCCAATGTCCCATCATAAGGTAATATGGTTCACCCACTTATAAGTGTATTATTTCCTTACTCTTTATGTTTCAAAAGTTTTAATTTCATTTAATATTTTATATTTCATACATAGACATTGATTTATGCAAATTTATTTTAGGTTTATTAGGTTAAGATGCACATTATAAGCCTTCTCTAAGAGATAAAGTGTGTTATACACACTCAAATACACCTCTTTATCATTCAATACTAAAATAAAAAGTGTGTATTTGTACACACTAAAATATGGTTTTAGACAACTGGAAATGTCAATCTTGATGTACATTCCCAATACATGACTTACAAATAAACATATGGCTCTTCAATGCCATTTCCTTGCATCTACATGATTTCCATGGGTCGAAATTTCTCTATTCATTATTATTCACCTATAAGAATTCCCTAGGCTATGTCTAACCTATTAAAAATTATATTTAGACTATCTTCAGTTCATCATATTAGTAAAACATTTCTCTTAGATGAATATGTTAGACTTGGACTATTTTATAATTTTGTATTATTATATGCCTAGAGAACTCATCTTGTGCAAAAAAGTGGTAACTTTCAAAATCTAAAATCATATTCATGGGTCA
The DNA here is from genome assembly GCA_037957365.1 of Torreya grandis. NCBI lineage: Eukaryota > Viridiplantae > Streptophyta > Pinopsida > Cupressales > Taxaceae > Torreya > Torreya grandis. The sequence continues at coordinate 514,953 of JARHVA010003382.1, read as the reverse complement.
ACCCATAAATTCCATATGTTTGTGGTGATAATGTACCCAACGAGTCATATATAAATACGTAATAGGTATGATATATTCCCTATTAAACACTTATCTATAAGGAATCTATAAAATTTTGCACATTAAAAGAGACTTCCCTATTATTTCTAATTTAGGTGTTAGTCATAAGAATAAAGTCTTATCCAAGTTTGAAACACATAAAAACTAATTCAAACTTTCAATTTTCCAAAATTTTAAATCTATACGACATGTTAAATTTAGTGAAGGAGAATTATCTATCACACACAACTAATAGTGAGAAATGTATGTCGTTTTACTTATCTCTTCATAGTATTGTATATGTAATAAATGCTTATCCTTTTATTGGGGAGTGGACTAGGTTAGCTGAACCCACCATTTTTCCCCATTTTTGTGCATAAAACTAGTGATGAGTGTGGACCTCTTATTTCAAAAAGGATACAAGTCTATATAATTGTGCTCACATATACATCTTTAAAATATGTAAGGAAATTATTTACATGACTCATAAAAATAGAATTATGTATGCAATAATTAACAAAAAAATAACTAGATCGACAATAACAATTGGAAAAAAGGAATAATACTTAAATATTATGACTGAGCCACTTCAAGGGGGAAACCTCCATAATAATGAAATAAGAACATAATTCATAATATGATGGTAAAATACTAACCACTACCTCCTATATATACTCTAATTACCCATGGTTATTCCATAGGCTGATGATACTAAGAGCATAGATAAATGCAACAAGCTAATATGAAGGTGTGTAAGCCACAAGTTAGACACACATATCCTTAGATGCACTATAGGTTAAGGGCATAACATGTCCCTCCCATAAAAAATAAAATTTTAATAAATTTTGAATCAAACTAGGATGTTTATGTAGGAATGCTTCATCCTATCATATTGTATCTTTAGAATACATGTTCTTCCATTTGATCAAATACTTCTTAATGGATATGGTCTATAGTTGCTTAGTGTGCACACTGAGGATCTCCTTAGGATATAGAATGATGCATCCTTCTTCATATAATTTAGGTAACTAATTCTTATTGTATACTATATGACCAATTACTTTCTTCAAGAAAGATACATAGAATATCGGATGTATGAAAGTGTCTATGGGTAATTTTATATTGTAAGCCACACTACCAATTTTATGAAAGATATTGTAAGGACCATAATAGTTAGGTGATATATTATTATACATTTTGTGTTGCTTAAAATAAATCTAATTATATGGTTGAAAACACACAAATACCCAATCACCTATGTCAAAATTGTACTCATTGTAGTATTAATATGCTTGTTGTTTTATTTGATTTTGTGTCATTGTTAAATATATCTTGTAGGTAAATATGTTCTTCAACAAATCAAAACTTAGGATGCAATGGTAAAACTAAAGTTATGGATCAGGATTGATACCCATACAATGCCACAAAGGGATATATCTTGGAAGAAATGTGAAAATAAGTGTTATACCATCATTCATCAAGTGGTAACCAATGAACCCATTTGTCCTATTTATTAGAAATGAAATAATGAAGATACTCTTCAAGACATATATTGTCTACTTATATTTATCTATTATATTAAAGATGATAAGATGAGCTATGATCCAACTAGGTACCCAAACATGTAAATAACTCAATCCAAAAACTAATAGTAACTATGGGATCTTGATCACTCATAATGATATTTAGAGTGTCATGAAATTTTTGAACTATATTGAGAAAAGAAGAAGCTACTGTATTGGAAACAAATGGATATGATAAGGAGAAAAATTGAGCATACTTGGTGAATCAATCCACAACTACCATGGTAACATTTTTACCCTTAGACCTTGTTAAACCCATATTTAAATCCATGGAAACCTCTTCCCAACACTAGCTAGGGATGGATAAAGGATACTATTGTTGGTACCAATACCCCCCCCATTCTTTTTATATTATTTATTATACTTTGCATGAATGGGGCCCTTGTTAATATTCCAAAGTATTCATATCCTAGCATGGTTTACATGGTATTGTTATTTATTGAATTAGGGTATCATCCACCTAGAAACAGAATGGGTCCTTGCCTAGTTAATTATGCTTTATTAATTATCCTTGTTGATGATAAATCTTGAATGCCAAAGTTCAGGTTTCATGGAGGAAGGAAGGGTTCTAAAGCAAGAAACCCTAGGGGTTTGAATTTAAATCTTCATGGGAAATTTAGCAAGAATTTATCTTTTTAGCAAACTCTAAGTCTAAAATCATGCCTAAAGTCCCTTTATGGTTTTCCACTTTTAAATTCCCCTAAATTTGTCTAAAATTATGTCCCTGAGCCTTTATGTTTGATAAACATAAGTAATTCTTTAAGGATCCTAAAATACTTTAGATTGAATCCATGTGTTGAGCTATAATGTTATGTCTCAGCTTAGATGCAAATCAATGGTTTGCATTCACACAAAAGCCTAATCCAATGGTACAAGATCTTCCTAAGATAAACTCTAGGCTAAACACCACTCATTACAAAATTTTCTAGGGTATTTATTTTGATGACCTCACTCCCATCATTTGACATTCATGATTATGTCTTTGATGTTAGTGAGGCCGTCAAAATAAGCCCCATCTAAACTTTTATCTTTATTCTAGAAGGGGACCCTCTAAACATTAAAAATTAGTCTTATCAGATTAAAACTTAGGTCATAGTACTTTTTAAATACTATTAATTGAGAAATTAATCCCATGGCCTAAGCCTATATATATTATGAATTGACTTAATGATCATGCATCTTGCAGGATCTGATGGTTCACATTCATCCTTAGACCCTAATCCAATGACATGATATCAAAAAGCTTACCAAATGTTGAAATAATCATAAATAACCTCATAGATCATGATCAATGGTTCACATTTCTTCACTGAGCTTGATCTAATGGGCCACATTAACCCCAAAGTCTCAAGGGCACTGAAAATATGACATGTGGCATGTTACCATTTAGTTAAAGTAACCTTGTGAGTTAAATTTGATGTCATGATCTCATCATGTGATGTTAGTAAGGACATATTTGATGTTAGTGAGAACATTAAATTTAAACATAGCCTGCATATTAACCAATCAACATTGACCTCACCAATCATGATCAATGACTCTTGATCAATCATTGATCCTTATCTAATAGTACAAAATTGAGGTAGGATTTTCAAATCAATACTTTAGAGCCCAATGACTTGACACTTAGATAAACCACATCCAGTTATTTCTTGAGAAAGCTAGAGAATGCCACTTGGCATAACCTAGTCATTGATGACTCGAACACCCAATCAAAGTAGACCTTTGGGATCTTAATTAAAGTCTCATTTTCATACTTGGATATTGATCTAATGGAGTGAAATGAAATGGCCTTATTTAAAAACAAATAAATAGTTGAAAAGAAAACTCCCATAAAATGCCATGGAAATATACTCAGGGAGGTCTACATAAGCACCATATAAGCATTAAAAGCCAATATCAAGATATGTTTTCATAAATGCTACCATATATAAAATCCAAGGCATGAATACATTTATGAAATCCATCACCTTCACCATTAAAGCCTTATAATCCCTACCAGAATAGATTAAAGCCCTAAAATTTGACTAATTGAGGACCTAACTACATCAATCAAACTTGAATTATCATCTTGAGCATCAAGTCTAGTCATATTCCAAGACAATTAAGATCATGGAAGTGGTAAGACAATAGTGGAGGGAAGAGATAGACTTGTATCTATCCATGAACCATGAAGGAAGATGCTTTAGGAACACTGAGTTAGATACATGAGCATTAGCTAATGGAATGAATAATTAGTCTAAGACTTTCTTCACCATTGAAGATTTGTAGCCTTTGTCATCTAGAGAAAAAAGGGTGATGGTCACCCAAAGGAATTTTGATGAGCTTTGTTGTGGTCTAAATGATAGGTCTTCATCAAGCTATCACCAAACTAGAAGTACTACCCTGTATTGACATCTTTGTAACCTTATTTGTAGACTATAAGATGATAAGATTGATAATGACTAGATTATGATGAAGGAAAGTCAAGGAGAATTGCTTATGTTTCCCTAGTATCCTTCAAAGGCTACTATAAACTCCCTAACTCCCATATTGACCTTCCCTCCATAAAAGAGTGGAATACCTATCATTATCTAGACATCATCTAGACATCATCTTGAGACCATGGTTAATCTAAGGGGCTCATGTAGCTAGAAATAATGATGGTAGGATCCCCATTATCAAATTCAAGGAGGGTATCAGAATCATTATGAATTTATTAAACAAAGCCTCAGGAGTAACCACCACCACCTATGTTGACCCTAGGTGGGTTTTCTATGTATACTTCATGGTTGAATAAAAAATGACTCCACCTATTGGGGAGTTAATTAGTATCCACTTAGGAAGGTAGTTTTATGGTATTAAGAAGAAGACACTTCAAAATTTCACCATGATGTCCTATTTTATAGAATTATTACTAGCATCCACCCATATTCTTAGTGTTAAGAATTGGTCCTTCCGTAGTAGAAATTCCATCTCACATCATTACTCCAAGATTTATGTCTTCAAGTATAGGGATCATATGTATTTCATCTATGACTATATATATCCCATACTGTTCTAAAGCCTCATAAGATATCCCATGTCCAAGGTGCACCCTCTTGTTGAAATATATGTTGATCTCATTGGAGACATTTGGTTTTATCCAGAATGTATTGTACTTTAGATTGAGGGTACCATGACCCAACCATTTAGGTTGCTTGTTTACATTCCCCTTAAATTGGTTGAATAAGAAATTATGTACTAAATTTCCCATTGATTTTATAACACCTATAGAGATAAAAGGAAAGGCATGCTACATCCATACCAATTTTTTATTTAGATAATCTTGATCAAAGACTGGAAGCAATTGGACATCATGTACGGACATAGGGATGCTTTCTCTTTTCAAAATTATGACTTAAAGGAATGGGATCCAAAAAATAAAATGGTTCCTCATTTGCAATCAAAGGAATTGACCAAGGTGATTTATGAACACATGGTTGGTCCTTTTGATCATTTTTATACTAAAGCAACACTATTTGAGGAGGTCCTTTCTAGGTGTAGACATCATGGTTTCAAGCTTAAGCAGAAATTGTAAAGGGAGGAGAAACCAGCTGGAGAGAGATGACAAATGAACCTATTGTAGTATCATTTTTTGCCCTCTAATTCAAGTGTATCTCTAGATCAACCACCATATACAACACTCCAAATCCAAGAATTAGGTTAAAAAGGACTAGAAGATAGGTGGCCCTTCATCATCAACTTAGCCTCCAAGACCATCTTCCCAAACAGAGCACATTGATATGGTTGCCTTAGAACCATATACAATGATGGATTAATTCTTCAAGGAAATTGTAGAAGCCTATCGATCTGATCAATAGGTTGAGGAATCCATAGTTGATGTGGTCCAAATTGAAGGATCCCAAACAATTAGGGAAGAAAAGGGGAAAGAAGTGGCATTGGACTTGGTCCCTGTCACTCAAAAGAAGAGAGAAGCTGAGATGGTCCTTGTTCCTAGGTCATCCAAAAGATGAAAAGTAACATGGACACACCCCACTAGTGAAGTTAACCTATTTAGTGATGAATTCCCAATACATGGACTTGTTATTCCAAACTGGTTCATATATGGGAAATTTTGAAAGATCCTATCCCACTCTCATTCATGGGCAATCACTAGCACTTCAAGAATGGGAATCCATGATAATATTAAACCCTGGATCAAGGAGCTCATGAAGGAGAAATGAGAGAGGAGAATTATTTATTAAACATCATTATCTACTGAGAGGGGGCATGAATTAGTAGATCAAAAATAAACTAGTTCTTTAAACCCTTTAGAGAAGATATAGATGCATATGCATATTAAAGAATAGATGTAGATATTATGCACATAACTAAAAACACATTACACTAGATTTATATGTGGAAAAACCAAAGGGAAAACCCATGCTGAGAATAGCTACAAGAATCTATTGTTCTAATCTAGCCTTATAGCTAAATGCCTCACTGGCAAACCTCACTAGTCACTTTTAAGAGCACCCACACTAAGTAAGTATCCACTCCCTAACTGATCACCAACTTAGTCTACCTAATGGCACCCACTAATCAAAATTATGAAGCTAAAACTTCAAAATACAAAAAGAATCAACCTCTATTTCTTTGTAACAAGTCTTGTCTGTAATTTCTCAATCTTTGCACATTCTCTGTGTGTTCTTTCTTCCTCTCTACCTCACTCTCTTTCTGTGTTTAGTTATATCTATCCATCCCTCTATCTTTTCTCTGTATTTTCATGCATCACCAATCAACACACTTTGAGTCACTCTAGTATCTCCTTTAGCAATTCCAATGGTAGAATCTACATAATGTTCTATATATATAATGAATCTAGGGCTTCATGTCTTCAAAATGTGTTTACACTTTGACTACACCTTATGGGTTCTAGTTATCGATCTCATTTAATGTGGCTTGGAATTTACACCTCTCACATATTGATTCCTACTTCATGCCATAATGTTCGAGTCTCTTTACTATATTTGGTAATTATTAGATTCAAGTCATAAATGCTTAGCCTCCTTAATTGTAGATTGATCAATTAGATAAATTCAATCTTCAAGATATGTGTAGATATGTCAAGTTCATCACTAGTTTTGTCTATTCTTCCACTTGACCATGAGAGTCATGTTAAATGTGAGCCTTTTATTTCTTCATTTGCATCATTTTTAAGCTCTTTCATTAACCGTCTCACTTTTTTCTACATCTTGATATCTCATATAAAATTGGGTCACTTTCACTCCTTTTGATTATCATCAACATACAAGATCTTTAGCTTTACATTGTGTCATTTACTATAGGTCACATTGCATCACTAACTACATTTTGTTTTAGTGGATCTTCCTTATCAATATTTCTACATGCCATTTAATCTCTGAAGATGCACTATCTTTATATTGTCTTGGTTGTTAAACTCTAACATGTTGACCTTATCTCATTTCTTTCAGTGTCTTTCAGATGCTACCACATTGTTTATTTCTTTAGACTTGCTCAATCTTTAACTCTCCTTAATCCTTCAACACTTGTGAAAATTCCCTCTAATACTCCACTTATCCTGGTAATATTACAAGTGACCTATACTTATTTCAAAATATCCTTCAAAAACTTTGTAAGTGAGAACTTCATCTTAAAGTATCCTTTGAAAACTTTTTAAGTAACCAATTCATCTAAAAATATGCTTCGAGACCTTAGTTACATGTCCTTCTACCTTAGACAAATTCTCTAAAATAATTCATCAATGGACTTCTTCTAAAAGTGTCTTTTAGGATTTTTGGCCTATACCCTTTGGGGATTTTTAAGAGTCTTTCTAAAACTTTACAAGTGTCCTCTACCCCATTTGAACTACCCTTCAAAACAATTGCAAGTGTGCCTTCAAAAATTTTTCAATGGACCTTTCAAAACTTGTGTAAAAGTCCACATACCCTTTATAACTTTTGTTCAGGACTCATTTCTTTCAAAGATTTTGTCCAACAAAGAGTTAACCATTTTTATCAAAATAATTTGGTGAGGTAATTTATCCAAAAGAAAACACTTCCTTCAAATCTTTTGTTTATAATTTTTTTTTGAAAGAATTCCCAAACTTCAAAACTTTTGTTTGAAATTATTTTTCCAAAATAATTCCCAAGCTTTTGTGAAATTGACTAAGTGTGGAGACCAAACATTTTCCCAAAATAATTACAAAGCTTCATAAAATTTTTTACAATCTTTTTGTCTGAAGAGTCTTCAAAATTTCTTTGAAAGATTTTCCCAAGCCATTTCTTTTGAAATAATTCCTAGACAAATGCAAAGGTGCAAAAATGACTAACTATAGAAACTTAGTAGGCTTTTAGCTGAGGAAAAGCATTATGCATTTGTAACATTTTCTCTACTCATCCTTATGACTTAGAATTTAGACCACAAAGAATAGTCACAAAACTAATTATAGTGTGATCATTTCCTTTAGATGCTACCATATAAATAAATGTAGTCACCATTAAACTATGTACTCAACCATGTTCAACAAACTAGCCAGTTTATTCATATGACTATTCTTGGAATTCAAGGTGCACATTGAACTCCATGTGAACTCTACAACTAGTCTATGTAGCTCAACACCTTTGTCATTAATGCTTGATAGTACATTCTTCATTTTACATCAATGAAAATATTTTAGACATCAATCTCCTTTTAGACTACATTTATTAATGATACTAAAATTTGCCAACAATATCCCCCTTTGTCATTAATTGCAAAACATATTTAGAATGACTTATTTTTTCATTCTAATTTCTCCCCCTTTGACATTAATGATAAAGAGTCTTGGCCATAATATGGAAATGGGTTGCTCTAGTTCTATCATCTTGGTTGTTTTGATCCTTGGACTTGGCAGGTTAGAACACTTTGAGAGACACTCCCCCTTAGGCAATGACACATTTTCCTGAAGTCTTACTCAAACACATACTCTACTCTATCAAGATTTTGTGGAGAGGATTTTATCTTTTTCTCCATTGGCTTCATTATTCATCAAATAATCAATTATATAGCATTGGTTTGAAAGACCAACCAATAATCTACATATCTCTATATAGATAGGCTTAATGATTTAGAGCCAACACACCTTTTTCTCCTTCTTTTAAATCAAATAACAAAGAACTAACAACCTAAATATAGGAGTTAATAATGTTCCTACAATGCTCCCCCTGGACTCATGCCCTATCACAAGAATCTATTGATGTGGTATGGGAGCCACCACTCCCAACTTCTCTCTTAGATACTCAAATTGGTCCTTAGGCAAAGGTTTAATGAATATGTCTGCAATTTGATCTTTTGTTGGAACATATTCCATTGTGACATCTTGATCACCAGCCTTCTCTCTCAAAAAGTGATACTTGATTGATATGTGCTTTATTTTGGAGTGCATCACCAAATTCTAGGATATATTTATGGCACTTGAATTGTCACACAAAATATGAATTGGTCTTTTGAAATCCACTTCAATGTATTTTAGGGAATGATTCATCCACAACAATTGAGTACAACATGATACTAATACAAAATATTCTACTTCTACTATATATTGTGTAACTGACTCTTGTTTTTTACTTAGACATGAAACAAGTCTATTACCAAGGAAGAATGCACCACCGCTAGTACTTCTTCTATCATCTATGATTCTTACCCAATCAACATCTATGTATGTTTTCTAAGTGATATCATCACTTGAAGGATACCATAATCCATAGTGTACTGTATTTTTGATATATCTAAAGATTGTCTTTACTGCACTTACATATGTTTCTTTGGAGTAGCCTAGAATCTAGCAACCATGCATACATCTTACATGATGTCTAGTCTTGATGCAATGATATCTAACAAACTACCAATCATATACCTATATATTATATGATTCATTTTATGAGATTCATCACCTTTATTCAATTTACATCCAATTATCACGGGAATGCTAACTGGTCTACTATCCTCCATACTTAATTTCTTGAGTATCTCCTTCACATACTTAGTCTATGATATGAATATCCCTTCTTTGTATTGTGTAACATGTAGACCAAGAGAAAATGAAAGTTCTCCTAGCTTGGACATTTCAAACTTCTTTTGCATTTGATTTGCAAACTCCTTACACATATAGTTGCTACTATCACAAAAATGATGTCATCAACATAGACAACCATGATCAACATGTCCATAGTCAGACTTAACATAAAATTTACTATCTTCACATCATTTGATAAATCCTTGTTGTTCAAAATATTGATCCATCCTTGAATACCATGATCTAGGTGCCTGTTTTAGATCATATAGTGCTTTCTTTAGTTTGCACACATAGTTTGCCTCATTTATCAGGTGAAAACCTTTAGGTTGTTCAATATAGACTTATTATTCTAAGGTTCCATTCAAGAAAGTTGACTTAACATCCATATAATATAATTTAAACTTATTAAAGATTGAGAATGCTAAAAACATTCTAATGGCTTCCAATCTTGCCATTGGGGCAAATGCCTCCTCAAAGTCTATTCCTTATACTTGAGCATATCATTTTCAAACAAGTATAGCTTTGTTTCTCACAACTCCATATTGATTCAACTTGTTTTTAAAGACCCATTATGTGTCTATGACATTCTTGTCTATGGGTCTTGGAACTATATCCCAAGTTTTGTTCCTTTTTATTTGGCTTAGTTCCTCTTCAATGGATTTTAACCAATATTCATCCTTGATAGCTTCATTAAAGGTTTTAGGCTTAGTTTATGAAAATAGAGCAAAGCTTACTTGTTCATTGTTCATTTTAGATATTTTCCTAGTCTAAACTTCCTCATTTTTATTACCAATTATATATTCTTTGGGATTTTCTTTTTGAACAAACCTTACAGGTGCCTTTTCACTCTTGTCTTCCTCCTCTTCACTATCTTCTTCTTCTTATTCATTTTTTGATCTTAATTCTTCAATTCTAATCTCCTCATTAGGTTAAACATGTTTAAGTCCTTTTTCAACCTTGACATTGATGCTCTAAACCATTTTATGCAGTCTCTTATTATAACATACATAGGCTTTGCTATGAGTGGAGTACCTAAGAAAAATTCCCTCATCACATCTTGACTCAAAAATTCCTAGTTTGTCCTCCTTTCTTCTAATGTAACATTTGCTTCTAAACACTCTAAAATACTTAACAGATGTAAATTTTCCATACCACAGTTCATATGGGGTCTTATCACTCTTCACCCTTAGTTGAACCCTGTTCAAGATGTATATTGTTGTTTAGACTTCTTCTCTCTAATATTCATCAGATAGTTTGGCCTCTTTCAACATTGTTCTAGCCATCTCCTTAATAGTCCTATTTTTCTCTCAACAACTCCATTTTGTTGTGGAGTTCTTGCAATAAATTAGTGCCTTTTAATCCCATGCTTCTCACAATATTTTATGAACTCATTAGAGGTGAATTCTCCACCTTTATTAGATCTAAAACATTTGATCTTCCTTCCCATTTCATTTTCAATCATGTCTCTAAAGATGTTAAATCTCTCAAAGGCTTGATATTTGTTATTCAAAAAGGTTACCAATGTCATCCTTGAGTAATAATATACAAACAAAATGAATTAATGGACTCTTTTATATCCTCTTGTATTGGTAGGACCGCAAAAATTAATATGAACTAATTGTAGAGGCTTTGTAGTTACATATTATTTTGTTTAAAATTTGACCCTTGTTTGCTTGCCTAATTGGCATTCTCTACATATAATATCTATGGGTTTGTTTATCTTGGGCATATGTCTTACACACTTATTCTTACTCACTTTGACTAATTTATCAAAATTGACATGACCCATTCTTTTATGCCACAACTAGCTTTCATTGACCTTTACTATGAGGCAACTATTATTATTTACCTCAATAAGATTGTATATATTATTCTCAATATTTTTCCCTTCTGTAATTGTTTTTCTAGATATCTTTAGCTTTTATCCTTTGGCATCAAATATGACCTTATATCTATTGTCACACATTTGTCTAACACTCACTAGATTATGCTTCAGTCCTTCAACATAAAAACATCATGTGTGTGAAGCTTACCATATATGTGCAAGGTTCCTTTCCATTTGATTTTAACTATTGTCTCATCTCCCAAATTGATAGTTGCCCCTTGTACTTGATTATCTTGGTGAACTTTCTCTTATTACCAGTCATATGCTTTGAGCACCCACTATATATCACCCAAAAATTATACTCTTTGGCATGGAGTGTTATTTGAGAAATCAAGGATTGAATTTTTACTTTCCACATTTCCTTAGGTATCTTATATGTCCTCTTTTCTTTATTAATGACTTATGATTCTTTGTTCTCATTAGGAGACTTGTCTTTCTTAACATTGTGTATTTTTGACATTGAAAAGTTAGTCCTACAATGTCTGGCTATGTGACCAAAATTATTACAATTGTAGTATATTATACTTGGATATAACAGAGGAACAAATGAGTTTCTACTTAAAAAATTAGTTCTCCTCATAATTAAAACTCTACATTCAATATCCATATGACCAAACTATTTATAGTTGTAACAATAACCATAAAATGATGAATAATACCTGGTCATAACATTTTTTGGTGCATTATATTGAACTCTCATATGTTTTTTTCCTTCAAGTCTACCACTTTAGTATATCCTTCTACATATTTGATTTTAGGCTTCTTTTCAAAATTTATTATCCTCACCTTATCTTTGTTTGGATCATTCTTAGTGTCCTTCCTGACTTTCTCTTTCCTTGCTTCTGCTTCTCCTCCTATCTTGAAATCATCATATAGATTTGTTGACATGCTAGTTGAGTAACCTTTTCCTTTCTCATATCCAAGACTTGATTTTTCATTTGAGGTATTTTGAGCACCAATTAGTTCATTAACAATGTCTAATCCTTTTGTCAACTTTAAATTTTTATATAATTGGCCTTTTGACTTCTCAAGTTCTTTCCTCAGGGCTACTATCTCTACCTAAAGCTTCATGCATTCATCATATTTGGACTAGAGATTCATATTGACTACTCCTATTCTTGTAGCTTCCTCACATTGAGTTTTTAGAACCACTATCATTTGTTCATATTTTTCAAGTTCCTTTTGCCCAAGATTCTTCTATTTTGAGTTCTCTTTTCTTAGTTTCTTAATCTCTTTTAGAGCACAAACAAGTTCACCTTCTAAATCAATTTAACCTTCCTTTTCTTCATCTCAATATACATCTTTCTATTATTCTTGATTTATGGAAGTGGATTCTTCTACCATGACTATGAATTTATTTCCCTTAGCTACAAAAGCACAATCATGATCATCATCGAAGCTATCATTATCATTATCTTTTATTGAGTCATTATCTTCTTTTGTGTATAACCCTTTCTTACTCTTGAATAAGTTATTCCTTTTTTCATAGTGGGGTTTCACCTTTTTACTACTCTCTACTTACACAAAATTTTCCTTTTTATTATAAGGACATTTGGTAGCAAAGTATCATACCTTACCATAGTTAAATAATTTGAATGGTAGCTTGCCTTTATATTATCTTGATCCTCTCTTTAGTTTTTTGACAAAGTTAGCTTATTCTCCATTAATATCCTTGTATTAAGACATATATATTTCTTCTTTTACCTAATTTTCTACATTGAATGCAGCTTCTCTTTTAAAAGTGTCAATCTCTCCCATTCTCATCTCATAGGTTGTGAATGTTCTATGCAACTCATCAATAGTTATTTTGTCTAAATCTCTTGCTTCCTCTATTGTAGAGATTTTTGAATCATATCTTGATGGAAAAAATCTTAATATTTTCTTTACTATGGTTCACTCTTCCATTATTTCACCAAGACCTTTGATTGCATTCACTATTTCATCTACCTTGAGGAGGTAGTCGATAATCATTTCCTCTTCATTCATCTTGAGACTCTCAAACTGACCCTTATATGTTTGTAGTTTGCCTTGTTTCACCTAGTCATCTCCTTCATAGATAGTCTTTAGCTTGTTACAAATGTCTTTTGCACTTTGACAATGCATAACTTTGATAAACTCTTAATTTGAGTCCATAAAGAATAATATTATTTGCCTTGGAATTATTCTCAGATGCCTTATTGGCTATTTGATCAGTATGGGTTATAGTAGGAGCTATGTATTTATTTATCATAGACATCCATACATCAAACCCTAAAGTGGAAAAATATGATTCCATCCTTATGCTCCAAAAAGCATTGTTAGACCCATCAAATAGAGGAGCCTTGTTTGATGAAGATCCTTCTTGACTAGCCATTGTGTTCACTAACCAAGATCTACTTGAGTTGATTAATCTTATCCTATGGTAACCTTATCTCTAATACTAATTATTGAACACAAATATCTACTAAGAGTGGGGTGAATCAGTAGATCAGATAAAAACTAGTTCTTTAAACACTTTAGAGAAGATACAGATGCATATACATATTAAAGGAAAAATGCATAGATTACACACATACATAAAAACACATTACACTAGATTTATACATAGAAAACCCAAAGGGAAAAACCATAGTGAGAATAAGTACTAGAATATAATATTCTAATCTAGCCTCATAGTTAAACAACTCACTAGCAAACCTCACTAATTACATTCAAGAGCATCCACTTAAGGAAGTACCCTCTCCCTAACTGAACACCAACTCAATCTATCTGATGGAAGCCATCAATTAGAATTGTGAAGCTACAACTTTAGAATACAAAAAGAATCAACCTCTATTTATTTGTTACAAGTATTGTCTATAACTACTCAATCTCTACACATCCTCTATGTGTTCTTTCTTCCACTCTATCTCAATCTCTTTTTGTGTCTAGATATATCCCTCTATCCCTATATATTTTTCTATGTATTTACATGCATCACCAATTGACACACTTTGAGTCACTCTAGTAGCTCCTTTGGCAAATCTAATGATAGACTCTACATAATGTTCTAGATGTCATATATATATATATATATATATATATATATATATATAATGAATCTAGGGTTTCATGTCTTCAAAATGTGTTTCCACTTTGACTACACCTTACTAGTTAAAGTTATGGATCTCATTTAATGTGGCTTGGGATTTACACCACTCACATCTCAATTCATGCATCACACCATAATGTTCTAGTCTCTTTACTATTTTTGACAACTTTTAGAATCAAGTCATAAATATACAACCTACTTATTTATAGATTAATCAGTTGGATCAATTCAATCTTTGAGCTTCATGTAGATATGTTGAGTTCATCACCAGTTTTGTCTATTCCTCCACTTGACTGTTAGAGTCATGTTAAATGTGGGCCTTTTATTTCTTTCTTAGTGCCATTTTTAATATCTTTCATTAACTGTTGAGATTATTTTTGCATCTCTCTATCTCCTATATAACTGGGTCACTTTCTCTCCTTTTAATTACCCTTGATATGCTTGATCTTTAGATTTATATTGTGTTGTTAACTATTGGTCACATTGCATCATTGACTCCAATTTGTTTCATTGGATCTTCCTTATCAAGCTTTCGACATGCTATTCAATCTTTGAAGATCCATGATCTTTATATTGGCTTGGTCATTAAAATATAGCATATTAAGCTTATCTCATTTCTTTCAATGTCTTTGAGATGCTTCCACATTGTTGATTTATTCAAACTTGGTAGATCTTTAACTCACCTTGATCCTTTGCCACTTGTGAAAATGCCCTCTAAGACTCCACTTATCCTTTGATCACGTTGAGAATGCCATATAATTATTTTAAAATATCCTTTGGAAACTTTTTAAGTGATCACTTCATCTAAAAGTATCCTTTAGAAACTTTGGAAGTGACCACTTCATCTAAAAGTATCCTTCAGGACCTTAGTTGCATGTCCTTCTACCTTAGACAAATTCTCTAAAATAATTCATCAATGGCCTTCTTCTGAAAGTGTCCTTTAATAGTTTTGGCATGTATCCTTCATGTTTTTTCAAAATTACTTTTGGAAACTTTGTAAGTGTCCTCTACTACATTTGAACTATCCTTCATAACAATTGTAAGTGTCCCTTCAAAAAATTTTGTAACAAAATTTTTGGAACTTGTGCAAAAGTCTACATACCATTCAAAACTTTTGTTTGGGATGTTATGTTGTGGAGCTAAAAGCTTCACCAGGATGTAAATAGGAGAAGTTAAGGAGGATCTAGAGTTGCGGGGGGGTTGCTGATTTAGTTGCAGGAAAAATGGCATCGATCTGATCAGCCGACGTCGGTCAGATTGCAAGAGGAAGCAACCGGCATCGGTTACCAGTTGGCCGACATCGATCATGGAGGAGCCGACGTCGGCAGCCTGTGTGAGAACAGGCAGTTTGCATGGCAAATCTGGGAGAGTCTATTTTTGGACTGCCAGTTTGCATGTTGAAGGCGAGTCGTAGTCTTGAGTTGCGAGTCTAATTATTGTAATTAGGTTAGTCTAATTATTGTAAGCATGAGATCTATATATGGACTCATGGGCTGTATTGTAAGTGTGTGCTAGAAAGCCATAGAGCTTTTAGAGAGAGCTAGTGTAGCTCCTCTTAGTTCCAAAGGGGTGCTGAGAGTGTTTGATCAGGGAGAGTTGCAAGGTCTGCAAGGTCAAGGAGCTGATCCACTGGAGTACTGGTTAAAGAATCATAAGGACTTGGTGAGGAAAGGACAAGGGTTCTTCAGGGGTGTAGAGATGTCTACATGGTGAGTAAGGTCTAGTGATTTACAGGTAGCAGCAGAGAGCAGGGGATCTACTTGGAGTATGGTTGTGTACTTGGTGAACTGGCAGCGTGTTACTGACTGGTTGGAAAGGTGAACATCAATTCTATATTGGAGTTGATTGTTGGGACCAAGAGAGAGAGAGGGAAGAAGGTCTTGAGGTGTGGTGAGCCTTTGAGGTGGAGGAAGAAGTGGCATCTTCCTTATTGTATTTTATTCTATGTATATAATATAATTGTGTATTGTCTCTTAATTCCTATGTTGTTTCATATTTCTAGTTACTTATTGATTCTGGTATAATTCCGTGTTTAGTTGCTAATACAAGAAGTAATCACATGTGTTCTAATTGGTAGAGCAAGATCCTAACTCAGTAGGGATTGGAGCATGTTTATTGTTCTGGGGTTTCCCTGACACGTGGTATCAGAGCTTTCGGTTGGGTTAAATAACAGGTGGTTTCAGATCTGGTAGTGTTTGTTGATTACAGGTCACTCACAGGGGTTTCAGATTGAGTGGGAGTATAGCAATGGCAGAAGAAAGTAAGCTACGAATGGAGAAACTGAATAGCACGAATGGTCTGACTGATGGAAAGAAAGAGCAGGTTAAAAGAGATCGTTGGTCGATAGAAGATCAGCTGGTGGAAGCACATGTTACAGGTAATATTGTACAGGGTGTTCTGGATAAAGTGGAATCTTTGTTTATAGATTCTTTTGCCTCTTTCCATGCAGCCCGAAATAGAGCATCTTTTCATGGGTATGTCTTTGGAGACTTTGGAGAGATTTATTTAGGGGTTGGAGAGCCTTGTCAGATGATTGACGAAGGGGAAGTGAAGCTGAAAGTGTAGACAGATGACTCACAGTTGTTGAAGGAAGTCATGCAGGTTCCAGTCTTGGAGATGAGTCTAATTTCTTCAGGAAATTTGGGTGATGAGAGATGCACTGTAACTCTCACAGTGGATACACTTGAATTAGATGGTGGTAAGAAAGTAGGTATCCTTTATCTATCTACTTATATTGCTAATTCACCTTCTGTTGCAGAGATGTGGCTTTATAGGCTTGGCCACATATGTAGGAGGAGAATGCAGGTTTTGAAGCAGAGGTCAGATGTCTTTGACAAGCTAAAGAACTGGAAAGCCTTGGTGTTCATGGAGGAGATGACGGACAGAGATCAGGTGAGGAAACTGAATTATTCTGAGCAGAGCAGGATTGATTTGATTAGGACTTTGATCCATGGAGAGCTCACGGGTAAAAAGTTATCACTCACAGACGAACACAGTTATCGGCGTCAGTTATACAGTAACCAACGTCGACAACAGGAAGACTGACGTCGATCATGAAGGAATTGATGTCAGCAAAAGAGACGCTGATGTCGGCTAGGGAAATGACGTCGGCAATCAGGTTCAGTACAGGAAGCCGACATCGATCGGAAACAGACTGGGAGATGGCCGAGATCGGTCACTGGTACAGATAGTGGGCGGACAACAAGTCTCAAACGCTCATGTTGAGGTCAGAAATGGTAAGTGAACCTCATATTCGTTGTTCACCTTCTTTATATTGCCTCTTTGATAGTCAAGAACCAGGAAGTTGGAAGAGGTAATGCAGGTAGAGTCCAGATACAATGGGAGCTTGGCATGGATAAGGAGTGTGAGTCCTTGGAGAAGATAGATTTGTCAGCTGGATGTAAGCACTAAGAAATGGAATGGATTCCTGAGATAAAGAAGAGAGTGGATGGATACAAGAGACGGAAGGCCAAGGCATATGGTCTTGAGGAAGCTGCAGGACAGTGGTACAGGTTTGACAGGCGGATGACTAAGCATGGCTTCAGTTAATGTCAGTGTAACTATTGTGGTTTTGTCTTACCAGGTGGATGATGAGTCATGACATCATCTTGTTACTGTATGTGGGGGATTTACTAGTAGGTTTGTACATACAGGTATTTGCTGAGCTAAAGGTAAGGTTAGTTCAGAGGCGTGTCATGAAGAATTTGGAGCAGCGAAATTCTTTGGCATAAGAGACATGGAGATTTGATCTCCAGTGGGAGCTGATGTGAAGACGGTGTTGGTGGGGTTCATAATGCAGGATGCAGAATCTGAAAGCACACCAAGGGCTGGATAGTTCAAGCTTAGCTTGAAATAGGGTTTGAAATCACATGAGGTCTAGTGTAGACCTAAGTTGTTTTCCCAAGCAGTGGGGGTTGTCAGAAAGTATGGAGCCAATTCGGGGAAGGAGTACTGGAGGGCAGTTCAGTGGGACTAGTAGCAGGGTTTCTTGTTATGCAGGGTCAAGTTCTTCACTACATGGAGATGTAGGTTCGGATGTGGCAGGTTACTCGAATGACAGGTATAGCATCACAGATTGCGTGGTGGTTGGTCTTCAGGATTGATCTTGAAGAAGAATACAAGCCAGGGAATAATTTAGACGGTGTATAGGTACAAGTACAGGTACAGGTGCAGCTATTTATCTCCAAGTGGGAGATTGTTATGTTGTGGAGCTAAAAGCTTCACCAGGATGCAAACAGGAGAAGTTAAGGAGGATCCAGAGTTGCAGGGGGTTGCTGATTCAGTTGCAGGAAAAATGGCATCAATCTGATCAGCTGACGTCAGTCAGATTACAAGAGGAAGCAATCGGCGTCGGTTACCAGTCGGCCGACATCGGTCATGGAGGAGCCGACGTCGGTAGCCTGTGTGAGAACAGGTAGTTTGCATGGTGAATTTGGGAGAGTCTATTTTTGGACTGCCAGTTTGCATGTTGAAAGCGAGTCGTAGTCTTGAGTTGCGAGTCTAATTATTGTAATTAGGTTAGTCTAATTATTGTAAGCATGAGATCTATATATGGACTCATGGGCTGTATTGTAAGTGTGTGCTAGAAAGCCATAGAGCTTTTAGAGAGAGCTAGTGTAGCTCCTCCTAGTTCCAAAGGGGTGCTGAGAGTGTTTGATCAAGGAGAGTTGCAAGGTCTGCAAGGTCAAGGAGCTGATCCACTGGAGTACTGGTTGAAGAATCATAAGGACTTGGTGAGGCAAGGACAAGGGTTCTTCAGGGGTGTAGAGATGTCTACATGGTGAGTAAGGTCTAGTGATTTGCAGGTAGCAGCAGAGAGCAGGGGATCTACTTGGAGTACAGTTGTGTACTTGGTGAACTGGCAGCGTGTTACTAACTAGTTGGAGAGGTGAACATCAATTCTATATTGGAGTTGATTGTTGGGACCAAGAGAGAGAGGGAAGAAGGTCTTGAGGTGTGGCGAGCCTTTGAGGTGGAGGAAGAAGTGGCATCTTCCTTATTGTATTTTCTTCTATGTATATAATACAATTGTGTATTGTCTCTTAATTCCTGTGTTGTTTCATATTTCTAGTTACTTATTGATTCTGGTATAATTCCATGTTTAGTTGCTAATACAAGAAGTAATCACATGTGTTCTAATTGGTAGAGCAAGATCCTAACTCAGTAGGGATTGGAACATGTTTATTGTTCTGGGGTTTCCCTGACATGGGACTCATTTATATCAAAATTTTTATTTGAAATATACTTAAAATTTTTTCTTGAAAGAATTCAGTGAGGCACTTTCTCCAAAAGAAAACTCTTCTTTCAGAACTTTTGTTTAGAATAATTTTTGCAAAAGAATTCCAAAACTTCAAAACTTTTGTTTGGAACAATTTTTTTGAAATAATTCCCAAGCTTCAAAAATTTTATTTGGAACAATTTTTATGAAAGAATTCCAAATTTTTAGTAAAATTGACTAAGTGTTAAGATCAAACATTTTATGAAAAGAATTCCAAAGATTCTAAACATTTCTTGCAAGATTTTTGTCCAAATATTCTTCAACATTTATCTGAAAGAATTACCCAAGGCATTTCTTTTGAAATAATTCCCAGAAAAATGCAAAGGTGCAAAAATGACTAGGTATAGAAACTTAGTAGGCTTTTATCGAAGGGAAAACATTATGTATTTATAACATTTTCTCTACTCATCCTTATGACTTGGAATTTAGACCATAAAGAAAAGGTGCAAACCTAATTATAGTGTGATCATTTCCTTCAGATTCTACCATATATACAAATGTAGTCACCATTAAACTATGTACTTATCTATATTCAATAAACCAATAAAGGCATTCATATGACTATTCTTAGAAGTCAAGGTGCACATTCAAATCCATGAGAACTCTAAAATAGTCTATGAGGCTCAACACCTTTGTCATTAATGCTTGATAGTACATTCTTCATTTGACATCAATGAAAATATTTTAGACATCAATCTCCTTTTAGACCACATCTATTAATGATAATAAAATTTACCAACATTATTGAGGTTGTAAAAGAATTTGCAGGAAGATGAAGGATCAACGAGCATTAAGTGG
Organism: Torreya grandis; assembly: GCA_037957365.1. Taxonomy (NCBI): domain Eukaryota; kingdom Viridiplantae; phylum Streptophyta; class Pinopsida; order Cupressales; family Taxaceae; genus Torreya; species Torreya grandis. Next base: position 494,262 of record JARHVA010003382.1, on the reverse strand, counting down.
AACTAGGATTAAAACCCTAGAAGTAGCTAAACTCTCTAAATTAGTAGCCACTATCATATATAACCCAAATAAAATAGGGTTTGAGAGGGTGATAACTAAGAAATATACCATTGACATTAAGGAATTCACTTTCCAAAAAGTTCAACCTTTTGTTGGCCTAGTTCCTATCCAAGGGTAGGTAATAAGGGAGCATCCCATCCATCAGGAGGATGTGCCTAATTTAGTGGTGGCAAAATTAGCAATGACCTTGGTTGGAATCCCATGAATGAAACAAAGGATCACCAACTTAGAGAAGGAAAAGTAATATTTGGAAGCCCAAGTCCTACTTTCAGTCCCTTAAGATATAGTAGCATTGTTAAATAAGTCCTTCCTGGACATTTTTGGAGGGTTGAAGGCCTTGAAATCTAGATTAGTTATTTTGGCCTATAAAATTAAGAAGGCATATATATTAATTACTCAATGACAAAGCTTTAGTTATTAGGAAATTGAATTGATCAATATTCATAACACCAAGCAAGTCTAAGGCATCAGGATCATCAAGTTAAAACACATGCATGCCCTCTTACAAGTCATAAAAGATAAGGTATTAGAATTGAGAATTGGTGTGACAATGTTAATAGCCTTTCAGAGGAGGAAAAATGATTGGTGGCTAGGATGGAGGAGCACTTGAAGGACATATTAGGAAGACTATCCAAGACCAATGACATAGGCCTAATGGAAGATGAGGAGTTTTAACTGAGGGTTAGTTAACACATCTAGAGCAAGAAATATAACCAAGGATAGGATACCAAGGACAATCATAAGGTCCTTGGTATCATCATCACATCTAGAAGATAGATTGAAGCCCAAGGCATTCAAAAACTCAAGACCAAGAGTGACAAGGAATTTGACACAATGGCAAATCAAGAAGAGGATTGTTTGATGAAGCTTGCCATATATTTTGAGCTCATCAATGAATAATATAGTAAGGCAAAGATCATCCTAATATAGTTACCTAAAGGTCCCACAAATGTAGCATAAAATAATATTCTTTTATAAAATATATTCTAGTATGTTAGCATATACTTATCCTTTGTTGAAATTAGCATGAAAGCCTTTAGCATTATATATTTGTATGGCTATCCTTAGTTTGCATATGGGTATTTTGAAGGAGTTAACTGGCAAACCACTTATGCTTCCTATAAATAGGCAAGGGTTACTATTTTCTAGAGATATTTTTTGAGCAATTGAATACTAGGATCCTTTAATACAACTAAGGAATTCTAAAAGGATTTTTTGAATAGTGTGTTAAAGCTAATGCTATCTCTCAATTGCATGTCAATATCTTATATTTGAATTGTCATAATGTTTGAGATGGAAGCCTATAATTATGTTTTCTTTTCTACCTTACCCTCTCTTTTCTTTATTTTTAAAATCAAGATTCACTTTAGTTTAAGACTCATTATCAAATAACCATTTATATTAGTTTTTAGATCATGAAATATCACAAAGATACAAATACAAGACCCTGGTGGCTCCCAACCACCAAATCAAACAAATATTGTGGATAGCTTTCACACTCTACTTCTATTTCACCATAGACATCCCAAAATTATCACAAACCACAACTCATACCTTGGATTTTCATAACCCTAAAATGATAAGTGTTCATCAACACTAAGAACACCTATGAGGTAATTAGAAGCATCAATAGGAAGATCTTTGCTAGCACTAGAAGGAGGGCCTATTTGAACAATTGTGATAATCTTTGCATTAAATTTTAAGGATGGCTTATTCTAGTTAGAAAGAGATGACTGTTTATGAATATGGAGCTTATTTAGGACATAAGTTACAAAGAATTGTCATCTTTACAAAGTTTAGTACATCTTTCAACTTAGTCAAAGATTAGTGTCCTTTGTATAGTTTTAAGCAAATATTTATAAAATAAGCTAAGTGTGTAGGTTGATTGTTGTTCTTTATGTAATTAGACTTGAATCATCAGATTTCAAAAGGATCCTTAATCTTCAAAAATAGAATTTCCAAAGATCAAGATCAGATCACATTTAGAGACTAGAGAACCCTTGCTCAAACTAGAAATCCACAAAAGAGATAGGAAATATAAGGGAACATGTAGACATTCCAAGTATTTACCATCTTCACTATTGAAAGGAGTTCCTATATTCAATCTTCATCTAAATATGACATGGCTTGGGAGTTCCCCCATTAATGTACTAGGTATGATTCATGACTCACCATATAATCCTAAAAATTATTTACCAATATTTAGTCCAACTGGTGTTGCAACTACAAAAGAACATGTTAAAGCTTTTAAGGTTGCCTTAAGATTGTTAAATATTATTCATGAAGATGTAGCATGTAGGTTGTTCCCATTTACATTCAAAGATACTGCACATGAATGGTTCCTTAATTTAATTGATAATTGTATTACCTCATGGAATAACTTTGACATTATTTTTATTGATCAATTTTGAAAAATCATAAGCCCCTATGTCATCTATCACCAATTCAAAACCATTAAGAGGGATGAAAGTGAACCAATTAGATCCTTTAATGCTAGGTTCCAAAAGATGTTTAGTTAGGCTATGGATCCCTAGAAACCTAATGAGGCTTTAGCTTTAGAGGTTTACAAAGATGTTATTGATCTTATGTCTTCTATGTTTCTTAAAAGGGCTATCTCAATTATCGACACATTGGCCCAAGCTTATTCTAAAGTAGTGTTTATTAGTGATCAAATGCAACCTCAAGGATAAATGGTTTATTCAGTCCTAAATATTAATCCTCAAATGTTTGCATTAAACCTAGTCCTAAATAATAACCAAAATACTCTAGCATTAAACAAACTCCCTATTTTGAATGTATTACCCACTAGCCATGCTACCCCTAATCAAAACCTAAGTTCCTTGAGTCATCAAAATACTAATGGATCTCATATCAATGATCAAAAGGCTTTAATGCCTATCAATGGTATTAACAATAGTCAAGGTCAAAACTTTGAGACTTTAAAAAACAAGAATGAATCTATATTAAAGATGGTCGAGAAATATAACATATATTTCTTGCAATTGTAAAAACATGTTGGTAATGCTAATGATAACTCTAGAAGAAACTTCACTTTCTAGAAGTTCAACTGACTTGGGAATAGATTTTAGAATGACAACTTCTAAAATAATATATCTATGAGCTTTTGTCTACCAAAAATACTATGGATATGAATCTCACTAATATTTCTTTACTAGACTATTTAGAGTGCATGCTACATCTAAACATGGTGAGATTGACCATATTGAATTTTGTAAGGCATTTGAGGCTTTCCAAGAGGAACTGGATAGATTTAAGGTAGTCCTAAACAAATATATTGTTGTAGGTCCTTCTAGATCTAAACCATCTAACCAAGTGCACATGGTGGAAACATTTCAATTCCCTTTCTAAGAGGATAATGAGCCTGAGAATATTCCTAAATAAATTCAAGCATTTTAATAAATTTTTAAGATGTATCCTCTGAGAAATAGGAAAAAAAATAGCCATTGACTACCTCCACTCCCATTAATAATTATGGGACTCCTCTAAACACTACATCAAGGAATTATCCTGGACAACCTAAGGGCAGTTCTTCTAAACCTACTATAAAATATTTAAACAAGATTGGTTACAAAATTATGGAGGATATGAAAAAGATCAAATCAAATATTATCATACATAAGCTGACTAGATTATAAAATAAAGATATTTATTCATGGAATCATTGTCCAAGAAACCCAAGAATCCCCCTAAAAGTGATAGTGCTAATGTAACTATGCAAGTAACTAAAACAAAGTCTCCACTTTTTTACTTATAGTTAGGATATTTAAGAAGAATGTCTATAATTGTCTTTTAGAGTATGGAGCTTAAACCAACATTATGCCTATAGGGATATGTGAAAAAATTGGGTTGATCCTAATTAAATCTGATAGGGTGGTTACACAATTGGACAAATCAAGAGTCAAGGTCATTGGGGAGTTATTGAATATGCATATGAAATTGGCTAGTGAACCAAGGGTTCAAAATTTTATTGACACCTAAGTGGTAGATATTCATAGTGATTATGGATTGCTCTTGAGCAGAGAATGGACTAAAGCATTAAATGGTTACATGTCTACTATCTACTCCCACTTATGGTTGCCTTGGAAGGGTGTTCCAAATCAAATAAGGGTAGAGAGGGAGTACAGGATGAGGCACATGATACTAGAATATAATGCTATCAATGAAAAAATGAATTTCCTATATTTTTATTTAGGAGTTTTACCCTAGAAGTTATAGAGGAGCCTTGTTCAAAAAATTCACCTCTAATACCTGATTTATGGAAGTTATATGTGGATGGTGCTAGGTGTAAATCAGGATTAGGATCTAGTATTATATTGATAGAACCTACAAAAAAGCATTATCATGATTCATATAGGTTATAACTCTCATGAAATAACAATTTATCTAATTATAAAGCTCTTATCCTGGGATGGCAACTCGTTATTAAACATAAAGTTAAGAAACTCATTATCTATGGAGATTCTGAGTTGGTGGTCAACCAAGTAAGAAAAAAATACCAATGCAAGCTATCTTACCTCAAGAGATACAAGTTCCAAGTTTGGGATTTAATGGAATATTTTGATGCTCTTAACATCTTATCTATTCCCAAGGAAGATAAAAAATCTATTGATGAGCTTGCCTCTATTGTAGCTAATCTCATGCCCAATTATGGTTCCCCTAAAATTAGTATTGAGTTAGTACCATGCCCCTCAGTCCCTAAAAACATAGATCACTTTCAATTTTTCAATGATGATCACTAAATTATAGATTTCTTGACTAAATTTGGATCCTTTTAAACTCACATCATTGATGAAGCTAATGAAATTTCTCTTGAAAGTGAGTTTAATGGTAAAATCATCAAATTGAGTGATAATAAGATACCTAAAGTGATGATTTCATTAGAAATACTATTTGATAATGATAAAATTATGGAGACACCTAAGGTGCCTAAAGTAAATGGCAAGGAATATCAAGTGGTAGATCTTGGTTCACATGATCAACCCCAACAAGTGAGCATATGAAAGGTTCACACCAAAATAGAAAATATAAAAGCTAGAGAGATACTTAAAAAATATAAGGATGTCATTGCTTGGTCCTATGAACATCTAAAAATATTTGACCCAAGGGTTATTTCTCATACTATCCCCCTCAAAGAAAATTATAAAATCTTTAGACAAAAGAAAAGGCCTATCAATCCTGTACTAGAACCCATGATCTGTAGAGAAGTCAAGAAACTACTAGATGTAAGGATTATGTTTCCTATTAGGCATTCCACTTGGGTTACAATATTGGTCCCAGTCAAAAATAATAATTGATAAATAATATTATACATAGACTTTAGGAATCTGAATATAACATCTAAAAATGATAATTACCCCTTGCCCTCTCTTGACCAAGTTATCCAAGTTGTTTCAAGATCTAACATGATGTCCTTTTTAGATGGATTTTTTTGGATATAATCAAGTGCTTATTACTCCAGAAGATAGTATGAAAACAACTTTCACTACTAAATAGGGAACACATGATTATAAAATAATGACATTTAGATTAATTAATGTAGGAGCCACCTTTCATAGGGCCATGGACTATGCTTTCCAAGGTCTAGCGGGAAAGTGCATTATCATTTACATGGATGACCTCACAATTTGATCCAAGAATAGGGAGGAAAACTTTATGCACCTACAACAAGTGTTTGAAATATGTAGGAGGTATTAAATTTCCCTCAACCATAAGAAAATTATCTTCTATGTCACTAAAGGAAAATTATTTTGGCATGTCATTATTAAAGATGGGATTTACATAGATCCTAAGAGAGTGGAAGTCATCTCCAAAATTGATCTACCCAAAATCCAAAAAGAGTTGAAAGCATTCTTTGGTAAAATCAACTTTGTGAGGAAGTTCATCTTAAGATTTGATAAAATTTTCAAACCTCTGAGTGATATGCTCAATAAATATCCTAAAATTTATTGGAATAAATAATAAAAAAAGCCTTTGATGACGTAAAAAAATCAATTGGTCAATCCCCGATCTTAATAATTCCTAACTTTTCAAAATACTTTTACTTGTATTCCTTTGATTCTAACCACACTATGGTTATTGTCTTAACTTAAGGTTGATGAGAGTGACCATCCTATAGCTTCCATGAGCACCAAATTCAAAAATGTAGGGGTAAACTAGTCCATGATAGACAAGCAAGCCTATGCATTGGTAAAGGTAGTAAAATTTTTCCAACACTACATCCTTAGAAATAAGATAAATACTATTTTACCTAACCCAACCAAAAAGATTATGTTGATCTCGAATGAGCTTATGAAATGAAGGGGTAAATGGATGTCAGGCCCACATGAGTATGATATTGAAATGAAGATTGCCAAACTAGTGAAATGTCAGGGCTTGGTCTAGATGGCAACCAATACCAATCCTAAACTCAATATCATACAAGTTGAGTAACAAAAGTTATATCCTGATGAATGGTATGACTCCCTCATATACCTGATTATTAATGGTAATTACCCTCCAAGACTCACCAGAGAGTAGAAAAGGGCATTAAGACTTAAATTCACTCATTACCTCATCAAAAATGGAGTCTTGTATATAAATAACTTTGAATCCAAACAAGAATCCTCTCAAACCATGTCTACTTTTCATGAAAAACTAGGTAGTGGACATCCTTTAGGGAGAACCATAACTCAAAAAATTCTTAGGGATAGGTACTATTGGCTTACCATATTCAAGGATTCTCACAAACATGTGAGAGAATTCAATTCCTACCAATTAATCTAATACAAAAGAATAAAAGGAAACCATACCTTTATAACTAGTGATGGTAGACAAACCTTTTGCATAGTGGTGATTAGAATTTTTGGGGTTGATCAATCCCAATTATTCCAAAGGTGACAAATATGTCTTGAATACTATTGATTATTGCACAAGGTAAACTAAATCCATAGCCACCAAACAATTTAAGATAAAGGAGGTGATCAATTTATTGGAAGAAAATATTTGCACTAGATTTGGAACCCCAGTTTCTTTAGCTTGTGACAATGGGTGTGAATTTATCTTGATTGAAAAGATTGAATGGGATTATGACCAAGGTATTACACTCAATATTTCCTCCAATAAATATCCCCTATGTAATGGAGTCTCTAAAACTAGAAACAAGAATCTCATAAAGGCCATTAGGATGTCAATAATAGATAAACCTAGAACATGGCACAAACTCCTTAGGTATGCATTATGGGCTAACAAGATAAGGATTAAATAAGAACCAAGGGATTCACCATTTCTATTGGTATATGTTCAGGAACCCATCTTTCCTATCACTTTAAAAATCCTTATATTCACATTCATGCAGGAATATATGAAGGAAATCGAAGAACTCGCTAATTCTAGGCTATTAGACATCATTCAGATGGAAGATGCCAGAGAAAAGGAATTTATATATTTTATTAGACACCAAACAACTATGAAAAGGTTGTTTTATAAGAGATACAAAGTGAAAGTGTTTAGATAAAGAGACCTGGTCCTCTTTTGGGATAAGGCATCAGAGCCTAAAGCCAAACATGACAAGTTCACCCCCTTGTAGATTGACCCATACCAAATTGCTAAAATTTTATGCAATAACACCTTAAAGTTAAATAATCTCCAAGGAGCCAAGTTCACATTTCCCACCAATGGGAAGTAACTAAAGAATTACTTTGTTTTTTCTCCACTAAGGGTCTTCATGGAATAACATCTATAAGATTGCTTAGAGCTAGATTAAGTAGGCTAGTTATTTTCCTTTCTTGTTTTGTTTTCTTGCTTGGTTTGTATATATATTTTTGATTATGTTTGTCTATACCTTATTGTTTATTTGTTTTCTTTATTTTATAATTTGTTTTGTTCCTTTGCTTTAATAAAGTCTCTTGGGCTATCCTGGCCTGAAATTGCTCAAAATTTAGGTACCTCAACTGGGGGGCAATAATTTTGCACAATGGGATCTAAGGCTGTAATATTGCTTTGTGTTACAATATAGAGACTTTCAAAAGACTCAAAAAAAATTATTTACCCCCAAAGAATCCAAAACATTACCTAAGACCAAATCTCTATTGAAATAATAATCATGTATGTGGAAGGGGAATTAAAAAAGTTAAGGCATATGCATGCTTGCACTTAAAACATATCCTTTTCTAAGATTAAGGTTTCAACTATAAGGCAATTATCCCAAGATTGAAATATTTGACCAAATCCTTAAACCTAGTTATCTTGGATTGTAACCTTTGAAATTAAAAAAAAAGAGACTTAATGCTAAATCAAAAGATGCAAAGTTATAGGTGATTTAGGCAATCTCCATCAGGGCTATGGATGCCTAGCTGGTAGTGGACCAAGGCCATGAGTGCAAGAAAAGGTATCTCTATCAGGGTTATGGACATCTGGATAGTAGTAGAGCAATGCCTTAGCCTCCCCTAAATTAAGAGTAGTTTTTACTAATAGAATATCTCAAAATGTTCAAGGTTAAATGTCATGGTTAAAAGGATATGAACCTGGATGTTGTTCCCTGAAAGTCTAATGACAAATAGTAAGTGGAATCAAAAAACACACACACACACAACATGCTTAGGCTCTAACATGGGGATTTGAATTCTGTATATTTGAAGCTTGTTTCAACCTTGAATTGACCTAAGTAATGATATAAGGATAAAAGGAGGAAAAATGACTTATATGTTAGTTTAAACTAGAATTTCTAGATTATAGCATATTGCTATGTTTCCCTTATGAGTTTCCATTGTTATTGGTACCGACATCCCCCATTATTTTTGTCTTCTTTCTTCTGCCTTGCATGAATGGGGCCCTTGTTAATATTCCAAAGTGTGCTTTTCTTGGCATGGTTTACATGGTATTGTTATTTTTTGAATTATGATATCATCCACCTAGAAAGAGAATGGGTCCTTTCCTAGTTAATTATGCTTTAACTAACCCTACTGATGATAAATATTGAATGGAAAAGTGTAAGTTTCATAGAGGAAGGAAGGGTTCTATAGAAAGAAAACCTAGGGGTTTGAATTTAAATCTTTAGGGAAATTTAGCAAGAATTTATCCTTTCAAAAGATCCTAAGTCTAAAATCATGCCTAAAGTCCCTTTATGGTTTTCCCCTTTTAAATTCCCCTAAATTCATTTAAAATTATATCCCTGAGCCTTTGTGTTTGATCAACATAAGTAATTCTTTGAAGATCCTAAAAGGCTTTAGCTTGAATCCACGTGTCAAGCTCTAATGTTATGTCTCAGCTTGGATTCAAATAAATGGTTTATGTTCATTTAGAAGCCTAATCTAATGGTGTGAGATCTTCCTAGGACAAACTATAGGCTAAACATTGATCATTACAAAATTTTCTATGGTATTTATTTTGACAACCTCACTCCTATCATTTGACATTCATGAGGATGTCTTTGATATTAGTGAGGCCTTTAAAATAAGCCCCATCCAAACTTCTTTAGTATAGAAGGGGACCTTATAAACATTAAAAATTAGGCTTATCACATTAAAAATTATTTCATAGTGTTTTTAAAATACTATTAACCTAGAAATTAATCCCATAGCCTAAGCCTATATATATTATGAAATGATTTAATGTTCATGCATCTTTTAGAATCGGATGGCCCACATTCATCATTAGACCCTAATCTAATGAAGTGATATAAAAAGGCTTTCCAAAGGTTGAACAAATCATTAATAACCTCATAAATCATGATCAACAGTTCATGTTTCATCACCAAGCCCAATCCAATATCCCATGTTAACCGAAAATTCCTAGGGGCACTAAAAATATGATGTGTGGCATGATGTCATTAGCTAAAAGAACCTCATGAGCTTAAATTTGACAACCATGCTCCCATCATTTGACATTATAGAGGACATTTTTGATGTTAGTGAGAACATCATATTTAAACATAGTTAACCTATCAACCAATCAACTTTGACCTCACCAATCATGATCAACAACTTTCACTTGATCCCTGATCCTTATCTAATGACACAAAATAGAGGTAGAATTTTCAACTCAAGACTTCAAATCTTGCTAACTCAACACCTAGATAAACTACATCTAATAATTTCTTTAGAAAGCTAGAGCATGCCACTTGGTGTAACCTGATCATTGATAACTTGAACACCCAATCAAAGCAGACCTCCAGGATATTAATTAAAGGATCACATCCATCCTTGGATCTTGATCTAATGGAGCAAAATCAAAGGGCCTTATTTAAAAACAAATAGCTAGTAAAAAAGAAAACTGCCACAAAATTCCATGGAAACATGCTCAGGGAGGTTGATGTAAGAACCATATAAGCACTAAAAGGAAATCTCAAGATATGGCAAATTTGAAAAGACAAGATTTTCATGAGTGGCACCATCCATAAAATCTAAGGCATGAATACATTTATGAAAGCCATGACATTCTCCATTAAAGCATTAGAAGCCCTACCAAAATAGCCTAAAGCCTTGAAACTTGACTAATTCAGGACCTAAATGCATTAAACAAGCTCAAATTATCATCTTGAGAATCAAGGATCATCATATTCTAAGATAATTAAAATCATAACAGTGGTAAGATAATAGTGGAAGGAAGAGATAGACTTGTATCTATCCATAGACCATGAAGGAAGATGTTTGAGGGATACTGAATTAGATACAGGAGCATTGGCCAATGGAATGAAGAATTGGTCTATGATTTTATTCACCATTGAAGAGTTACAACTTTTGTCATCTATTGAACAAAGGGTGGCTATCACCAAAAAGAAGTTTGATGACCTGGTTGTAGTCCAAATGATGGGTGTTCATCAAGTTATCACCAAACTAGAGGTATTACCCTGTATTGACATCCTTGCACCCTTGTTTGTAGACTATAGGATTGATAATGACTAGATTATTAATGAAGGAAAGTCAAGGAGGATTTCTTATGTTTCCCTAGTAGCCTTTGAAGGCTACTATAAACTACCCAAATCCTATATTGACCTCCCTTCTATAAAAGAGTGGACTACTCAACATAATCTAGACATCATCTTGAGACCATGGTTAATGCAAGGGGCTCATGTAGCTAAAAATCATGATGGAAGGATCCCCATTATCCAATTTATGGAAGGTATAAGAATCATTATTATTTACTAAATAAATCCTTTGGAGTAACCACCACCACCTATGTTGACCCTAGGTGGGTTTCGTATGTATACTTCATGGTTGAAGAAAAACTAACTCCACCTATTAGGGAGCTAATTAGTATCCACTTAGAAAGGCAGTTTTATGGTATTAAGAAGAAGACACTTCAACATTTTACCATGCTGTCCTATCTACTAGACTCATTAATGGCATCCACCCAAATTCTTAGTGTTAAGAATTGGTCCTCCCACAATAGAATTACCATCTCACATCATTACTCCAAGCTTTATGTCTTCATGTATAGGAATCATATGCAATTGATCTGTTACTGTATATATCCCATACTATTCTAAAGCATCACAAGATATCCAATGTCTAAGGTGAACCCTATTGTTAACATATATGTTGATCTCATGGGAGATAATTGGTTTTATCTAGACTGCACTATCCTTTAGATTAAGGGTATCATGACCCAACCATTTAGGTTTTTTATTTACATTCCCCTTAATTTGGTTGAACAAGAAATTGCATACCATATTTCTCATGGAGTTGATAACACCTATAGAGACAAGAGGAAGATCATGTTACATCCCTTACCATTTTTAATTGGGAGAACTTTGATCAAAGACTAGAAGCAATTGGACATCATGTCCAGACACAGGGATGCTTTCTAATTTCAAAAAGATAACTTAAAGGAATGGGATCTAAAAAACAAAGTGGTCCCTCATTTATAGTCAGAGCAATTGACCAAGGTGACTTATGAACACATGGTTGCTCCTTATGATCATTTTTATACTAAAGTCGTAAACTTTGAGGATGTCCTTGCTAGGTGCAGACAACATTGTTTCAAGCTTGATCACATATTACAAAGGGAGGATAAACCAACTAGAGAGAGATGGAAAATGAACCTATTGTAGTATCATTTGTTGCCTTTGACTTCAATTACACCTCTAGAGAAACCACCACAACCAACACTCTAAATCCAAGAAGTAGGTGAAAAAAGGACTAGAAGATAGGCTAGGTGAAGACCCTTCATCATCAACCCAACCTCTAAGACCCTCTTCCAAAATAGAGCACATTGATATGGTTACTTTGGAACCATATGAGATGGTGGATGAGTTCTTCAAGGAAATTACAAAATCCTATGGATATGATCAAGAGGTTGAAGAAACCATAGCTGAGGTGGCCTAAATTAAAGGATCCCAAATAGTTTGGGAAGAAAAGGGGAAATAAGTGGCATTGGACTTGGCCCCTGTGACTTAGAAGAAGAGAGAAGTTGAGATGGCCCTTGTTCCTAGGTCCTCCAAAATACCAAAGCTAAAATGGACCCACTCCACTAGTGAAGTGAATCTATTCAGTGATGAATTCCCAATACATGTACCTATTATCCTAGACTAGTTCATATATGGGAAATTCCAAAAGATCCCATCCCACTCTCATTCATGGGAAATCACCAACACTTCAGATGTGGGCAACCATGATAATATTAAACCATAGATCAAGGAGCTCATGAAGGATCAATAAGAGAGGAGAATTATTGAGGATACAAAAGAAAGGGGTAAGAAGATGAAGGATCAAGGAACATTAAGTGGAACTGAGACTAAAACCCCAAAATTAGACAAACTCTCTAAACCAATAACCACTATCATATATAACCTAGATACAATAGGGTTTGAGAGGGTGGAAACTAAGAAAGATACCATTGGCACTGAGGAATTCACTTTTTAAAAAATGGAACCTTTTGTTGGCCTAACTCCTATCCAACATCTGGTAATAAGGGAGCATCCCATCTATAAAGAGGATGTGGCTAGTTTAGTGGTAGCACAATCAATAATGACCGTGGCTAGAATCCAAGGAATAAAACAAAGGATCAAAAACTTAGAAAAGTAAAAGAAAGATTTGGAATCCAAAGTCCTACTTTTAGTCCCTAAAGATATAGTAACATTGATAAATAAGTCCTGAGACATTTTTGAAGGGTTGAAGGCCTTGAAATCTAGATTAGTTATTTTGGCCCATAAACTTGAGAAGGCATAGAAATTAATTACTCACTGGCAAATATAGAGAGAATAGGTAGTTTAATTGATCAATATCCATAACATGAAGCAAGCCCAAGGCATTAGGATCATCAAGTTGAAACACTTACATGCCCTCTTGGGAGTCATGGAAGATAAGATATTGGACCTAATAAATTGGTGTGACAATTTCAGTAACCTTTTGAAGAAGGATAAAGGATTGGTGGTTAAGATGGAGGAGATATTGAAGGACCTATTGGGAAGACCATCTAGGACCAATGATACAAGCCTAATGGAAGATGAGGAGTTCAGATAGAGGGTTAGTCAACACATCCAAAGCATCAAAAACAACCAAGGCTAGAAAACTAAGGACAATCAAAAGGTCTTTGGTATCATCATCACATTTAGAAGATATATTGTAAAATCCCAAAGCATTTAAGAACTCAAGACCAAGAGTGAAAAGGAATTTGACACATTGGCAAATCAAGAAGAGGATTGTTTGATGAACCCTACCATAGATTTTGAAATCATCAATGAACAATACACTAAGGTGAAGAACATCCTTAGATAGTGAACTAAGGGTCCCACCAATGTAGTATAAAACAATATTTTTTGTCAAATATATTCTAGTCTATTAGCATACATTTATCCTTTATCAAAATTATCATGAAAGCCTTTGACATTGTATCTTTATATTAAGGATAGCTTTCCCTAGTTTGCATTTGGATATTTTGATGGAATTAATTGATAAACTACCTATGCTTCTTATTAATAGGAAAGGGTTACCATTTTATAGGGATATTTTTTGAGCAATTGAATACCAAGAGCCTTTAATACAACTAAAGAATTTTGAAAGGATTGTTTGAATAGTGTGTTAAAGCTAATGCTATCTCTCAATTGCATATGAATATCTTAGATGTGAATTATTCTTTGTATTTTTGAACTATATTTTGTATCACAAGGCTGTTAATTTGTGATACATTAAATTATCTAAAAGGTCTTGGGTTTACTTCATTTTATTTTTCTCTAGAATTGAATGTGCTTATGCTATTCATGTTGCAGTAGTAAAACCTTTAAATTAAATCCAGTTCTCACTTGTGATATTCATAATTCCTTTGGATCTTTCATGATTTATGATGGAATTTATGTTTAAACCATGTTTTATCATAAATTGGTTCACACATGTTCAAATTAAAAAGGAACTTTGATCCAGGTAACAATTTAGGTGATAATTCAGGTGACAGTTCCACCCCAATTGACGATAGAACTTCTGGGAGCCATAACTTTTGCACTATAGCTCTAATTGACTCACCATTTGAACTATTGGAAATATAAGAATGAGGATAACTTATTGAGATTTCATGGATATCTTATTGATGAATTTTGACACCTAAAAACCCAACAAAAGTGCCCTAAATTTTAATTTTAGTAGTGTAGTCTAAAAATAGTAAGTTTCTAAAAATAGTAATTCCTTAAATTCTATATTGTTTTAAATATTGGAAGTCAAACCAATTAATCTCCCTTGATATTTTTGACCTTCAAAATCCTCCCCATTCTTTCAAAATGTGTATAAATTAAGAGTTAACCTAAAATGTGAAGACAGACATCTCTTCCCAGAGATAAGAATATAATTATATTGCGATCTTGAGTAATACTACATCTCTTCTCAGAGAATTCATTGTTACTATGTTATTTATATGTTATTGAAGTTATGGTTGATAAATATTTCAATAACATAAAAATAACATAGTAATAATGAATTCTCTGAGAAGAGATGTAGTATTACTCAAGATCGCAATACAATTATATGCTTATCTCTAGGAAGAGATGTCTATCTTCACATTTTGGGTTACCTCTTAATTTATAAATTTTTTGAAAGCATGAGGAGGATGTGTAAGGTCACCAATATCAATAGAGATTAAGTGGTTTGGCTTCTAATATTTGAAACAATACAAAATCTGAGGAATTACTATTTTTAGAAACTTACTATTTTTAGACTGCACTACTAAATTTGAAATTTGGGGCAATTTTGTTGGGTTTTTAGTGGTCAACATTAATCAAGAAAATATAAATTACATCTCATTATTTTATCCTCATTATTAAATTTATAATTTTTCAAATGGAAATTCAATTGGAGCTACGGTGCAAAAGTTATGGCTCCCAGAAGTTCCATCATCAATTGGGGTGGAACTGCCACCCAAATTATCACCTGAATTATTGACCAGATCAAAATTTGTTATAATTTATAATATGGGAGCCTATAATTAAATTTTATTTTGTAACTTACCCTCTATTTTATTTATTTATTTAATCAAGATTCACTTTAGTTTAAAAAGTATTGTCAAATAACCATTTAGATTAGCTTGTAGATTGGGAAATATCACAAAGATACAAATACAGGGCCCTGGTGGCTCCCAACCACCAAATCAAACAAATATTGTGGACATATTTCACACTCTTGTTCTATTTCATAATAGACATCTAAACATTATCACAAACCACAACTCATGCCTTGGATTTTCATAACCCTTAAATTAGAAGTGTACATCAAACCTAAGAGCACTTGTGAGGCAATTAGAATCACCTATAGATACAAAATACCTAAGATTTAAATGGTTTCACATTTATTTTATTGGCATACTAGGAATTCATCCACATATTTCTAAATATCCCCTTTGAGTGCTTCCCAAAATAAATCCTGAGTGACCTCCAAGAGGAGAGGCATACAGGTCCCAAAGAGTTTTATGTTTAAGGAAAGAATGATTACAAAGGTATAATATATCTTTATACCATAATGTGTTCCCATTAAATGTAAATTTTTCACATTCATTATAACCTTATTAAATATTATGAATTGAATCCTTGGTAGCACTATCATTCTCCCATTCTAATCATTACTCCTCTAACCAATTTGCTTACGACATTGTCATGGTGCATAATAATGCCTTGACTGATTTATCCTACTAAAAGATGGCATATTCCAAAATAATATATTTTTATTTATTATACACTATTTAAAAATCATATCCTAACATTTTAGTCACTCACATTTTTTGTTCTTTAGATGACAAGCATTGTTCCAAATAATATTTGAGGCTATTGTGATCAGTATTTACCTAAAATTTATGACTGATTAGATAAGGTCTCCAGTGCTTCACTACATGAAAAATAGCCATCATATATTTCTCATATATTGGATTAAGCCTATTTTCCCCATTATTTGGCAACTTTCAAATTCTAGTGGTCTACGTTATTGCATGATTATATCCCCCATGCCATATCCTGATGCATCATATTCCACAACAAACATTTTTGAAAAATCAAGAGTAGCAAAAATTGGAGTTGTCCACATAACCATTTTCAACTATTACAAATCCTTAATAGCTAAATCAGTCCAATGGAATGAGTCTTTATTTATAAAATAGGTGAGTGGGGTTGTAATGTTATAATAATTCTTAATAAACCTATGAAATCCATAGAGGTTCTAGAGGATCTTAGGAACTTGCCACTTCATCATCACTTGGATTTGATTAGGATAAAATTTCACTCCTTCATGTGAAATAATGTGAACCAAATACTCCACCTCTTAGGCACCAAAATCACACTTAGAAGGTTTGGCATAAAGCTGATGTTGTTCTAGAACTAAAATTATCTGTTTCACATGATTAAAATGGTCTTCACACATTTTTTTGTAGATGAGAATATCATCAAAAAAAACTAATACAAAATTTCTCAAAAAACCCCTAAAAATATTATTCATAAAAATTTGAAATGTATATGGTCCAATTATGAGGCCAAAAGGCATGACAATAAATTCATAATGGCCTTCATGAGTTCTAATTTTTTTTTAGGTATATCCTCATCATGGATGCAAATTTGATGATAACCTGAGAATAGATCTAACTTGGTAAAATAAATATCACCATGTAATTCATCTATTAAATCATAAATTATTTAAATATGAAACTTATCTTTGATGGTGTATTTATTGATATCTCTATAATTTGGGTACATCCTCCAATTATAATCCATTTCCTACACCATGACCATAGGGGGGAATATTCACTTTGACTTTGTCTAATTATTCTTGCCTCCAACATCTCTAGTACCATATTTTCAATTTCACTATTCTAGGCATTGGGATTCTTTTATAGGGTTTGATATTAGGTGGTGTACTTATTTGAATGAGTTAGATGGCATGATCATGTACATGACTTGGAGGAAGTCCTTTTGGCATGTCACCAAAAATAACATAATGTTCATCCAACACCTTTTGTAAATCATGATGTGTAGAGTCCTTGATTGGTTGAACTTCCATACAATATAAGCATGCCATAAAATCTTCTACACCTTGTCTGAGAATCTTCATCATTTGGTGGGAACTAACCAATTATGGAGATTTAGCCTATAATACATGTAGTTAAAAAGTCCTTCCTTTTGAATGGAACCTCATGAATAATTCCTATAAATTCATCTCAATAGTGCCCAAAGTGGTGAGCCATTGCACTCCCAAAATAATGTTAGCTCCTCCTTGGGAATATAAAACATAGGGGAATCTAAAAAATAGTCTCCCATAACAAGTTTAATACTATGGATTTTTTTAGAACAATTTACTAGACCACCATATACAATCATAACCTAGAAGTCTAGAGATTGGTAAATGAAATAATTTAAATAAGAAACCACCTTACTATTGATGAATTTATTGTACTCCCAGAGTCAATTAACATAGTCACCTTTTATTTCTTTAAAAATCTAAAAACCTTAAGAGTTTGAAGAGTAATAATTCATGAAAGTGCATGATAGGAAATAGTAGGTTAAAAAACTTTAGATTCATCCTTGGGTTCATCTAACCATTCCCTTGAATCCTCATATTATTCCTCCTCATTGGCATTATTAATGTAAAAAAAATTCTAATCATCAAATCAATGCCCTTTACTCTATTTTATATTGTATCCAAAACATAAACCTTTTGCATGCTTTTCTTTCACTTGCTGAGATGTCAATTTGGTAGGATGATGAAATGATAGTGCTAGAAAGTTGAGTTCATGAACATTGGTGAAAGGTATTCCTCTAATCATATCTTTTCCCTCAGCCATATGTGCCCTTGGTATGGCCTCAAAGATAAAACTAGGATGAAACATTTGAACCTCTAATTGGAGGCTATCTTTGAGGCCACCCAAAAATAGGTCAGTCATATTTTCCTTAGTGATGTTTGGAACACATAAGGAAAAATTCTAAAATTGATGAATGTAGCCCTTGAAAGTCCTAGTTTAGTGTAACTTAGTTGACTGATTTAGTTTTCATAGACATTTTTGAAATAGTGGAGCTACAACTCCTAAATAAATATTGACTATGAAACTAGGAATCCCTTATTTTTTTATATCACACAACTAATGATACCAAATGAATGGATCAAGTTCCAAATATAGAGAGGCCATAACCACTTTTTTAGAATATGAATTCTAATGTTAATTAAATAAATTTTAAATTTGAGTGATCTAATTGAGTGGATCATTACCATAAAACTTTTTTAGGTTCACTTTTGGCAATAATGTTTTAGGTCCAAAATTGGCATTGGTATTATTTGGAGGAGAAAAACCAAACTGAAATAGTGGAGGATTATTTTGCACTGGTTGAGTTGAAAATTTGGCCAATTTCCTATATATTTGTTGTAATTTAAACTTCACACTATCTAAGTCCCCTCAAAAACCTATAATTTACCATTTAATCATATTAAAATCATCCTTTTTCACCATGCCCTATAACTTTGACTTAAGTTGCTGAACTACTTCAAAAAAAATGGAACAAAAGTTTTTAGATTCCATGTCATCCTTGTGAAGAATTTTTGAAGTTTTTTTCCCTTTCTCATGTTTTCTAGTGTTTGGACTAGCCATGCAAAACCTTAGGAGGTTTTTAACCCCTAAAAAAATGTACTGGTGGAATACACCATTGTGATCGTCATGCTAAGATGAATCCAACTAATGCTATTGTGCATAAGAGTGAAACTTTTTGAACCAAAAAAGTATACCAATAAAATATATCATGGTGATAATTTCATAGAGATGAATCTAATGACTGCTAATTTTCACAAGGTAAAAAAATTTCTAGACTATGATGACAAAAAAATCAATTCTTCCTAGATTACAAGTTATGTTTTTTTAACCTTCTAGTGCTAATGATGCTAGATCTAAAGGAAAAATAGTGTCACATAAATTTTCCCAAATTGAAGCTGTAATACCACTTGGAAGGAAATTACTTAGATGATTCACAAAAATAGAATTATATATGCCATAATTAAGATCAGAATAAGTAGATCTACAATAATAATTGACAAAAGAGTATAATACTTAAATACTATGATTGAGCCACTTCAAGGGGGAAACCTCCACAATAATTAAATCAAAATTGAATTCACAATATGATGATAAAATAAAAACTAGAACTTCCTATATATACTCTACTTATCTATGGTTATTTCATAGGATGACCATACTAAGAACATTAAGAAACGCTACAAGCTAATATGAAGGTGTGTAAGTCATAAGTCCTGATTAAAGGGGTGATGCACTTGAATTGTGTAGATTATCTGGAAGTAATTGAAATTAATTCACACATATAGACCAATAAAATTCCTATTTTTACCTTAAGCATAAATATTTTAGAAGGGTTGAAAGGATTTTGGATTACAAAATTTCTTTTACCTTTTCAAAGGACCTACAAAAGGTGAGATAGAAAGAAATAGGTGAGGGGACTTGCCAAAAGGAGATAAATCTCTCTTATATGTTGATACATAATCAAATACACACTATTATCTATCAAAACTCATATGTAAAACAAAATCTTCTTTATTGATGTATGGTCTAGATTACAATTTATTTTTAGCTTAAGGAATTATGCAATAATGGCTTGAAAAGCCAATATATAAGTGTTAAAAGATAATAAAAGCCTAAGTGGAGATTATTTACATAATTAATAGTCTTATTTAATTAAATAAAGAATAAAACCTTTTAAAATTATTTAATCAATTCCCTTTTATAATATTTAGAAAACTCCTTTTTACAATATTAGCTTTCCCTCTCAAAGCATGCAAGTACTCTCAAAATTTAGCATGGAAAATAGGTGGGCCCATGTTGATAACAACTCAAGTACATTTTGAGTTAAAAATAAATACAATAGTCTTTAAAAATCTTTTAATTTTCTTGTTTTATAGGAAATGCATTTTGGAGTTGAAACAAGAAATAGTGGGCCCCATTGACTTGGTCAACCCTCTTTGAATGTAATCAATGCAATTATTTGGTGTCTATCTCCACTTGAAATGATCTTGAAGTATTTTAATATCATTATTTAAATGATAAAAAAGGAATATTGCATGATGTTGGTCAACTAGTCAACTAAAGTTTTGATTGGAAGTTCAAGGCTAGTTAACTCCACTTGGCTCCTCCTTATATAAAATAGTATTTAAAATTTTAAAAATATATGAATATCCATAATAATATTAGATATGGCATGTGGTAACTCCAAAATTAATTTATTTGATATATTTTCAACACCATTCTTTACTTGCTTGATTGACCAATTAGCCTATTAGGCCAATTAGGCCTAATAACATATCTTCTTGCATTTGGACTCCATTAAACCTACAATAATAAGCCATGAAACATTAAAAAAAATTAATTAGACATGTAACAAATTTATTCATCATCAAATATGTTATTTTGATGCGAAAACCTTTACCATTCAGTCAACATGGTTGATTAGGCCTATTTTGCTCCATTTTCCTATAGATTAACCATTTTGATTGAGCTAGTTGGGAAACTTATAGGATAATTTATGATCAAATGAAAATTTTAGGATTAATAAAAATTCTTAGGATCTTATCTCCATTGATTATATTTTATTGAACTATCTTGTACTTCATTTTACATGCTTTTTTCACAAAAAAACATGATTTATTCCCTCATCCATACATCTCCATACATAAAATTGACATTTATGGAATAATATCAGAGTTTAATTGATTTTTGAAAATGTCTCATGCTAATATATGGTGATTTTATGACAATAAAATCCACTTTTTTAAAAACTAGTTTGTAAGGTGCTTAAGAAGGTTCTGAAGCTGGAACTTAAAACTGATGATTCATGAAGTATAGACCTCAAAATATAAAAATATTTCCATTTATGTGTAAAAAATTTACCCTCATAACATCCATAAAAATATTATGTTCCAATTACAAATATATGAAAAGTTATCATGTGGAGAAATCTACCTATGGGGTTTTGACTACATTCTAAGTTGCCTACACTCTTAATGATTGTTCATAAATCAAAACCCATAAATTAGTATAAATTATTCATTAATTATAAATAAATATGCATAATCATAACATAATAAAATAATTTTGTCAAACTCCACACGTGGTAAAAGATATCAACATTTGAACAGGAGGCTTGGAAGGGTGCCTAGAACTATAAAAAGTGAAAAATTCACCAAAATGAAAATAAATATTCACATAATTAAAAATGACTGAAAAAAACATCATGGTATATATACCATGATATATAAATATTTTTAAATCACATTTTTATTGAAAAGTTAAAAAACCCCTTTTTAGCCTATATGCCTATTTAATTACATAAGCTTGTATGAGCATGGTTTTCTTAAAATTTAGAGCCTTGACACTATTAAAATGTCTAATTATGATATATAAACATAATATTATTTTTTTAAAACTTTTACCTAGGCTTAGAAACCTCTCTGGCACTCCAAAATGATGGTTACTCTAATGGTGATCTCCAATGAACATGTTGAGGACTGTTACAAAAAAACAAGTACCTCCACTCATCTAATAGAAATTATTATTTTTTTAAATATTTATAACATCATGATGATATTTTATATAAAATTTTAGGTCTTTAAACCACTTGTAGCTCTTAGAAAGTTAAATTTTCTCTCAAAATAGATCTCTATGCATGGATTGTTTGCATATTTGAACTTGAAAATGCTATTTTGAAATGATAATGACCCATTTACAATAAATTTATTAAATTTTTAACAAAAATTAGTGAATTTAGGAAATAATTCCTATCTTTAAAGGGCTATTGAATAGTTTTAGGAAAGTTTTGATTGATAGGGGTAGTATTTTGACCTTGACATGCCAAATTACTAACAATAACCTTTTAAATGGTATTTTTGAGAGTCATTCCTTGGTTTTATTTAATTTTATTTTAATGGTGCCTATCAATTTGTTTCAAGGTCTCAATAAAGTCTTATCAAGAGTGTAAAATATGATACGTGGTCAGTCCCCTTAACATTATCACTAATGAAGTCTTTTACAAGTAGTTTAGCAAATTTTAAGGTAATTTTAGAAATTTTGAGGTGGTTTTGAAAAATTTAATGTTTAATTGATCTATGGTGAAAACATTGAGAAGGTTATCTTTGAATATGGCATGGTACTCCATAGTGGATAGTGAACTAGAAGCAAAGCTAGTGAAATATAAAATTTTCCATTAAAAGAATTTTGAAGAGTTTAAGGTTTTTTTTGGAGAGATTAATGTTTCAATTAATTTGGTTATATTTATTGTTTCTTGCATAAAATTAAATTTCCTATGGAATAAATAGTGTGAAGATTAAATCCCATGGTATATGTCAAATGATTTTGTTTTGATTCATTTGACACTTGTTGAACAACACATTTTATATTATTTTGTCTATACACCCAACCAAGAGGTGTCAAATCTCCATTTATAATGTACATTCACTCATAAAACCTTTATTTTTCATTATTTTAAATCCAAACATAGCATAGTGTTATGAATTCTAGGAAAAAAAGGTAGAGAAAGTGCTTGGTACATTACACCATCATTGCATAAGTCAAGAGGAACTCCATTGACATCTAGTATACAACTACAATAGGGTATTTTGGAGGAGTGAACAATTTCTATTGATGAAGATGGTTTATAAGTGAGTATAAAGTTTCAAGCTTGATGTGGGGCCTCATTGAGATGGTTTCAAACTAATAATGGTCTCTTGAGCCTCTTTAAAATATCCTCTAGCCTCCTCAGTCTCAAAAGTATGTTGAGGCAAAGGTTACAGGTCCAAAAAGGGCAAGATATCTTGATGGTTGATATTTTTTCAATAATTTTAGTTTAGAATAAACATGAATCCTAAGATGGGAAATATAGGACTAGATCACTTAATTTAGGTACATAATGGAGAACCAAAGGAACTTCAAGAAGAATCATTGGATGCTCATCTGTTTTGAGTCTCTATGATTATTGAAAATATGCAAGACATATCAAATATCCTAGAACAATGGATATTTATTTCACACTATGTAAAAAGGGACAAAAAATAGTTGATCACAAGAGTTATTCCATTTAGCATTATCAATGTATTTTTTACAACATGGGAAAAGATGAAGTAATATGTAGAGTAGCTTTGAAACATGAACAACCTCAAATTATTGAAGAAACACATCAAGTAATTATAGGTGGAATTTTTTAGGAGAATCCACTACAATAAATATTTTACAAATCAATATGTGGTGTCCTAGCTTATTTTAGGATGTACACCAGGTAGCTAAACACTATGATATTTGTTAGAGAATGGGAAAACTAAATTATAGAAATGAGATGCCAGTAAATCCTATGCTAGCTGAAAAACCATTAAAAAATGGGGTATTATTTTTGTAGAACCAATAAATCCATCCAAAAAATGTAGTCATTTAGTATACATAATCACTACAATAAACTATTTTACTAAATGGGTGGAGTCCATTACAACACCAAGATGCAATGCTAAAGATGCATCCAATTTTATTTATGAAAATATTATAACTATATTTGGGTGCCTAATTAATATGATCAGTGACATAGGAACACATTTCCTCAATAATACTATAAGTACTCTCATTTAGGAATTTATGTTCTTTTATCATAAAATAATGAGATATCACCCAAAATATAATGGACATTTGAAAGCATAAAAAAATCCTTCAAAAAATGATCAAAAAGATATTAAATGTCCAAATATATGATTGTGAAGATCATATTCTTGTAATATTATGGGCGTGCATGATAAAATACAAACATGCAACAAGTTTCACTCTATTTTAGCTTGTCTATGGACTTGAAGTAGTAATTCCCATGAAATACATAGTCCCTAGTCCATGAATTATAATGATCATTTAACTAGGATATTAAGACTCTCTATGGGCAAGACTGATGGATTTAACCTAGTTAGAAGAAAAAAAAACATTGAAAAATGCACACAAAAGGTCAATAAGTAAATCAAAAAGTTATGGCATGATAAAAAACCTATGAACCAAAGAGTTTCAACCATAAGAGCTATTGTTATTATATGATAAAAGATCTAGATCATTTCTAGGCAAGTTTCACATTAAATGGAAGGAACCCTACATTACTCATGAACTATTGCGTCAAGGAAAAATTATTTTAATGGATATAAAAGGAACCACTCTTCATGGTCTTTTAAATGACTTCAGGACTAAGCCTTAATATAAGCAATATCTATCTAATTTTATATAAATATAAAGAGTGGGTGTTCATTATCATAATGTAATTTAGGGTTTTTATTTAATACATTAGTTTTTATTTTGTTTGAAGGTTTTTAGTATAAAATTTGAGTGTGAACTCTATATCTAAGATTAGTGGAACCAAATTATAAAGTCACATTTACATAATATGACACAGTGAGCACCTCATCACAATAAGGAATAATACATACACGTATATGGGGAATTCTCACCAAATAAGTCTAGGAATGAGGTGATGGCACACAAAGTATGAATTAAGGATAGCTAAAAATAATTCAAAATTTTTTAATGATGACAAAATTGAATGGTTCCATATTTTCCAAAAATAGATCAAGGGTTATATTTAGTTGATGAAAAATAAATTAAACTTGACAAGTGAAAAGATGACATGACACATTAATGACTCCCATCAATCAAAATAGTGTATATGGTTAGTTAAGAAATAATGACGTATCTTATAAAAACCTATTGCATTCAATTTGAAGGGTATAATAGTGTATGGACAACTCAATACATTGAAATCAAGGTGTAAAGTAAAATAATATGAGAAAATACATATATACAAAGTCATGCACAAGAATATGATATTCCATACCCTTATGAACAAGATCCCTAAATGTTTTAAGATTAATTCATTCTCTTATGTGTGAAGTGTTTATTGGTACTAAGTCCAAATGAAAGTAGTGCTTGCAAAGTATTAGATAAGACTCCATGGATAGATCAAAAGTTCTTTTTTCACTCTCACAATCACATAAATAATATATGGGCATTGATATTTCCCTATGTCAAAATGAATATCATGATCTTGACCCATTTGATTTTATAGATTCTTCCAAATCTAGTCTATTTAACCTTGATCAACTAAAATATGCACAACCACAATCACTAACACTTCAACATAAACTATGAGGGCCTGATGTAGAGTAACTAATCAAATTTTTACCTTTGGGAAAATGTATGAGATAATGGTGGTGTTATCCATTCATTTAAATATGTGATAATCTTCATCTATCCAACCATAATGACATGAGAAAGAAGGTTATCTATGAGGGGTAAATATTTGGTCTCTTACAATACAAAAGCACCACCAATTCACCTAGACACACAAGAATTATAAAATAGAGCATCTATGGGGATTTTCATTGAGTCAATCAAGGATGATTCAATGTGAATCCTTGTATAATTCATTAAAAACTAATTCTATCAAACCATTAAAAATTATAGACAAGCCACCAAAGGTGTCATTGACATTGCCTACCCCATGATAAATCTAAATTAATATTTTATTTTTCCATAATTTTTCATTTTAATGTCCATAAAAATATGTAAAGGTCATTAGAGATACATCACACACCTTTCAATATCAATTCTTGGTAATTATTCTTTATTTCACACAATGAAAGTCACCTGAGGGACTATTCAATCTTGATGTAGATTTTAATCATGTGATAGAGTTTGAAAATATTTATTTGACCAAAATAAATAAATTTTATTATGATTATGTAATATGGTTCAATGTTTGGTGGTTTGTAATTATGAAAATGATTATTTTTCACCCATGGGTCTCCACAGACAAAATGCAATATTTGGGACACATGCTATAGTGATAAAACTATATGATAACATCTAAATCATATTTCAAAATATCCCAAAGGAACCCATCATGTATTTTCCCTTTTTCATCATTGTGTTCAATATGCAGGCATAAGTTTTGAGGCAAACATGTTTGTTTACCTATTCAATACCACCATTGCAATTGATGCATCAAGTGGGACAATATCCATTGCTACAACAACCTCTAGTATATAAAAAAGAAGAGGTGCATGAATCAGATCAAACATAATTATGCCATCAATATAATTTTGTAGGAAAAATTAAGGTACCACTATATATAACCTCACCACCTATGGCAAAGAAGAGGGCATGCCACATAAAATCATGGCTAGGCCATATGCATGTCCCAAAAATCACATCAAAATGTGATCTTCTAGAGATAGGATTATAATATAAATAAGTATTAACATCAATTTATACAAACATAAGTAGGTAATTATATAATAAGGAAAAATAAAAATAATGTTTATTCTAAAAGGCAGTATACACTTGCGAAGTGAAAAATAATGTATGGCATGACTTATGGTTTGACATCACTGTTGTCCCCCAAAAAATATCACTCATTTTTTGGACAATATTTGAACTATTTTGGTCCTATAGACCAAAATTGTCTCTTCCCTTTTCAAAATTAGTCCTGGGCATTCAAATTCCTCATTTTTCAAGCTTCTCAAAAAACTACGGACTCTGTAGGCTTGAATCTATAGACTCTACAAGAAATGAAAATATACAAACTCTATAGGGTTGAATCTAAGGACTTTATAGGAAAAGAAAAACTATGGACTTGGTTTCTATGGACTCTAAAGGTAGGTTCATTTCTACAGGTTTAAAGCCTTCTCCAGGTAGGTTTAATCAAAAGAATCAGTTTCCAACACTTAGTCATTTTTAGGATTGGTTCAGTGTCTTGGTTCAATCAAAAATCTCCATCAGCAAGCATCTGAGCAAGGATCCAACCATTGAACCATTGAACCTTGAACCATTTTGGTTCAATGGGTTCAATAAGTTCAAAGGTTCAACATCATCGGCAAGAATTAAGCACTTCATCAAGGTTCAACAGGTTCAACACATTTGGTTCAATGAGGATCAAAAGGACTTAGCTAAATCAAAGGGAATGAACCATTGAAACCAAAGCTTGGTTCAATGGTTGGTTCAAAGGAGTGGTTCAATGCAAAAGTTTAATAGAGCCTCTTGAAGGACAAGTGCCCTTTTAGGGGGCACTTGGTCGACAAAAGCACCCTTTAGAAGGGTCATTTTCAAGGAAGCCTCAAAGGTAAGTTCTTTCAAATTTTTGTTTAAGGCAGTTGAAAAAGACTAAGGCATAATTCCTTTAGAATTTTTGTCTGAAGGAATTCCTTTAGATAAAAATTCCAAAGGAATTTGAGAAAGAAGTTGCGGGAGGAAAGATTGAAGGAATTTCCAAAGGCAAAGACAAATCAATTAGAATAATTTTGTAGACTTTTTGTTCATGGGAAATGTCCGTGGACTTTTTGTCTACGAAAAATATCTGAGGACTTTTTGTCCATAGGAATTGTCTGTGGGAAAAGTTTCAAAAGACTTCAAAGAAAAGGCCATTAAAGGACCCTGAAGGGTAGGTTCCCTTGTCAGGGACTCTCAGCTACCAACTTAAAGGACATTGACGCTTTGACAGGATGTAAAACAAAGGACTTAGTGACCCACTAGAATAAAGAAGCCTGAAGGCCATCTGAAGACCACTCAAAGGGTAGATACCCTTGTGAGGGGATCTTCCTAACCCAAAGTAGATCATTTATTAAGGCATAAAAGATAGGTCCCCTCTGAGAAAGCTAAAATGAAAAAATTGAAGGAATTGTTGAGGAAAGTGACGTGCCTACAGATGTCAAAGTTACGACAATGAAATATTTGTTTATCCTTGTAGTTTTAAATCTACAGACCCAAATGCATTCAAAGGCTTTGAGACCAAGACCAACAGGAAGCAACTAAAGAACATAGCATCAAATTGAATCAAGGACCCAATTTAATTAACCAAAAAAGAGGAATGATGAAGAAGGATTAGATCACCAGGTGGACATTGAAAGATGCAAACTTTCAATAGCATGACTTGTTTCTCTACATTAATAAAAGCAAATGGGTAGATGACCCTAAATTCCAACCTGTCTTCTTAACAAATTTCAATGCAACATGATGTGTTACTGTTCCTGAGTCCTTCTTGAAGAGGCTATATAAGGGACTCTCTTTTATTGTAAATATATCTCTTTTTTTGACAATAAAAAATGAAACTCTGCCCAAATTGAAAGGCATTATTGAGACTTTGAGCTCAGATTGTTGATCATATTT
Organism: Torreya grandis; assembly: GCA_037957365.1. Classification (NCBI taxonomy): domain Eukaryota; kingdom Viridiplantae; phylum Streptophyta; class Pinopsida; order Cupressales; family Taxaceae; genus Torreya; species Torreya grandis. The sequence goes on along the minus strand of JARHVA010003382.1, from coordinate 465,576 downwards.
TGTTATTGGAATAAGAAAGCAAGTGACTTTTTAGACTTTGTGCTGTGATATATTTATTATTGGGGAAACTACTCTTATGTCTTTTTCCTTAATATTTTTTTTGTTCCTTTAATTCAACAAGCAGAATTAGTGAAAGTAGTCAGGAAGGTGTCTTGAAGTCAAATGTGGAGAGACTTTTTATCCCCATAATTGCCTTTAGTGTGTTTTCTTTTTGTTTCTATGTAAATGACCTTGGGATGAATTTGTGCCCTCATTGTCCTTCATATCTCACTCTTGGGCAATTCAGGTGGAGACTTTGTGCTACATCTCAATTTGCTGGTTACTACATCCTTGGTTACATTTTACAATTACTACCTAGAGTATTCTTGTGGTTTGTTGAATAGTACTTCTAAAATAAGAGGAGTGATTTTTATCATTTCCCTTGAGATTTCTCCTTTGATCCACATGCATCATCTCTAAAAAAAGAGAGATGGATGGTTTATCCTACCCTTGAGTATTATTTTCTATATATATATATAGCCTATCTATAGGGAACCTCCCCTTGATGAGAGGAGAGATTACTACCCTTTTGATGTGGTAAACCTACACATTTAGATGAGCAATCTTCCTACTTTGGCTAATCAAGCCTATTTTATTTATCAGTACGCTAATCGACAAAATATTCAACCAATAATTTTTGGCAACTCTATTGGGGATATACATAATTTTATGCAATTTGGAACCTCAAGTTTTAGATTGAAACATCACCTGTGTCTTACCCATTATCCATTTATAGCCTTACCATCCTCCTCCACCTCTGTTATTTTATTTGGTCTACAAAAACTAGAGCTGCTGGAAAAGAGTGCGCAGTTTAAAGCCTCAAGCTTCAAACTAAAGCAAGGTCAATTCTTTTCCATTTTTGTTTCACAATCTGGCAGATTCAAGGTATAGATGAAGCCAAATGGCTAAAGGTATTGTTGACCCTTTATTTGAGCTGGTATAGTAAAGTAATTTTGATCTATTTCCTTCACGATCTAGTCTCCAACGTACCAAGAGCTTTCCTCCTACTAAAGTCAGATCTCCATTACCAGACAAAGTATCCACTTCTACTGTTGATAAAGCTTTGCCAATAATTACACATCTAAGATTTATTATTCCTCCTTTTCATAGTCATATAATAGTAGTTCAAGGCCCCTGGGGTAATGCTTTTGGTCCCCTCAATCATACTCCACCTCTACATGAGCTTCCACGTAGTTTAAGGAAGAATTTCCCCAAATTCTATGGTGATGGGAAAGTTCATCCTGATGAACACATTGCAACCTTCAGCATAGCTTGTGGCATAATTGGAGTAGAATTTGAAGATGTAGCAGTCAGGATATTCATAGAAACATTACAAGGTGCTGTTGTAGATTGGTTTTATCATCTACAAGCTCGATCAGTAACTGATTGGAATACCCTCAAAGATATGTTTGAAGCCAGATTCAAACCTACTGAAGATGCACATGCACTCCTGACTCAACTTACACATATGAATAAAGAACCTCATGAACCAATGAGGGACTTCATAGCCAGGTTTGACAAACTGAGGAACAAAATTCCTGTAATTGCTCAACCTACAGCTAAGAATCTCAAATGCTTCTTCATTAATTCTCAATTACCTAAAGTAAGTTTTCTTTTGAGACATGTTAGTCAAATAGATCTTGCTACAGCTCGACTTTTGGCCACTGAGGTAGAAGATGATCTCATCTTAGCAGGGAAGATAAGAAGAGATCTAAATAGAAATAGATCCTCATCATCTTCTAAATATTCATCTACAAGCACCACTAATCTAATGGTGCAAAAGCTAGCAAATGAACTGCTAGCCTTGAAGAGACAAATCACACAAGGAATGTCTTCTGCTCCTTCATATAGAGATATGCCAAGAAGGACATTTCCAAATCAGTCATATCAAGGCAATGCTGCCAGGAATCAAGGGCAGCCACATCATCTTCCTCCCCCACAAGGGAAACTTGCCCTTGAAGCTCCTCCAACCAACTCAGTAGTTGGATATTTGGAAATAGAACATGCTTTCTCTTTCCAACCTAAGTTTAAACAAGAAAATGATGCTAATATTTTCATAGAGGATCAAGAAAAATCAGCTGGTGACTCCCACATTAGTTTCTTGAACTACCAAGATGAACCCAAAATCAAAGGATAAGATTTTGATGGATCATATGCAGTGTTTACCAATTCCAAGAATTAGTCAGTCTAGCAAGCTAATAAAGAGAAGACAGAGGAACAACCTCAACCAGTAATTATAATTGCTAAGCATGGAACCACTCTGCCTTTCCAGTCAAAAGATCTGGTGATCACCCAAAAGGTAAATACATCAATTTCACCTTCACCTTCTACTTCAATTTCGCAAACCAGCCCTCCTCCCATCCCTCCTAAAACTTAAAAGGTTGAAATACCTTTCTCTGTACCTAGCTCAATTTAGCCATTTGACATTATTGATCATGTTAAAAAGACAAAAATACAAATGTCTAAATTTGATTATTTGTAGTCCAATCCTGATCAATTAGATAGGTTGGTCCAATGTGTCAAGAACCAAACCATCCCTACAAGAAAAGAGGTTAAGAAAATAATTCCTAATTCCCCAAAGAACATGCCCATTCTAAATAGTCTTGTTATTACTCCTCCAGCTACCCCTGGGAAAATAGAACCTTTCTATGTTTCCTTATTGATAAATGGTTATCAGCTCAATAATTACATCATTAATTTTGGGCCATCTGACAATGTCATGCCTTATAAAGTAGCTGAGTCTCTAGGCCTCACACTAACCAAGACATTTGGGAGATGTTTCTCCATGGAGAACAAGCAAGTACCATTGCTGGGGCAAATCAAAGATGCTCAATTTACATTTGCAGCCTTTCCAAACAAGAGAATCAAGATGACTATCTTGGTGGCTGACGTCCCATCATCCTATGGCATTTTTATTGGATGAAATTTCTGCAATGATGTGGGAGGAAAACTAAGCATGGACCTATTTGAGGCAAGGATCCCTATCCAAGGCATAATGAAGAGATTGCTCCCTGAAAAGGAGGCAAAATATGTGGTCACCCAAACATCAGCTCCTATAGCACAAATTCTATTTGAGTCTTCAGGTAGGGGTAATTATTTTTTGACCACAGAGAATGTTCATGTTTTTACAGATGAAAGTCTTGTATTTGATAATCTAGGAATTGATTCAAACAAGACTTCAGGAGAATTATTAGGGTGTAGTACAAATAAGGAAGGATATTCCATCTCTAATGAAGAGAAATATGATAGGAGATTAGCTTCTGATGATGCTTCGATCCTAAATCCAATGGTAGCAATTCTTCCACAAATGATGGAGTCAAGACTGTGTTGATATCTCCTCAAGGAGATATTCTTCCTTCATGCAATTTGTAATTCAACAACATCAACAACACATCTGAATGCAAATCTATGTTGCTCAGATTGAAGATTGCTCAAGATGAAGAAATCAAACTCCTTCACATCAAAGGAGATGCTAAGCTGATAGTTTGTCAGGAGTTTGATGTGGACAATCTAATCATATACTGGACTGAACTAGAAGAACAACTAATTATGGTAATGGACCATGCTGCTACAAATCAAAATCAGCCAAAGGAACTCTTTGCCAAGAAATCAAGGAGTTATGGATTTCAAATTAAAGACCACATCCTACCATGGGGCAAGAAGAAGAAAGAGCCAAGAGTAAGATGCAAAAAAATGGTTTCCTGGTGGAGAGTTCCATTTGCCCATCATCATTTTTGGGGACAAAATGTCCTCTTGCTGGTATATCAAGATAGAGCACTATTTTCACTATCTCTCAAGAAGCACCATATGAAACACTTCAACTCTTGAAGTATCAGATCATTATATATGTACATATGTATATTTGTATAGTTTTTAATTCTATTTTGTTTTATTTGTTTCCTTTTTTTATGCCTTTTATTTCTGGGTAGCATGACTCCATAGCCCAATGGTACACATGAAGACATTGGAGATTCTAGATTCTACTCCCTTTAATTATTTTTGCAATTGATAGAAGTTCCCCAATTGGAGCTAGCTGTTTTCCCCCAAAAAATATCACTCATTTTTGGGACAACATTTGAACTATTTCGGTCTTACAGACCAAAATTGTCTCTTCCCTTTTTGAAATTTGTCCTGGGCATTCAAATTCCTCATTTTTCAAGCTTCTCAAAAATCTACAAACTCTGTAGGCTTGAATCTACAAACTCTATAGGAAAATAAAAACTATGGACTTGGTTTCTACAAACTCTACAGGTAGGTTCATTTCTATAAGTTCAAAGCCTTCTACAGGCGGGTTCAATCAAAAAAATCAATTTCCAACACTTAGTCATTTTTGGAATTAGTTCAGTGCCTTCGTTTAATTAAAAATCTCCATCAACAAGCATCTAAGCAAGGATCCAACCATTGAACCGTTGAACCTTGAACCATTTTGGTTCAACGGGTTCAACAAGTTCAAAGGTTCAACATCATCGGCAAGAGTTAAGTGCTTCATCAAGTTTTAATAGGTTCAACATGTTTGGTTTAATGATGATCAAAAGGACTTAGCCAAATCAAAGGGAATGAACCATTGAACAAAAGCTTGGTTCAATGGTTGGTTTAATGTTTTTGTTCATTCAGTCAGTTCATTTAGTTAGTTCAAAGCTTGGTTCAATCAAAGGGATCATTGGCTTGGTTCAAAGCTTGGTTCAATGGTTGGTTCAAAGGAGCGGTTTAATGCAAAAGTTCAAGAGAGCCTCCTGAAGGACAAGTGCCCTTATAGAGGGCACTTGGTTGACAAAAGCACCCTTTAGAAGGGTCATTTTCAAGGAAGCCTCAAAGGTGAATTCTTTCAGATTTTTGTTTAAGGTAGTCCAAAAAGACTAAGGCATAATTCCTTCAGACTTTTTATTTGAAGGAATTCCTTTAGACAAAAAGTCTGAAGGAATTTGGGAAAGAAGTCATAGGAGGAAAGCCCAAAGGAATCTCCAAAGGCAAAGACAAATCAATCAAAATAATTTTATAGACTTTTTGTCGACGAGAAATGTCCACGGACTTTTTATCTATGAAAAATGTCCACAGACTTTTTGTCCATGGGAATTGTCCATTGGAATTGTCCACTAGAAAAGTTCTGAAAGACTCTAAAGAAAAGGCCACCAAAGGGCAGGTGCCCTTGTGGGGGACTCTTGACTGCCAATTTAAAGGACACTGACCCTTCATTAGGATGCAAAACAAAGGAGTTAGTGACCCACCAGAATAAAGAAACCTGAAGGGCATTTGAAGACCACTCAAAGGGAAGATACCCTTGTGGGGGGCTCTTCCTGACCCAAAGTAGATCATTTCTTAAGGCCTAAAAGATATGTCCCCTCTGGGAAAGCTCAAATGAAAAAACTAAAGGAATTGTCGAGGAAAGTGACGTGCCTACAAACATCAAAGTTATGACAATGAAATAGCCATTGATCCTTGTAGTTTTAAATCTACAGACCTGAATGCATTTAAAGGCTTTGAGACCAAGACTAGCAAGAAGTGACTATAGAATAAAGCATCAAATTGAATCAAGGACCCGATTCAATTAACTAGAAAAGGAGGAATGATGAAGAAGGATCAGATCACCAGGTGGACATTGAAAGATGCAAACTTTCAATAGTGTGACTTGTTTCTCTACATTAATAAAAGCAAATGGGTAGATGACCCTAAATTCCAACCTGTCTTCTTAACAAATTTCAATGCAACATGATGTGTTACTGTTCCTGAGTCCTTCTTGAAGAGGCTATATAAGGGACTCTCTTTTATTGTAAATATATCTCTTTTTTTTGACAATCAAAAATGAAACTCTGCCCAAATTGAAAGGCATTACTGAGACTTTGGGCTCAAATTATTGATCATATTTTTTTATTGGAATAAGAAAGCAAGTGACTTTTTAGACTTTGTGTTGTGATATCTTTATTGTTGGGGAAACTGTTCTTATGTCTTTTTCCTTAATATATTTTTTGTTCCTTTAATTCAACAAGAAAAATTAGTGAAAGTAGTTAGGAAGGTGTCCTAAAGTCAAATGTGGAGAGACTTTGTGTCCCCATAATTGCCTTTAGTGTGTTTTTTTTCCTATGTAAAGGACCTTGGGATGACTTTGTGCCCTCATTGTCCTTCGTATCTCACTCTTGGGCAATTCAGGTGGAGACTTTGTGCTACATCTCAATATGCTGGTTAATATGTCCTTGGTTACATTTTGAAATTACTACCTAGAGTATTCTTATGGTTTGCTAAATAGTACTTCTAAAATAAGAGGAGTGCTTTCTATCATTTCCCTTGAGATTTCTCCTTTAATCTGCATGCATCATCTCTGAAGAAAGAGAGATGGATGGTTTATCTTACCCTTGAGTATTATTTTTTGTTTATATATATATAGCCTATCTATAGGGAACCTCCCCTTGATGAGAGGAGAGATTAGTCCCCTTTTGATGTGGTAAACCTACACATTTGGATGACCAATCTTCCTACTTTGGCTGATTAGACCTATTTTGTTTATCAGTATGCTAATCGACAAAATATTCAACCAACAATCACCACACCTCCACTATCCATAATAGTAGATACTATAGGGTAGGAGGTAGAGTGTAATCACTAAAAAGTTTAACTCTTATAACCAAGTCTATAAAAAATATATTTAGAAGTGCATACCAACTCATGACAACAAGAGGGCATATAAAAACCTTTGGTATGCAATCAAACTATTCATACTATGCCAAAAAAATTTAATCAATTAGAGAGTGTATGGTTTATTTTTTAATGCTATCATAGTGGATTAAGATGAACCAAATAAATTTTAAGATCTAACATTTCAATAATAAAACCCAACTTAGGCCTATAAGAGGTTGAATAAAGTATTAATGCCACCTTTTAGACCAAATTATTTAGCCAATATGTACATATGGTGGAGTCATCTCCTTGATCTTTCCCTTTATATGAACAAGCAAACATTAATACTTAGGATCAATTTGAACTCAAATTTTTAGTTTATTAAGAAGACATCAAATCTTAAGAAAAACATGATAAATAATAAGTCAAGGTATAAAAGGTGAATAAAATGGCTATGAAGAAGTCTCAAAAACTATAAATGATGAAGACAAAGGAGGAGGAGAAACACAAAGGTATTGAAGACAAAGAGTAGAGGAAGAAATAAGAGGAGGCAAATAATAAAAAGGTCAATTAAGTGGAAACACAAAAAAAATGATGAAGTTATTGAAAAGAATAAGAAGTAAGAAGGAGAAGCTAAACAATGAATGTAACTAACAACATAAGAGTAACAAAAAAATAAGTAGTAGGTTAAAGAAGAGGATGAAAAAAATAAGTTGAATAGGAAAATTAATATTTTCATGTAGTGTACAAAAATAATGCATAAACTAAGGAAAAAACTAAGGTAAAAGTGAAGAAAGTGAAATAATCCCTATGCAGACAAGAAGAGTAAGTAAAGAAGTAGACCTAGGATAAAGAGGCCAAGGATAAGGCATAGGTAGATGTCAAATCCAAAGTGGATTCCAAAACCAAAAAAAAATTAGAGGTAGACACAAAATTGAAAGTAGAGGCATATGCCAAAGCCAAGGCATAAGCATAGTTCACCATAGAGAAACAAGTAAAAATAAATTAGGCAAAAGAGTCCTTAATGAAGGGTGTGATACCTAAATCCTAATAACCACATTATATAACACAAGGATTGAATTCCACCTAAGTGGATCCACAAGAAGAGGCATCTTATCAAAATAAATAATTACGTATCCATTGGTTTTGGGATGTACCTTTAACCTCCACTCACCAAATAAATTTGTCTCTACCAATGGAAAAAATCAAGAATGCACGTCATAGTTGTGACTTTGATTTTGGCTATAAACACAAAAGTGAAAGAAACAACTTTTGATGTTTCCCATCTTCATATATCAAATGAAATTTAATGAGTGGGTTAATTTCAAGAATGTATCACTCAGAAGGATTTAGACTTGGAGAAAAAGGTATGATAGCAAAGGGAGGAGAATTTATATCTACACCTTCACCTCACTAAATCATGTCACATAGTTGATAACACTTTCCATGCATTGATCACTCGAGTATTCAGTTACAAAGTGATGTCTAAATATAAGTAGTTCTAATCTCTCTTTTCATAGATAACAAAAGACAGGCTTGTGTAGAATATGCAACAACTTCTCACGTAGGGATAGAACATTAAGGTAGAGATAGTAATTTTTTGATCTATTAGAATAATATGAAAAAAAATTAGATATTATTGTGCATCAAGATAAAAAATTATCCCATGAAATGATTTAGTAAAAAATAAATATAAAAACCACATGGACTAAGGCCAACATATAACTTTCCAAGGTTGACAAGGCCAAAACTACAAGGAAGATCAATTTTCTACTTCTGACACACTAGACAATGCCCTCAAGTAGTCACTTTAATTAAGAGATAGTGTCATAAAAAATATGTAAATCTAAAAAAAATTAAATTTTACATAACATATTTTCCATTATTCAAACATTGAGACATTCAAATAAATTATAGGTAACACAATATATTCAATATAAATTATTGCACCCTACATCTCTACTCACAATCATATAAATTGAATAAATTAAAATTATGATCAAATTATAAGTACCACGACACACTAGGATTATTGTGGTGTGATAAGCAATTACTGTTTGGATAGTCTAAAAAATGGACTTGTCCCATTTGAATAGATCTATTATAGAGATCATTTAGGATCTAAAATTCATCCTTCCATCTCAACTTTATAAAGATCTCAAACATAAAAATATGGACACAAATAAATAGATTATGATCCATCTTAAATAAATACTATTATCACCAAATTATATATCCATGACTTCATCAATAATACCTCAAGTAGAATCATCTTCATAGCCTCCTTTAGTTCTTTCAATGAAGTCGATGCCACCACCTTATTTATAAATACTCTTCACACTGTAGTTTTGAAATTTCAAATATTTTTTTAGTATATAGGCTTGAAACATTAAGAACATGAATATATTGGTCTAATTATAAAGGGTTGTCATCTATTTATTCCAATCTACTGATGTATTAGAATAATATGAAAAAGTTTTGGATATGAAAACCTATATTTAGTTAAATACCCAAAATGGTAAATAAATATTGTTCAAGAGGTGAAAAATGGTAAATGACACCTTAATTGATAACTAAAAATAAAGTATTAAATCCAATCCTTTTCATTAGGAAACTCCATAATATCTTGTATGGACACACATCTCTTGAATTTGTCTTAGGATGTAACAATGATTTAAGTCTAAGAAAGTGTTGGGAGTAGAATAGGGATACAAAATTATAATGAATAGTTGTATGACAACTTTGCATTTCACACCATTTTATATGTAATATATTAGTTTTTTATATATATGTGAATCTCATTTTATATATACATTATTCATAATTCTAATATTTTTCCTGTAGATTATAGGGAAACATTGGAATATGAAGCAATAGAGTCTTTGGAGAGCTCTAGGAATACCACTCACTTTTATTGAAAAATAGTTCTAATATATATATATATATATATATATATATATATATATATATATATATATATATATGTATGTATGTATGTATGTATTCAAATATGATTCTCCTTTATGTTTAGTTATGTTAATTTTATTGATATGTCATGAGCTATTGTAATTTGTTTGTTATGAAAACACTTACTATTTTGAGTTTATTCTATTTATGAATCATGATCATTCTTTTTTAATGTTTTGTTTGGATTAAAGTAAGGTTTCTTTGCCAATTCCTCTTATTTGTTTCGATATTATTTTTTGAAAAACTATAGCATATTAGTTTTTATAACAAATACAAGTCACCCTTTCATCCAAATATATCTTACATGCTCATTTCACTTTTCTTTCACTCACACTTCTATCCTAATATACATCTGGAGGAGTTATTTCTTAGATGTCTTTAAGAAATATTGTCCTGTGGAGTTTAGGAGATTCATTAGAAAGAGTCCTTTTAGCCTAAATCTTGATTAAAACTTTAAATTATTCACAAACACAACAATAATTTACAAATCACTATTATCCAAGGGGGAAATTGAGGCTTGATGGTATCTTTACTTAGGTAAGTATATTATAACCCTAACTCTTTTATTTTATAAATATAAGTTGTTTATTGCTCAGAATATGAATGTGTGTATCCTTGGTTCAAGTTAAATAATTTATAAAATGACACTTATTCATACTCTTGGATACACATATGAAGATTTTATGGATATGAGATAGGTACTCAAATTATTTTATGACAATAAATATAACCCATTATGATGTATTGTACTACCTATTAAGGTATACCCTAAAGTAGTAGCTACTTTATTATTAAAATTATTGAGTAAAATGGTAATTTTCATGTTATGATTCCCTTGGATACACAAGTTATTTTTAGTACCATCTTCAAAATATATATGTGTCAAGTATATACATTGAAAAAATGTGGTCATAGTTATAAGTTTTCCATATGAGTATCCTATTTAGCTAGAGGCATTTATTCCTCCACCCTCACCACTATCATATTTGGTTAATCCACCTCTTTAGGTTAATTAAATGTAATAATTTATACATATTAATAAGATTCATGATACACATATAATTTAGAGTAAGACATTTGAATTTCTTAAACAACTAGTGATTCAACACTAATTACATCAAAGGGTCATTCATGACTCACAATATAAATCATTTAATACACTTCCTAAGCTAGTTTTAAATAAATCTTAGTGTGTTCCACAATGAAAAAAATAACATATTTATCCTAATATATAATATAGATTCACATGATAATATTTTACCTAGACTTACTCATTGTACACTGGATTTTATGAGTCATGATTATGATAATTACATTACATCATGAGATCCTTTTCTAGGTTTAAACATAGATACACATTACATTATTCTAAAATGAAAAGTGACAATTAACATGTTTTATATAGGACGTACACATGAACATCCCCATTGAATTAATAATAGATTAACATTTACAAATTTTATAAACATTTATAAAAAACAAAATTCAAAAATAAAATAGGACCTCAAGATGACATGTTTAGTAATTACCTTGGTCATTTATGTCATTTAACATATGTTTTTTAGATTACGTATTATCTTTCATATGTGCATTAATTTCATGGTATATATGAGTGTGGTGTAAGACATACATGTTTACATATGATACATGGATGCATAGCTAGAGAGAATTCATATACCCAAGGGTAATGCCAATGTTTGGGGCATTTGACTCCATAGTTACATTGACATAGATTATATCATTATATGAAATTTATATTTATCATGTTTAGATACATTCATTTCTTACACATGTCTTATTTTCACTTTACTGCTACATTTTATGGATATAACCCTTTTATACATTGTGACTTTGACTGAGATATATAGTGTAGACTAGTTTCACTTTTTCATTACTTCCTTTGTGTTATTTTATTATCATTTACTATATATTGTGTGTCTACCGTGGCCTTATGTGAAATGGTTTTTTACATTTTGTGGAACCCTTGGTGTCATGTGACATATGATTGTTTATTATCTATAGCCCTTAGTATTCTATGACACTAATTAATATTATGTTTCATGGCCATGAAATTTTGTGCATATGAGTGGATAGCTATAGTTTTGTATATTTATATTGTATAGTTTGTTGAGTTGTTTGAGTTTATGGTTATATGATCCATAATTTTGTTAACCTTGAAATCTTAATCAAAAATCACTCATGAGGTTGACTATTCTAGAGAGAAGAGTGGGGGATAATTCATGAGATTAAGATATCCCCTTGTTAATTTTAATATTGATGCTAGTTTAATCCAAGGATCAAGAATTCTAACCTATTTTAATCAAAGAGTGTAAACTGTCACCACTAGAGATTCAATGTATATTTGATAAATGCTTGTAATTCTTATTAGTTGGTTGAACTTGATTATTGATTATTGTTGAGCCTAACTTTAAAATTTTCAAAAATAGGGGAGAGTGTTTCAATTCAAAAATAAACATAAAGAAGAGGGAAATAGAAGAAAAAAAGGATATTTTAAATCAAGAAAATGCTAATGCTTGAGAACTAAAAGATGCCAAGTAATAGTTATAACATTAGGAGCCTAGATTAGAAATTGAAAAAAGCAGTTAACCATCCAATGGGAAAGCTTCTAAGGGACACTAACCTAAATTCCTAACTCACAAATTCTTAACTACATATAAACACCTCAAAATTCTTATAGTAGACTATAGACAAGACTTTTAAATTAATTTATATTTGTAAGCACATAAAGCAAAGAGCGTTCTGAATAAAATATAAAAAAAATACAAGAAAACTATATTAGCATAATCATAGCCTAATTAATAATTCATTAAGTGATAGACCATAACATTAATTACTTATCACAGAAACAATCTAAACAAGAAACATGGACCACATTCAATGAGTAGAAAATAAGGTCAAAATAAATAAAAGGATTCTATTACTTTTTTGATAGAGTTTCATTACATGAAAATGATGGCCCCTTATAAGGGAAAAAATTCCCCTTATATAGATAGATTTGTCCATGAAGTGCACTCAAACCAATATTGGTGTGTTTACAAATATTCAATGACATATGATGAATGTGGTTGATATTATGATAGATTCACCATCCTAAACTTGGTTTGTAGTTTAGAGAGCATGCCTATTAAAGGGTAAATTTTATCTTTTATGATCACTATTTTTATTTGGAGTTTTACCATACACATGCTAGGTGATGACTCATGCCATACTGACTACTTTGTATTGGACTTAGGGAGCCAATAACAATCATATTCAAATATTGGTGGTAGATTATAATTGGGATTATAGTGGGATTACCATTCCACCATGCCTTGTGTAAACATTTAAATTTAATTTAGAGGTTGATTAAATGAAAGATCCATCTCCAAATTCAAGATCTTATAGATCAATTCACCCATTTAATATCCATAAATATTTCACTTATTAGACTTTAAGTTGTTGAAGAACTAGTTCCACTTTGACAATGCTTGACACATAGTCCTCTTACAACTCTTAATAATTTTAATAGATAGATAGGCTATCAATATTAATCTCCTCATATTCTAATGTTACACTACCACATGGCTCTTCCTTATATTACCCTCTCATTCCCCTCACTAGGTCCCAAGTTTGCTTTAGTGTTTCTCATCTTCCTACTACATGGTAGTCCTTTGGTATTCCTGGTCATTAGATTTATTATTTGGGATTTCATCATCATCTCCACATGGTCCTAGGTTTTCCCCTATTGTTTTACCTTGTCATCATCATGACCAAGTCAATTATCTTCAACTTGCTAGGCTCTGTATGATTTCATAAGGATATTTCCCAATTCCACATGGTCCTAAAATTTTTCTCTCTTATGTCGATCCCTCTACGCTCCCAAGGTTGTGCCATGTGGCACAATCCCAGGCCCTTATGGGTATGGAAAATTTTAACTATATTCCCAAGTCTAATAAAATATTTACATTTCTTTAAGCTCTTATAATCTCAAGATGGTGCCACATGGAATAATTTTGGGCCCTCAAGAGCATAGATATTTTATACTATCGATCTATCCATAGGGCTTAGGTTCTTAGGATGATGGCATGTGGTGTAATCACATGGCATTGGGGGCTTAGGGATTTACATCATTTATTATCTCTCCATTAGGTAAGGTCATTATAATCATACCATATGGAATTATCTTAGGGTCTCATGTATTTAAAAAGACTTAGTCATTGTTTCAAAAAACAATTGACTTTAGAACTACTCATCAACGAGATTTGGACATGTGGAAGGATATAAGGGGTGAAAGTATTTAAAACCTATAGGAAAATAAGAAAATAAACTAATATTTTTAGTAAATCCAAATATTTTGGAAGTAAATTTTATTAGATAATCAATCAACCAATAGAATAATTGAAATCATTAATTCACGTGGAAAAAAGATTTAAGCCCAGACATTTGCAAGATAAAGTCTATAAAGAATGCAATAGAATGAAGGATAAATATAATTTATTCACAACTAGGCATATATCATCATGATTTATTGAATATTTATCTAAGTCTCAAATGAACCATTGCAATTATTAAGTTAATTTACTATGAAAATCATAATCATGAGTTATATTTCCAAAACAAATCCATAAATAAGTCCCAAAAGCTAGATGAACTTACCTAGAAGCTAGGTCCAACATTTAAATGGGAAAATACTAAGGTAATATTATCATGGACTAATAATTCATAGACATAAAATAATCTTTCAAGTTAGACTTCGATGCTCATAGATGAAACCTTAGATTGAATTGAGAAAAATGCAAAAGTCTTAAAAATAGGCACGAATAATAATTTGTAACTTATCATCTAGAAAACTTTAAATCAAGTTAAGGCTAAAGCATAGACATCAAAATAATTCCAAAAAGGCTCTCCAAACTATGTAAACTAGCATTCAGGTCAAAAAAAAGAGGGTCCTTATTTTGTTCATAAAAATAGGGCATGTTAGTGAAGGCAATAAGAATGATGACTTCCTATTGTGAGATAATTCCTAAGTATCTAAATAGTTCATATTTTATTATTCATGCATCCAAACATAATTTTTATTTACAAGAAAAACTTGAGATAAAATTTGAATACCAATCACTAGAGCCTTCTCCAACACATGACATACTAAGCTACTTTCTTGTCGAAGACCATTAGTGTGTCTTTTAAGTGAATAATCCATTTTATAGTTTCGCATTTACACATAATTCAATGGATCTATTCAAACAATTAGAACTTTTGATAGAGGAATATTTAGCAACTTGGCTTAAGGGGAAATGGAATGGGCATTGCTCTATTACCATGCATTGTTTGTATACATGAAATAGATATGTATGATCTCCTTCAAGACCTTTCTCCACTACCAACTAGGTGATAAACCCATGGTGGAGGTTGTATAAATCACCCTTTTGAATATTTTGTGATTTCACATGTTACATTCATTTTATTTTATTTTCTTACCCTTTTGAAATGGATTTCTATTCATTTAATTGAGGGTTAAGGACCAAGCCATGGGTTTAGGAAAGTTTATAAATTTCATTGATTAGTTAAGATAAATCATAAATGATATTGGTTTATGTTTTATTTAATTTTATGTTGAGTTCATTTGATGGATTTAAAACAATAAATAAATGTTCCTAAATCCATGTGATACACTAAGAATCATAGGCCACATTAATTCTAAAAAAGTAAAAGGAAATAGAGTATCTCTCACATAATGTTCAAGCAATTATTTAAATTAGAGTTTAGAATAATGTTGATGCTATATTCACACAAATAGACCCCTCATTTCATTAAGAACTAATAAATCAAGGGAATCTGAGATAAAATGATACAGTTTAGCACAAAATAAATGAGATGAGGCTAAACCTGATAAGAAGCAAAAAATAAAACAAGTGAAATAAGTATAAAGAAATCTAAGCTAACAGTAAGGGATGGGAAAAAAGGAAGTTAATTACATGAATTTTCAAGTGATAACATGCCTGATAATTAGTTATAAACCTATAATTAGGATTTTAAGAAGGATAAGGGGAGCTAAATATTTGTCTACATTATCCTCAATGACCAAAAATTACCCCACATAGATTTAATAATGTTATTTCAAGAACTCATTAAGCCAAGTCATATTACATAATTCAGTTATTTTATTGAAATTAATTTAACAAATAGAAATGGGAATAATCCAAAGATATTACCTTAGGTATACACCCTAGTTTTTTAATGAAGGGAAAGGTTGAACATTGATACATACCAAGACATGTTGATTAATCAACCTTAGTGACACTTTTCATTTATTGCCTTAGATAAGGAGACTGTGAGTTGATCCTCTAGTCTTAATAAGTGGTTTGACAATTCATCATGTTTCTCATATTTGGATTTTTGACTTCATTATTTATCATCAGGCTAGGTGATTGGTCTATAAATTTGTCTCAAAATGGGGATTTTCAAATAGAAAGCTTAATTCATCATGGCTTTGTATTTTTTTAAGTACATGTCCATTTTTTTTATCAAGGATAGATCAAGACAAACTAAAATCATAGATTATGACTATGTAAAAGACACACCCAAAGGGACAAAATAAATAACTAAGATATATAAGAAAATAAACAACTGAATTAAAACTAATATATTGCTAAGATAGAAAACAAGAAAAATAACCTAAGAAATCAAACACAATAAGAAATATACTAAACTAGTATGTACACTATACTTACCAAACTAGTTGGTTGTTTATTCTAAAGATGTAGTGGGATGGATAGTGAAGAATTAATGATTCAAGAGACACCTATACATTTCTAATGAAAGATCATTCCCTTTTAGATCCTTAATATAAAACATTATGCACTAACAACTTAGCTATTTGGTATGGTCCAATCCAAAGTGGATCAAACTTAGAATATTAACCATTATTATCATGGTATTTTTCCCATAGTATCATTAGATCTAAAATATTAAAGGACTTCACCTTGTATTTATTTTCAAACCATAATTTAAAAGTGATTTGATGCTTATTGAAATTATATAAGGATTCATCTTGACCTTCTTTTAATTCTACAATGACTAACATCCTATAATTTACCCTTTTATTGCATTTTATGTATTTATTCATTAACTTGTAAGATGGATATTGAGCATGACTATAATAATAGGCTTTAGTCCACCGACTAATAATAAAAATGAGATCCTAAGTTCTTGCTAATGTTTGGGGTGGTTATCCAAAAGGGAAAACTCTAATAATGAATACAACTCTTGAGGCCCTTGATCATGTTATTTCTCATTGATTTTGGAAATACATTCCCTAATGGGTAGTAATTGGATGAAAATATTAAATTCATCTCATTTTCATATGCCTACTTAGTGAATTTTATGGATTTAAATGCAATACCATTGTAAGTAACTAATGAGACAGGAGTCCCAAACTGAGTGGTCACATTTATTTCCATGAATTTGATCACCTTATTTTTAGTGTTATTCTTTATCACCACTACATTTGTCTATTTTGTGCAATAGTCTAAGGTAGTAAGTAAAAAATTATGGCATGTTGAGGAGTTGGTGTTAATAACTCCTATAAAATCTATTTCCCATTGTAACTGATTATAAGAGCATTAAAGGTGGATTTATGTTTTGATAAAGGTCTAATATTGATGGTACATTATAACATATGTATGGACATCCATGAATACGGTTGGCCAATTATATCCTACTTTAAATTTTTGTGTGCCATTGTATTTTCTATATGGTGAGGAACACCTAAATTCTCATAAAAATTAGCCATAATTTATTTAACTTTAGCTTCAGATAGGAATCTCATATATATGCCTTCATGATTTTTCTAAACAAAACACCTTTCCTCAACATATATTGTACCACTTTCATTCTCATATCTTTTTTTTGTTGGATTGAGTCCAAAAGGTAAGCTCCCATAGAAAATGTAATGTATAATTGGGGTGTACGAATTCTTCTACAACATTTACTCTTGGTCTATTTAATGCATAGTGATATTTGGATTAGTCTCAGTTATTAGTTAAGACTTTATCCTTTGACTAGCTTGGTAGGTTTTATCTCCAAATCATATTCTTTCAATTTAGTTTTTCATCTACCTTTTTTATCCCCTAGTTCATTCTAGTACAACATTTCCTTGATAATTGGGTCTAGAATAGTTTCATGCACTTTATTCCTAAGAATATAATACATAAATCTTTTCATAGTATTGACCAAATCATAGATGTGTTTATCTGAGGTAGAGTATCTTAGTTATACATATTTCATATTGTTACTCATGAATATAACAAGGTGTTCTTCTCCATCCAACCTCTGCATGAGATATGTGATAATGGTGTGCTCAAAGACAAAATGTTAAATGTATAAATATATATCATAATCCAAACTGATGAACAATGATACATTAATTATGTAATCCTTTATGTCTTGAAATTATTTCTTCAACTCAACATGCCACCCCAATTTAGTGTCCTATTTCAAATATCATTTAGAGGCTTCACAATTTTAGTAAATCTAGAAATGAACTTGTGAATAAATTTGATTTTACTTAAGAAATATTTCATATCTATTTCAATGTTAGGTTGAGGTAATTTATAAATCACTTTAACTCTTTCAATTTTAATATCATTACCTTTTTTTTGATGATATGACCAAAATTCTTACCTTTGGCGTCACCAAACATGTTATTTTCTGGGTTCAAGGAAGTTCCATAACATTTGCATCTTTTAAACACTTTTTTTTAACGGTGGATGTGATATAACCTACATTTTGAAAATATGGTTAAATCATCCATGTATATTACTATGCACTTACCAACTAGACCTTCAAATGCAAAATCCATTTCTCTTTCAGATTGCACTCCAATATTGATCAATCTAATTGGAATTCATTTGTAGGCACATGTGCCCCATTTTTGTTATGAATGTAGTTTTAGTTCAATTTTTAAAATATACTAAAAATATATTATATCCTAAGAATATTTACAATAAATACATCATTTAGGATCTATTAACCATCTAAACTACTTCATCAAGGGAAGGGAGTCAATAATTATCCTTATTTGAAACTTTGTTCAAATTTTAGAAATCTATGCACTCTAATTTAACCATTTTTATTATATAAAGGTACTAAGTTTTCCACCCAAGTTGAATGAAAAAGTAGGAATACTGTTCTAACAAAAAGGATCTTGTGAACTTCTTTGTATATTAACATCTCAAGGATTGGATTCATAAGCCTCTATTTATGCTAAAATCCTCTTTGGTCTAGCTTAAGGGGATTAGTGTGAGTGATCACCTTAGGTAAAATACTTTGAGGTCCTGATAGGCCTAAGAAATTACATATTTATAACTTATAAACAAATGTTAGAGCTACTCAACCTTGGTGTTTGTCCAATCAGGATCTATGCTAATAGTTTATAGTCTTTTCAAGGAACCAAGGTTGATGGTTTGACACATATTACTTGTAAATTTGGGTTTATTAATTTTGGTCATAAGGATGAATGTGTCAAATATATTTTTTAGATATACCATCCCATTTTTTATTCAATTACCATTTATATTTATAATTTCCTCTTTATCGATTTTAGCTCCAGGATTATCTCTTTCCTATTCATCTATTATTTGGGCTTTGAATGCCCCAACATTATTAATGAATTAAAAAATTTGTTCATCAAATTATCTATAATATAGGTGTATGTAATCATAAATTCATCATGTCCATAAATAAATCTTGGATCGAATGGGATATAGCATACCTACACTTTCAATTAGGGGAATACAATTATTAAGCAGGAGCATGACCAATATGAGGATCCACTAGACCCAATTATGGGACCACTTGTCACAACATGCCATTTGAGGTAGGGTTAAAAAACCTAAAATATATAACAATCACACAAAAACCCTAAAAGAGTCCTATGATTTAATATTTCACTAATAATAATAAAAGTAAACCTAATCTAGTGCACACTAAATCTTATGACACAAAGTGGGGTTTAGAAAAAAAACAAATAAATAACTAAACTAAACATGTATAGAAGACATATAATCATGTCAATGTATATGTAATACTAATACATGGAAGATTAGAATAAAAATAAACTATCTATCTAATATTACAAAGAAGGATTAATGTTAAGAATACTTACCTTTGAAGATGAACCCACCGAGTCTCAATCTCCCCCTTGGCTAAGGTGTTTCTCAAGAGATTATTATGGTATGTAAAGATAACTAAGATAAATTAGATCTAGGATACATAACCTATACAAGCATCAAAAAGACTTATCCATAAGATGAGATCAAATCTTTAAAGAAAGTATTGAACCCAAAATCTTTATTCCCCAGGTAGAATGGTTAAGAGGCAAATGTTAATTCACACTTCCTCAATTAATTATTTGCTCTTATGAAATGGTGGTAAATGACCTTGTATATATAGTAGTAACTTACCTAAAAATCATGTAGACATGTTGACTATGCTAGGTCAACCTGATTGACCTAGCACATTTTAAGAGCTAACTCTCTAGGTTTGTGCTAGGTCAACTGATAGGCTAACAAACTAAAAGAGAGAAAAAGTCCCTAAATTATACTACGTCAACCTGATTAACCTAACACAACTAATAGGTAAAAAGGGTGCTAAGTTAAGAAATGAAGGATAAAATATAACAATTAATATGAATAGATATAAATGAGAAGAATAATCTTGGGTTTAATGGTTTTAGGGGGTTAGTGTGTGGATGGCAAGTGGAAAAAGGAACAAAAATCTTATGGAGCATCGATGGCATGCTCACCCGTTTCCTAGTGTACCCTTTAAGGCATACACTTAGAGAGATTGAGATTCAATGGTTTCCTAAAATATATGAAGTGTTAGTAACCAATAAAAGTTGGAAAATATTATGTGTATACATATGCCCTAGTTGAATCTCATCATGTGTCACATAAGTGTAACATGAGATGGTACTTCAAAATAGAACATGATAAAACATAATTTTGATGCTAAATATGGTGTAGTAAATAGTAAATAAGATGAATTAAAGGATATAATTGAAAAACACACACCTTTAACTTACCTTAGTGTCATAGATAAAGAATTAGACTACAAGAAATGTGAAGGTGTCTAATGTAGAGTACACTAGGTGAACCTATAGAAGTTAATGCAAGAATAGCCAAAAAGCAATCTTTTTAGAAGATAGGTATATAAGAGAGAGAAATATTTTTAGGAAAATTGGTAAATTATGATTGGTAAGGAAAGGTTTTAGAATATTTAAGTCAAATGAATGACAAAATGATGGTAAATAAATGATAAATTATTGGCAAATGAATGACAAATGATATGCAAATGAATGACAAATGATAGGAAATGAATGACAAATGATTCGAGAACATGCAAAATATATTGGAAATTATTTAAAATATAAATGGAAAAAGGAATGTAGAACATACTAAATCACATTGGGAAGCATTTAAAACATGAATGCCAAATGAAATATCAATGCAAGACAAATCTAACAAATATATGTAAGAAGGTTAAAAAGTAAGCTCATGTAAGATAGGCATGAAAGAATCAAACATAAAGAAAAATAAGAAATAATGTCTAATGAAATATAATTCAAGGTGAAATATTAACATTAAGAAGGCATACATAAAGAGAAAAAATGAAATAATGTAAAAAGGGTGTGGACTCAACTATCCTCAATAGAAGGGTAGAGCAATAATGACAAATGAAAGAAAAGAGTGATCCATAGTTACTCAAACATGTTGCTTTGCATTGAAAGATAGATAAAATTGAAACATAGTAGTGTTATCATGTTTTTAAGAGATGAAGAAGATGTAATTAAAGAAGAGGTAAACTAGATTTGGAATCATAATTTGCCTATCAAGGGGGAAATGAAATGGGTAGAGGGGAGAATGAAGGAAAAACCAAGGTAGAGAAACTCTTTATCGAAGTCAAGACACTCAAATTAAATTTGTCAAAATAAGAGGAATTTCAACCTTAAGGACTCTAGAGAACTTATCCTATCCACACAATTCTTGGGTAAACAAATGGAGTATATAAATCATCCCATGAAGGCTATATGCATGAAAAGTAAAATGGACCTATCTCCCCAATACATGTTCCCCATTATTTAGGACCCCTTACAAAGTTATCAATTTACTGTGATGATTAGGTATTTGCATGAGAAAGTAGGTAGCACCATATATTTTTTTGAAATCCCCTATTCCAATCTACTAGCCTACCATACCCCAAAGGACTTTAGCTCTATGTGAATCTGACTATGGAGTTTGAGCTTCAATTGGAGAAAAGAGATGTGTTTTTAATCACATGTTTTTGTGTTAATTTGAATTTTGATATTTTTATGTTTCCTTTTAAATATCATTGCCTTTTTTTGTAAATTATTTTAATTTTAATAATATTTTGATGTATTTTTCTATTTCTCCTTTGTATAGATTCATAAAACCAAATATGGGTGGTAAAGATGATTTTAATTTTAAAACTTGGGATAAGGTTGTTAAGAGAGAGAAACTTCAAAGATCATGGGATCTAAGAGTCTAATATATATAGGTTAAATAAAAGTGCTATCTTGACTTTGACCTTGTTTTATCTAATGAGGAGATGAAAGAAAAAGGAAACTCAAGAGAAAATAATAGACGGAACAATTTGAATTTCTTCAAATCATAAAAATATGTGATAGAGTTAAAAAATGGATATAATGACAACAAAGTGTGATTCCTTATCATAATAATGTGGGAAATGGAAGGAAACATGCTAACATATATTTTTATGAAAATTTTATCTGAAAAAAAAACAAAAGCTAAAGTTGAGAACAAGGATCAAGAAAATGAAAAGGTGGTAATTTTATGAGGATGGTCAGGTACTATCCATGGTCTTACAAAGAAATTCATAAAATAAAATACCACAAGAGTACTAAAAAATAAGAGAGAAGCAAGAAGAGGGAGCTTTATTATACAGAAACTCATAAAAAAACCTCAAAGGATGACAAAATAGCATTGGCAAGCAACAACATGAGAAAAATAGGTAAAATACATGGTAATTTTGTGAGGGGTGTTGGGTCCTATCTATGGTCTTATGAATCCACTCATAAAAGAGAAACCCATGAGGGTGACAAAAAAGAAATGTAAAAAAATAAAGAAGACTATGGTACATCAAGAGTTGAATGCTAAAGAAAGGGGAAAAATGATCATAGAGCTACCAAGGTAAAGAATGACATAAAAAGACAAGAATAAAAGAGAAATATAAGGACAAAATCTAAAATAAATGTCAAATGTGATGTGTAAGACTACAAAAGAGTGTAAAGGACAATAATGATGCTAGTAAATGAAAGGAAAACAAGGGAAAATGCATAAAAACAAAGAAACATGAGACAAAAGGAACAAGTAAGATCTATATTAACATCAATATCAAAGATGAACATGTGACATATAAGTTTATAAGTCTCAAAATCTTTATTAAATATAGATGTGTTTATCTTTATGCATTTGAGGAGATGAGTGGTCATCGCTAGATTCTAAAAACGGTAAGTGGATGTAGGGATGGGCATCACAAGATGTGATAAAATATATGTGGATGGGCATCATAAGATGCCCCAACATGTGAGTTGGAGTGAGGTAACATTAAAACATCATAATGATTTGTATTGGATTGATATGTGCATTCTAAGATAGGTAAATGTGTTGGTTTTTTAGATTTTAAGGATGTTGAATTTGACATACGATGTTTAGGAGAGGTATGCTGAGAGAAAGGAGGACCATGTATGATATGCATTAGAGTAGGAATTTGAAATATTTACTCTTTTGGTTCATGTGACATAAGATTTTGAGGTTTAATAGATGCCACAATACGTTTAAATTTGTTCATGTTAGCTATCTTTTCCTTATTGGTGTAGGAAGACGAATCAATTATGGTTTGAACAAAATTAGCAGATGGTGTATAGGTATAGGATGATTATTTTTGATCATTAGGTAGTTTATTTTGAGGTGATTATGGTGCTTGATATTAAATTTGAGAAGATTGAATATAATCTTGATAATATTATTTAGTGAGAATATCAAGATTGAAATGTGGACCAAGCAAGGAAGAATTAAGAAGTCAGTGAAGCTCATGACAAGATTCATGAGAATGACCTATAGTAGCATACCACCTATAAAATTTATCTAGATTGTAAAATTTTAGAGGGGGTTTGGAAGGATCAAAGATCATGGGTTTAGAGGGTAAAAATTTCTCCTTAAGTTATTTTAGACTCAAGGGAGGGTGGATTAGGTTAAAATTGATTAAATTAGATGCTCCACTTTGAGGTTAGGGAGGCTTATATTAATCAATGGTATGAGAAGAATATTTTAAAGATGATTTAGTAGTTGTTTGAGGTGTTTCAAATTGAATCATAAGAAATTCTTGCCTTTTTTCTTTGTCTAAGGCTTCTTATAAAGTTTTAGGTGAAAAGATTCAAACTTTGTATTGAAGAGGAGTCTTAAGTGTTGTGATAAATAGTTTTAAAATAGTTACATAATTCATGTTATGTATCTAATTTATGAGTAAGATACTTCCATTGTTTGATGAAAGCATGAGTAAATTCATTATGAAGTTTCTTGTCATTGATTAAATAGCTAAGGTAATTTTTAGGAAGGTCATCATGTTGAAATTCTTTCACTAGACCATTAACTAAATATTCTAGTTGTGAGATGAAATGTCTAGGTAGTTGGTTGTACCATTCAAGTGCATCATCAACAAAGGTTTTGGATAAAATCTAGGTGGTAGCAAAGGTGTTAGTTTGGACCCATTCATTATAGAGATTTCCAAAAGAATTAAGAAAGAGAGTAGGGTATTTATTACCATTATATGTGATAGCTAGAGAAATACTTCCAATATATATGGATGAAATAAATGGAGATACAGGTTTATTTTTAGAATGTTGAAGCATTTTATTATTTATTAGAGGCTGAGGGATGATATTCCCATTGGAATCTATAAGAGGAGGAGGGAAAAAATTTTGATTTGGTTGAGACATGATGACTTGAGGTGGTTGAATAATCATGTTGCATATATGTTGTTTCATGTTCATCATTTGAGATTGATTGGTTGTTTGCATGATATTCATTTGTTGAATTACATGGGAAAGAAGTTGAGTTGAATCAATATGTGGGTTTGAAGTTGGGGTATTACTGTTGATAGCAAAAGGATTAATAGTTTTGGTGGGAGGAATATTGTTTGTAGGTGGAGGATTCCTAACATTAGTGTTAATTATGTTAAGTGTGGTAGAAGAATAAGGAATCTTGGAAACTCCACCATTCTTGAGAGGAGTGTAAATAGTATTATCATCAAGATTCTTGAATATTTAAGAACCATCTAGATTATCAATTTGAGTATTATTATTTGGTGAATGAATCCCAACATTGGTATTATGAGGAGGATTATGATGAAGTATCTCAACTAAATTGCACTGTGTAGTGAGTGGTTTTAGTTTAGGGGAATGTGAAGGAAGAAATTAGATAGTCTCATAGGAAGTAAATAAATAAGTGAGATTATTATCCAAATCCTTGATTATGAAATGTTGTAGACTAAGATAAAGATGATAAGATTCCATCAATATGAAACAAGATTAGATAGCCATAAAAGAAGAATAAAAAGTGAAAAAAAATAGTACAGGGTCAACTAGGTCAACCTAACATAGAAATAGGGACTGCAAAACTATACTGGATTGACCAAGTTGATCCAATATAATGTATAGAGACTATAAGAAAAGGTGAAAGAGGATAAAAATAGTGATAGGTTGACCAAGTAGACCTGGTACAATGCACAAGATCTTAAAAAGATATGAGGTTGATAGGGTCAACCTAGTGCACCAGACAGGTTCCTTATTTTGCTTATATCTTTGGTTTTACTCATCCATTTTGCAAAACATAAAATTCATTGGATTCATGATGATGTAGGGAATATGATAAAGTTGATATTAAGTTTTGTATTAAAACAAAATATTTTTCAAGTAATTTAAGAAATCAGTAAGTATTGAAAGGGAAATAAATAATGAATTGAATTGATGTTAGCCAATCCAATTGATGCATACAAAGCAAAACCTTGCACTAACATTGGATAATGCAATATTTTTTACACACAATTAATAAAAGAGATAGAATAAATTGAAAGTAAATATAGTTAATTTTTCAACCTAGAATGTTGATTAGATTACTAATAATGATTCATAATGTGAAAAGAAGATTGGCTATAAGCAAGATACTAGATATCAATCTATGTATAGTTTTAGGTAGTTTGGGCTAAAAGGGATGGTAGTGGTAATGATATAGGGATTTTATTAGGGCCTACCCCTAAATTCACACAAAATAATAATAAGGATAACTGGTGCTTATCTAAAATATACCATTAACCATTTTTTATACTTGACCAGAGCATCAAGTCAACTTCCACTTTGGTGATGAAGTCCAAGTAGGTTGGCTTAGGTAGTCAAATGTTAAAAAGCTTGTTGATGTTATTTGATTTGGTCATATGTGAATATAATATAAATAGTGAAACTAAGAGATTAATTTAAAACCACCTAATTAGACTATGTGAGCTATTCTAAGCATGCAAGCAACTAAAAAGAAAGTGTGAAACTAATTATTATCATATAGAGGTTAATTTTAACTTTGAAATAAGGTATAATATAGACACTATATGCACAATCATATAGAATAGGTTCAATAGGTTTGAACCTATACTATGAAAGTAGCGTCTGAAAATGAACTAGGTTTGACAAGTCAACCTAGTTATTCAAACAACACACAAAACATAGAACCAGGTTAACAAGGTTGACTTAGTTGACTGTGCAAGGGTAATATTAAAGACAAAAAACTATGAAAGGAAATAAAAAAGAGGAAAGCTATAGATAAATATAAACTAACCTTGGTGGATCAAAGATTAAAATGAATAAGATTGTTGATCAATAACCTTGGAGAAAACTATCAAAAACCTACAAAATGGGTCAAGTTGGTCAATCAAGCTATACAAAAAATTGCTAAAAAAGTGATAAAAATGTAGTAGGTCAATTTGGTCGACCTACTCAATTAAAATAGAAGTCTAAAAATATACTAGGTCGATCTGGTCAACTTATTAGTCTAATTTGGAAGTATATAAAAATAAAACCCATACTAGATCAAGCCAATCAATCCAATTTCCTATTTTTGAAAACCTATGCACAAAAAAAATAGGTTGACATAATCGATCTAGTATGTAAAAATATATGATAAAAATTATGATCAAAAGAAAATGAAAGAAAGTGAAATAAATCCTACAAGGGTTAGTTTCACATTGGATTCACTATAATTTATGTAATCAAAAATGCATCATGTCTATAAATCAATCTTGGATTAGATGGGATAGAGCACAACTACACTTCCAATTGGGGGAATATAATTGTTAAGAAGGAGCATCACCAATCTGAGATCCACTATACCTAATTATGGGATAACTTGTCAAAATAGACCATGTGAGGTAAGGTTCCAAAACCTATAGTCTAACATAATTATCACAACAACCTTAAAATATTCATATGATTTAATATTTCACTAATCTAATAACAAGAAAAGTAAATCTAATCTAGTTTAAGCCAAAGCTTGTGGACAAAGTGGGGGTTATAAATAAAACAAATAAAAAACTAAACTAAACATGTATAAAATACATATACTTACGTCAATGTATATGAAATTATAATACATGAAAGATAATAATACAAATGCACTATCTATCTAATCTTACAAAGGAGGAATAAAGTTAGGAATACTTACCATTGAATATGAACCTATAGAGCCTCAATCTCCCCCTTAGCTAAGGTTATTTTCAAGAGATTGTCATGGTATTCAAGGACAACTAAGATAAATCAAATCTAGGATACACAACCTATCCAAGCATCCAAAAGACTCATCTACAAGATAAGATTAGAGTTCCAAATAAAGTATTGAACCATAAAGCTTTATTCCTCAAGTATAATCCTCAATAGGTAGATGTTTGTTCATAATTTTTCACTTAATTATTTTCTCTTATGAAATGGTGGTAAATGACCTTGTATATATAGTATTAACTTACCTAAAACTCATTTAGACATGTTAGCTATACTAGGTTGACCTAGTTGACCTAGCATATTTTTTAGGCTAGCTCTATAGGTCTGTGTTAGGTCAACCAAGAGGCTAACAAACCAAAAGAGAGAAAAAATACCTAAAATAAACTTGGTCGACCTAGTCGACCTAGCACAACTAATAGGTTAAAAGGGTGCTAAGGCAATAAATGAAGGATTAAATATAGCCAATGATAGGAATGGATAAAATTGAGAAGAATAATCTTGAGTTCAATAGTTTGAAGAGGCTAGTGTGTGGATGGAAAGTGGAAAAAGGATCAAAAATCTTATAAATAATCGATGGTCTTCCCACCCCTTTCTTGATGCACCCCTTCAGGCATGCACTCATAGAGATTGAGACTCAATGTGTTCCTACATGATACAAAGTGTCAGTAACCAATAAAAGGTTTAAAATATTATGTGTATACAAAAGGGACAAGGGACTAATTACATAGTGAATTATTGAAAATCAATATGATATAATGGGGATAAATTTGTAGTATAGGATGCTAATGAACCAACAATCAAATTTTTTTCCCTAGGGTTGAGAATGATGTTAAATATAGTAGACATATCAATTAAATCCCATGATCTATGATTGTAGATCTTAAGGTAATATAATTTATAATGGAATTTAATAATGACTTAGTTTACAACTAGTTCAAAGTCACTAAATACTTTCGCTTATTTAATTTTATGCTTTAATTTAAATTATAGGCCCATAAATAATGCATCATATAATTGTAACCTATAATCATATAAATGTTTCTTACATTGGGGATCAATAATCAAGAATCCAAATCCATAACCTTGTTTAGAGTGGGCTCTATCCACATATAAGGACCACAACCTAGGAATCTAAATATCATCATTAGTCTTGTTTATAGAAGGTTTTATTTCTAAAGTGTAGATCCCTAAATCAAAATGCACTAAGTTTATGTTTGTATTGAATATGTTATATTATCTGATCATGTGTTTCATCCTTGGCTCTCTATCTAATATTTTTTTGTTTACAATTCCCATCTAAGGTAAACGCATGTGATATAAGTCATTGGCCATGTGCCCATTCAAATATTTAGACCAATCATTATTGAGAAACATTTCATATGCTTTGGGAATGTGTATGATTTAAATATATATGACTTTTTGGATCCTAGGTTTAATTATAATTACATGTGTAAATTGAGTAATTTTATTACTACCTTAAAATTAGACTTATCTATTGATACCATGACCTTGTCTAAATTAATAGGGACCAAACATAGTTTATCATAAATGCCTTTAAGCATTACATTCAGTGAAGCCCTTGAATATACTAAGCAGTTGTACAAGGTTTTCTTGAAAAACCTAATCATTAGGAGAAATGGGGGTAGTTTAGTCTTATTTTTATGGATAATCACATTGGTATGAGATCTTTTATACTTGGGATGGATTGGGTTTTTAGTAAGTGATTTGAGTAAAAGATCATGTTGCTTAGTTATTTGAGAAAGCTCATGCAATTTGATGGTATTTTTCATATCTTCCATGATACTAGATATATTTTTTCCTCAAGATGGATAAATATCCACATGGGATTTGTGTTCATTAGAATTTATATGTGGAGGGTCATTCTTAGCCTTAGGATCAAGGAGAGTTGCAACATTATTTAGAGGAGTTGAGGTAGCGATGGGTTGTTGTTGCTATCAATTCCTAAAATCATAATTAATTATTTGAAAATTTTACAAAGCATGCACTTCAATAACACTCTCTTTTGGTTTATTATCTTATTGGCTATGGAAATTGATAGTTTACAAAACCATGTCTATGATAAGTGACCTAACCGTCTTGGATGATTCAGGTTGGTATTGCACTAGCTCATATTCTTCCATTCCCCTTTGGAAAATATTAAAAGAACTATATAAATTGAGACAATTGTAGGAACTAGGATTTTGTACAATAATATTTGTTATTTAATGCAAGAGTATTTCCATAATCCATTGAATTAGCTAGAGATTTTTTGAAAAAAATAATGTATTCATTTTTAGACCAACATTTCAGTTCATACTACATGAACCATCATCAGTGTATGAGAATGAATATGTAGTTTTCATACTAAGAAATTACTTTATAGATATAGTAATGGGGCCCAATGATGTCAAAAAATTAATACACATTTTAAAAAAAACTCTCTAGCTAATAATATTTGTGCTCATGTAGGTATTAAGTCCCCTTTCTCATTCCATCCCTATTTCACCTAATGCAATTAATTTTAGTGATTACTATTTTAAACTTTCCCCATGTAATTAATTTGAATAATTACTATTTCATTTATGTAATTAATTTAATCAATTAGAAATCATACAAGCAGAAGAAGATTCACTTGAAGCATATTGACATGCTCATTTTACTAATATTAATGAAATGGATGTAGATTAATTTAAACTATTTTAATTTCATATATGTATCATTGTATGTAGCTTGTAATTTCCTTTACTATTTTTATCCATTTAATTACTTCATAAAGTGTGATGACATCCTTGTTAATAAGTGTATCAATTTTTGGGACTGTTATAGTACTAGGAAACCCACTAATATATCCTATTAATCAAATATTTTTCAAATTTTCCCATGTTTTAGGCAGTCCTTCCTATCCAAAAAGGAATTCTCACATTTTTTTGATTAATAGTTTGAAATATTCCAAATATTCTGGCATACGTAGTGGGACACTTTTTGGGCCTCATTGTTCTTGATTTTTTATTCTAGTTTATTTTTATTGTATTACATTTATTAAAATTTTCTCTTCATTTTCATTGAAGAAAAAAATAAAAAAATAATTTAATTTTTTTCTTTTTGAAAGAAGTTTTTTTTGTTTGCTTGCTTAAGAAGTTCATATATTATAATTAAGAGGATTAATTCATCATATTAGTCATGCTTATTTTCCACACCCTACCAAATCATAATGTCTTTAAAATTGACAATTAAATAAATCCTACTGAGGTAGACCCAATTAAATGTCATCACCAAGGGGAAAATGGACTCAGTATTATGGTCGAGTATAAAAAATTGGTTTTTATTATAAAGGCTAAGAACCTAATAGCCTTATTTCTATGGGTTCATGAACAGAGGTGTTAGGCCCCCATATTAAGCCATGTACTACTAACAACATAGTTTTAGGGGTCATTTTACCTTCATGTATATCAAGGATTCCAACTTTAAGTAAACCCAAAACCAAGCTTTGCTTACCACTTCTTATGATCTTTATTAATCCAATGCCTCATCACATTCTAGAACTTATTTCTTAATAAATTTAAAAATAATTAATTACATTTAAATCGATTGTGTATTTTATCCTCACTAAAATGAGATAAATAAAACAAGTTGTGTGCTTTAAAATTTATCTTTTGTTTTTAATACTTTATTATTACTTGGTTGTATGCAAAAACATAGAGACAAGCATAGTCACCACAATCATCTTCCTCAATGGAAAGTTTTCCAAGTCCCTACCTCTCCTAAATGCATTGAGGATGGTCTCCCTCATTTTTGCACATAGGGTGATCTTGATATTGCAAATATATTAGATAACAATCTAATTGCCCTAAATCATTATCTTACCATATGATCTATAAGAATGTCTATTTCCCCTCAAGGCTAATCCTCCCAATTTTTCTATGGCATGCCACCATAAACATATAAGGGGTAGATGGTGGTCATGGTTTCGCTTTTCATCAATCCATCACCACCAACATGTTGACACAACCTTTAGATACTCAATATCTATTAGTATATATTATCCCTTTTGTAACCATTATTTAAACACAAAATGTTACTATATGATAACTTATAGCTAATCAACCACCCTCTCCCACATTTCAAAATTTATTAGTCTCCATCTTGATGACACTCCATCTAATCCAAACATACATAACCTTGATTCACCAACACACCACTCAACCTCCACCCTCCACACAAAAATCCCCCTGAGTCAAACACTCAAACAACAAATCCATTTAGTTAATCAATACTAGATTCTACCATAACCCCTTAAGACTACTTATCTTAACCTATCCCAATAATAATTCCTACCACTACCATATTTTAGTATGTAGTCACATCTCAATTGACCATTACCACTTCTATCAGCTATCCCCTTTCACAACCACTCCTAACTTTTCTTTCTATTTATCAACATTTTCAAAAAAATGTTTTAGGAGGTATCCCTCAATAAAATGTCTAGCTTGACCTATTGTGCATGTTCATGGATATGATGGTAAATATATAATCTCATGCCTATGGGAAAAATAAAATGATTATAATAGTTAATTTAGAGTCTATGTTTCCTTAATTTGTTTCTCAACGTTTCAATACATAATCTTGTAGCATCATCAATAAAAAAAGAGCTTTAATGAAAACTCAAAAGAATTGACATGATAATATGATTCAAAAAGACAACCCATGGGAAGAATAAATAATAATTAATAATAATCCCAAAATATTTGATTAAAGCTAAGGATTTATCAATAATTTATTATTATTATTTTGGAGAAGTTTAAATAGAATTATTTCATAAATAATAAGTTAACAACTCAATGAATAGTGTTTAATCAAATTATTTCAAGCGCATAAACCTCATGAATAATTTCCCTTCTATGGAGGGACTCTATCTGATTGAAAATCATAATTATGGCATTTTTTCTCCTAATGATGATCTAAGAGTATGGATTGAAATGTTGAGAAAGAAATTTAGGAAATGTAGATTCTAAATTAACTATTATTATTTCTGATGTAATTATGCTTTTTAATTAGATAGAGTTCCTCCATGGAAGGGAAATTTTGAGTGAGATTCATGAGCTTGAAATAATTCGATTAAAGATTATTCACTAGGCCATTGACTTATTATTTTTTAAGAAATGTCATTTTAGCTTCTTCAAAATAATAAAACTAATTTATTGATAAATCCTTAGCTTTGACTGACTCCTTTGGGATTAGTATTAATTATTATCTATTCTACCCATGGGTTATCTTTGTGAATCATATTATCATATTAATTCTTTTGAGTTTTCATTAAATTTCTTTTTTTCCTAATGATGATCCAAGAGTATGGATTGAAACATTGAGAAATAAATTTGGGAAATGCAAATTCTAAATTAACTATTATTATTTCTTACATAATTATGCTTTTCAATAAGATAGAGTCCCTTCATGGAAGGGAAATTTTGAGTGAGGTTCATGAGCTTGAAATAATTTGATTAAAGATTATTCACTGGGTTACTAACTTATTCTTTTTGAATAAATGTCATTTTAACTTTTTCAAAATAATAAAAAGAATTTATTGATAAATCCTTAGACCAACTCCTTTGGGCTTACTATTAATTATTATTTATTCTACCCATGGGTTGTCTTTATGAATCATATTCTCATATCAATTTATCTAAATTTTCATTAAAGATCTTTATCTCCTAATTATGATCCAAGAGTATGGATCAAAATTTTGAGAAATAAATTTAGGAAACATAGATTATTAATTAACTATTATTATTTCCCACATAATTATGCTTTTTAATCAGATAGTGTACCTCCATGAAAGGGAAATTTTGAATGAGGATTTTGAGCTTGAAATAATTAGATTAAAGATTATTCACCATGATGTTGACGTATTATTTTTAAATAAATGTCATTTTAACTTATTAAAAATAATAAAAATAATTTATTGATAAATCCTTAGCTTTGACTAACTCCTTTGGTCTTATTATTAATTATGTTTCCCATGGGTTTTATGTTTGTGAATCATATTCACATATCAATTTTTATGATTTTTCATTAAATATCTTTTTCTCTTGATGATGATCCAAGAGTATGGATTGAAACATTGATAAAAAAAATTTAGGAAACATAAATTCTGAATTAACTATTATCATTTCCCACATAATTATGCTTTAAATAAGATATAAACCCTCCACAAAAGGGAAATTCCGAGTGATGATCATGAGCTTGAAAGAATTCAATTAAATATTATTCACTAGGCTATTGACTTATTATTTTTAATGAAATGTCATTTCAAATTATTCAAAATAATAAAAAGAATTTATTGATAAATCCTTAGCTTTGACAGACTCCTTTGGGCTTACTATTAATTATTATTTATTTTGCCCATGGTTTGTATTTGTGAATCATACTGTCATATCAATTATTTGAGTTTTCATTAAAGATCTTTTTCTCCTGATGATGTTCGAAGAGTATGGATCAAAACATTGAAAAACAAATTTAAGAAACGTAGATTCTAAATTAATTATTATTATTTCCTACATAATTATGATTTTCAACTAGATAGAGTCCCTCCATGGAAGATAAATTTTGAGTGAGGTTTGTGAGATTTAAATAATTTGATTAAATATTATTCACCAAGCTATTAACTTATATTTTTGAAGAAATGCCATTTCAACTTCTTGAAAATAATAAAAATAATTTATTGTTAAATCCTTAGCTTTGACCAACTCCTTTGGGCTTATTATTATTTATTATTTATTATTCCCATGGGTTGTATTTGTGAATCATATTATCATGTCAATTATTATGAGTTTTCATTAAAGCTCTTTTTTTTCTTGGTGATGATCCAAGAGTATGTATCAAAACATTGAGAAGTAAATTTAGGAAACACATATTCTGAATTAAGTATTATTATTCATGTGTAATTATGTTTTTCAAACATGATTACGTATGAATAATTCTATATTGAACCTATTAACCCTACCATTATAAATAGGCCATAGCTAGCATAGTGGGAACTTCTCATGTTTATGATGTTTCAAAATAAGGAAGACCCCCAACAACATATTAGGTAATTTAGGCATACTTATTACCTTATATCCCATGATGATGCCATTCTTTTGAGGACTTTCCCTATGTCACTAGAAGGTTAATTTATAGATTGGTATAGATCTATCCCCCAACATTATTTATTCTCCTTCAAATAATTATCTAAAATTTTCTTAGAAAACATATTGATTAATATCACAAGGAAATTAATAATCATGACCTCTACACAATTAGACAATTTGAAGATGAGTCTATTATGGACTTCATGGCTTGATGAGGCCTTCTAAATCAATTAACATTATCCCTTCCTCAACCTTAATTGATTGAGCTGATTTTGAGTTTGTGTGCAAAAATATCTCATCCACACTCTAAGTTCAATCATTTAAAACCTTTGACAAAGCCTTTACCATGGATCTTAAGATAGAGATATGAGATTTGGAAGAAAGGAAAGTTAATTTATGAAATAAATTTATTAAAACTAACCCTTCCAAAGGAACCAACAATCCTAAACCAAAAGGCATAACTAATGTTGTCGTCCTAAATTCATCTCTTCCATCAATGATAAACCATATAAGATATTCTAAGACATAACAAAAGAGAAAATTAACATTATTTCCACCTAGCCAATACATGCCCTTGGGGGAATATTACACTATTATTTTAGATAAACTATTAAAATTAGTAGTTATTGAACTCCCTTTGATTAGACCTATTTATGACTCCTGACTAAAACCTAATGGTATTAAAAAAGTGACTATTACATTTATCATCACATAGCTGATCACAATATCAATACATATCACTATTTCAAAACCCTGGTCCACAACCTCATCAATCGAGTGTAGTTGTAGTTAGATAATCCAAATGCTCCTTTAAATCAATACCCCAACATGTTTAAGAAACCATTCCTAAGTAATTAATCCTCATCTAATTTTTTACAAAAAAATATGGGAGGTATTCCAGATCAGGATGCCCATGTAATAAACAATATTCATGATCAACTTATACCTAAATAAGTTGATAATACACTTGAATCATATTCTATAGTACCAATAATATTAGACCTCCTTACATGAGATAATTTTTAACTACCTAAACTGATTAAACCCATTTCTACCATCCACTAAAGCCTCCTTAATCCCATTACATGGATCCTAAAAAAAAAGGGTTATCCAAATGCACTAAAAGTCACCCATAAAAGGTAAAAGATAAAAAATTTACTCCAACCACATGGGATATGTGCTTTGGTATGCCAAAGGGTAAAGTTTTAAAACACCCACCTATAAGGTTTGATCTCCCCCAAACATATAAAAATGAATATCCTCATAAAATTACTCCCATAACCTCTAATTGTTCTCAAAAGGGGAAAATTACTATGCCCTAAAGTCAAACTAAGGCAATCATATTAGGACCCCATCCTTCCTCTAAACTTAATATCACAATTATAGAATCATCTTTGAAGGTATCTAAGCTAGATAAAAAAACTTCTACCTATACTACCAACACTAATACCTCACATTAACCCTCTAAACTTATATTATCTTCATAGCCTATATAAAATACCCTTACCACCCATTAAAACCACTCATAACACCAACACAAAAAAGGAAAGTATAAAATTAAACATGATTTGAAAATTGATAACACAAAATATGACAAAACTAGACCAAGATCTTTTATGACCATCTTATTCCACCATTCTCGATCAACTTCTACAAACCTCCCTTATCATGTTACTTCCTATCAAACTAGTTAATCCCCATATCTAAAAACCAACATGGTATAGGGAGAACAAGATATGTGCTTACCATAGGATACCTAAACATGAAACTAAAAGTTGTAATGCTCTCAAAGGTTTAATCTAGAATATTTTTGATGAATATGATATCTCAATTGAATAACTTTACCCTGATCCCATCTTCAACCCAAACACTAAAACGATAACCATTATTGAGACTAACATAGTAAATACCATAAATCCTTTATAAGGAAAATAAATAAAAAAACATAAAAATCATGATTAATAGTCTCAAATATGTCCTTGATCAACTCCTTTCTAACTTCCCCTCTAGACCTTCAAGAAAAAATAAATCTGGGACATCAATAAATCCTCCACTATTTTAAATTGATATGATAAACATAGCCACAAGATATCAAATGTAGGCCCTAAAACCAAAAAACCAAATAAATCCAAAGTTTTCATAGCCAAATCTCATATCTCAACTATTAAAACCTCCATAACCTCCACCACAAAAACAAAAATATCCATTTCAAGGAAAACACAAAAGAAAAATTCCTTAAAACTCATAGAAATATCATTTTTGAAGTAACTCCATCAAACCCCAATCAAAATGTCCCTATATGAACTCATTGAGAATTACCCACAACATCATCAAGCCATGATAGAAGCACTTCAGGCCATCCAATTGAAACCCAATGAGACCTAACCTCTAACAACATTCATTTTATCTTTGAAAATGGTTACATTTATTAGTTTTAATAATTCAAAAATAGTCCCATTACCATCTGAAGACTGGGACCCACCCTTATTTGTCACTAATCAAATTAATCAATATCATATCAAAAGAGTTATAATTGATAATGGGGATAACATTAACATTATCTCATCACACATGTTTAAGCAACTTCAACTTCCAAAAATGGTTTTATCCCAATCCTAAGCTGTCTTATGGGCTTTCAATGATATAGTGGATCCTACTTTAGGAACCATTGTCCTCCCTATCTGATTAAGTTATCATTTGATTCATGAGTTATTTTATGTTATATAAGGTGAATTTAAATATAATATCCTCTTACGATTTCCTTATATCCATGGTATGCATTGCATTCTATCCACCTTACACTGATACATCAAATACGAGCATGAAGGCCAAGTCCATATCATCCCAGTTGATCCTCATTATTCAAAACCTAAAACCTAACCTTTTGACCTAAGGATGTTATAATCCCTATAAAAAATTTAACCCCATTTGCATCATGTAATAAATCATCGACTAGTTTGATAATCCCTTCATCATGAATCCTTGATAAGGATTCCCTTGACTCCATATCGCAAAAAATATTAGTATGAAAACAATAGTTATTGACACTTAACACCCTTTCTACTCCTTAAGAGTATGGGCACCTAGATAAATAATTTAAATATAATCTTATCCTTGGAGATGTTTTTTCTTTTAGTCCTTCTTTCCTCCAGACTCATTTAGTCTATGAAGGGATTAATTGATCCTCTTCATGTCTTGATGTCCAATCTCAAACCAAACCATTCTCCTTAAATTTATCATTCCTAGACAAACAACATTTTTCTAATATTTACTTACATTAAAATACTTATAAAGGCTTTGGTATGAGACATTATGAGAAGGGACCACATGATGTCACACTATGAGATTTTAGTAAACCCCATGAAAAACATAAACTTGGGTTTAATAAAATTCCTAAATCTATTATTGAAGTCACCCCCTTATCCAATCCTATACAAAAAATCATAGTATCACTATCTAGTGTTCTCACTAAAATGGATGATGTCATTTCCATCCCCACAACATTTTTTAGTCAAAAGACCTCTCACATATCATAATAATGGAGAAACTAAATTCATTCCTATTACCTATCCTAATATGAATAAATAATATTCTCCTACCAGCTCCATTTTTAGTGTCATGGTGATGATTCTATCTTGACTTACTTAGGTGCAAAAAACACAAACCTATGCAATTCTCTACTAGCTAAAATGTCTAGTCTTCAAAATGAAGCCAAATAGACATTAACATAGGGTCTTAGGATGACACTCATATTTTTAAGGCTAGTAAATATCTAGACCATCAAGAGCATCAATACTTCAACACATTATTAACATGCCATAGGATTCCCCTCACATGCCCCTCAGTATATTGACATGCCAAGTATTGAGCCTACTATCATCATTCATAATATTATCACCATCCCTAAAGCTAGACCATTAAAGGAAAAATTATGGAAGATATATCCTCACATTGTGCTCTTATTCAAACAATAGTTTTAATGTTTCCTATCCATTAATTTCATTTATCTAATAAATTACACTTAATGGGTGTCCAATATTTTTACTATCACAAAACCCATAGAGGGTCTTCATATTTGTAACAATTTTTGAGAACTCAACCTTGCTTATCTTAAATATGACTTTCCTCTTCCTAACATTGATCAAATAATGGATCTAACAGCTGGCCATAAAATATTATCACCTATGAATGAATTTTATGGATATAATTGAATCCTTATTACCCTAGAGGACCAACATAAGACTTCATGTATTACCCCCTATGGGTATTTTTACTATAAGGTTATGCCTTTCATCCTAAAGAATACAGGAGCCACTTATCAAAGAGATATGAATTATATTTTTCATGATATAATCCAAAATATTGTTGAATATTATGTGGATGAAATTATTTATAATTTAAATCTCTATAAAGACCATCTCTTTATTTTTTAAATAATCCTTGATCATTTAATCTAATTTTGTGTCCATCTCAACTCTAAAACTATGTTTTTGGAGTCTTGAACAATAAGATCCTATGTTTTATCATCTCCATTCATAGTATAGAGATAAATCTCATTAATATTAGGGTTATTATAGATATGCCACCTCCTCCAATATTAATCAAATATATTTTTGTATCTCAACTATTAGATCAATGTAAATCATTCCATCACCTTTAAAAAAAATGATAACTGGTTTGTTTGGAAATCTAATTGTCAAGAGGACTTTGAATCTCTCAAGCACTATCTCCTCTCCCCAACAATTCTTATTACTCTTGAAGAAGGGAAACCTTTCTTATTATATATTATATCCACCAATCATGCTCTAGGGGATATTCTTTCCCATTGTGGTGAATAACACCAAGAATAGGTAATTTATTACAGAAGTCGTAGTCTTATTAAATGTGAGACATGCTATAAACATATAGAAAAATTATGATTTTATTTGGTTTTTTTGGATTATATTCTTCACCATTATCTACTTAATCACAAAACCTATTTAATCATGAACATTGATCCCCTTAAGTTTATGAATTTGAAGCCTTACTAGAATCAACGTATGGCTAGATAGCTCATGATTTTAGCCAAAAGCTGACCTATAAATTACAACTAAAATTTATTTAAGGGAAATACCATATTTGATTAATTATTTGAGACACCTCTTAGAGGTGGCCAACCATATAATTTTGAAATTCCTAATGAATTTATCGCTTCCACATCCCATGTCAATCTTAATTATTAGATGACTTTTTTATTTGATGGATCTAAATGTGAGCATGGATGGGGAATTGAAATCATGTTGATACCTCAAGAGGCAAATCATATACATTTATATTTTTAAATATATTTTAACTACACTAATAAAATGGCAAAATATGAATCTTTAATCATAGGTCTTTGAACTACTTTAACCCTAGGCATTAAGTTACTTAGTATCTATGGTGATTCAAAGTTGGTAGTCAATAACATCAATGACATGTATTAGTGAAAGAATGACATCCTTTAGAAATATAAAACCTTATTAGATTATCTATTAGCCACCCTTGATCACTATGACATCCAAGCCACTCCTTGGTCAACCAACAAATTTGAAGATACCATGGCCTCTCTAGCTTTATTTATCCCTTCTCAAGAATCCTTTTTATCCTCATACACAAAATTAAATAACCCTCTTATACCATACTTGATCTTCCTACTACCCATAATGTGGAATAAAATCACTTAAATATATGGCACACATATATGTTTGATTATTTATCTAAAGGTAGTATCCCTCATGATTTATCTAAAAATGGTAAAAGTGATTTTTAGTTGTGAACCACATGTAATGTTATATTAGGGGGTGTTATATATAAGTGAGAATTCGATGGTATCATCCTTTGATGTTTCCATAATTCTAAGGCTACCCTCATAATCAAAGAAGAACATGATGAGCTATGTGGTGCACACCTTAGCAATCTATATGTTTCCAAAAAAATTGATGGATAGGTTATAATTTTCCCATTTTGAATTTAAAATTATTGTGAATATGTCAATAAATGCATCAAATTCCATCAACACACTAATCTATCACACATCCCTAGTCATGCATTAAGGTAGAAAGATGATTTTAGCCATTTTCTTAGTGGGGGATAGTACTTATAAGACAAATTAATCCCAAATATTCCCAATGTCATAACTTTATCATTAATGCAACTAAATATTTCACTAAGTGGGTGGAGGCTATTCCCCTTATTTCTACCAAAGTAGACAAGATTGTTGATTTTATTAATCATCATATTATATAATGCTTTAGTGTTCCTCACAAGATAAATACAGATAATGGAAAATATTTTAAAAATAAGTCCAAAAACTCTATGATTCCTTTAACATTATTATTTTTTCTTCACCTTATTATCCACAAACCAACAAACAAGCCAAAGCATCTAACAAAACCCTTTTAAAATACTAACCAAGGTAGTCAATGAGAATGGAAAAAATTGTCATCTTCACATTCCTTTCACCTTATGGTATTATTGCAATAGAATTCAAACTAATATGGGTGCCACCCATTTCTCTTTGGTCTATGACATGGAAGTTTTCCTCCCTCTAGAAGTACAAATTCATTATCTTCAGATTTCTCTTAAATACATTATTTCTAAAGAAGATTATTGTCAAGAGTGATTAACACAACTTGAAATCCTAGATTACCAAATGTGATCTTCTCAAGGCTTTACATTTGCATCCTTTCTATTGTTAATAAACTTAAAACAAACCACAATCAACATAGGTTCTAATCTAATTTAAAAACAAACTAAAACCACACCTCCTATCAGTTGAAAAATACCCTATAATGATAAATAATCATGTAGTTATGTATTATAATACCTACCCTAACCTTAAATATGAACACCCTGACTCTATTCATAACATGTTCTAAATGGACAAGCTCTACCTATAAAAGGAATGATTCCCAGATCATTATTCATTTAAATTTATCACATAAAATTCTTATATCATCCTGTGTAAATAGCTTCAGGTCAACCTAAGTTACCTAAACCCAAATCAATAATATGATATTAAAAAACATCAAAGTAAAAGGGAAAAATTATATATTGTTCCCTTCAAGGATATCTATTAATTAAAAGGCAAAAAATCACAAACTGGTCCCTTGAAGGATAGTTGCACAAACACATATCCTAAATTATAGACCACTCCCTAGAATTATGGTTATCTAAAGTAGAAAAATACATTACAAAACTTCTCAAATTTATTAGTTTTATATAAATAATGCCTCTAAAATAAAATTTCTAAAGTAAAATCTAAAGTATCCCAATAAAGCTTCCCACATTGATCAACTTTCTCAAAATTCATAGACTTTGTGCATTGATAAATATACATGGATTAGTCTAACATTAGCATTACATATTTAAAATGTGAGATGATAATTAAATTCCTAAAATAGTGAGGTTTGGCCTACATTGTGTGAATATCAAACCAATATTAATTACCTTCTAAGGTTCATGAACTTAATTTACATAAGGTTATGAAAATAGTTATTAACACTAAATAAAGAATACACATGTAGATGTAGTAATATTTTTATCATTGGTTAGGGTCTAAACCTATAAAGAGCCATGAAAACATCCTTTATTATCTATCACAATAATTGAATTTTTAAATAAATTTAATCAAATTATCCATTATTTAATATCATTATCTATCCACAAATCCCATAAAATTTAGGCTATCAAATCATTAATCATTATAACTTATTCCATTGTTATCATCCATATAAACATAAAGTAAAATGTAAATATGTTATTTTATATCATTATATAAATCACATAATAAATATATAACCATATAAAAATTAAAATACATCCCATAATCTAAATCCATAAATCAAATCACATCATCACATAATCTAAAAGCATAGATTGTAAAACTAACTCATAAATTAGTAATTTGTATATATATGTAAATGATGCATGTACAACATCTAAAGCCTCAAAGTATAAAAATATATAGAATGGTTATTTGGCCATTAAAATGAGTAAACTATAAAATCCCCAAGCTAGCTGACATATCCTAAATATATCATGATGATATTACCTATGTAGCTACATATGTGAAATATCAAGGTACCTTCTTAAGCCACTCTAGTACAATCCACTCATAGTATCAAAAATCTACAATAATATCTTGATATCTATCTAGTATCACCATCCCTACATATCATGTTCTCAATCATAATACTTCTATACTTGGCTACCTTGAAATAACCATACCACCTCATAATAGTCTATCCCTCTCTACTCAATATCTAGCATGATCTCACATTGCCTGATTGTGGTTCCCCTATGGTATTTTTAGGTGGGTCTGTATAGAATTATAATTACCTTGTATATCCATCAAGTTCCCCTAAAGTGTGTCCATATATCCTTGTAGTGTATCACAATCAATACTTAATTCATCATGATATTAAATAATCACTTGTACACTAGATAGCTCATCCTTCCCTACCTCCTCTATCTCCACATCTCTTCCATCCTATCTTGGTCATACTATTCTCTCATGTCTCTCTCCAAGTTGACCCCCTCACCATAATTAATATGCTAAGGTACATCTAAATTTTAAGTGTAAAAAATATGTAGATTATTATCTTGTTAGTCTAAATGAGAAAACATCAAGCATAACAATTAACTAAGACTAAACTCTCTTGCCTAAGACCTAGGGGAACATAACACAATAAGCAAGATAATAAAATAAAGATGAAGGTAATACAAATTTATTACCTCCTTTGTCAAATTTGATTCTTAATTATTAGAATAAGGATGTTCATACTTGGCATCTGATGATTGTAGTCTTTGAACAATGCTCTTCCATGGTGGTAACATCTCTCAAGTAGTCACTTGTGAGTTGGTGTGAAGCTATACATAA
This sequence comes from Torreya grandis, assembly GCA_037957365.1. Lineage (NCBI taxonomy): Eukaryota > Viridiplantae > Streptophyta > Pinopsida > Cupressales > Taxaceae > Torreya > Torreya grandis. Next base: position 422,072 of record JARHVA010003382.1, on the reverse strand, counting down.
ATTAGGCATTATAACACTACTCTCAAAGGCTTCAAGAAGGTATTCTAGTAGAATAAACTTACACACAAAAACTTGTTTATTAATGGTGTGGGAACTTCTATTTATATCTCAAAGAACTAACTCTAACCCTAGGGAGGTTAGGTTAAATTCTAACTTGGGTTGAGTCTAAATTAACTTAGGTTGAGTTAGTCTAACTCTGGGTTGGGTTAAGGTACTCTTGAAATATTGACACCTCAATTTTAGATATTTGAGAGGCATGAAAAATTACTTTAGATATTTGTGAGGTGTGAGTCATATTTTTTTAATATTTATGAGATAATAAATCACTTTATTAACTCATTTGATGTTTTGATGTCATATTTGTCTAAAAATTCCCTTTTTAGTAAATGAAATTTGCTAATTTGATTTAGAATTTTTGTTTAGGAAAGTTAATTAGGATTTGAAATATAATTAGTCTCGCTTAGTGATTTTTGGATTTTGGCAATTATTTTAAATGTCTTCAATTAATAGCTTAACATGTGAAAAATGTAAAATTACTAGGTCATAATTTGACTAGGGTTAGAACTAAACTAGGTTAATGACGCATAAAGGGTAATACACCAAATAAGCTAGCCTCATCATGTGTCTAGGAAATTAAATCCATTAGGTAAATAAATTCAAGCAATTCAGATGATTTTTGGACTTAAAATGTGTCATTTTCTATAAATTTAACTGAATATGAGTTTAAGCATGAAAGTGGCCAATACTAAGTGTCTATAGTTTGTTCCTATTTGATAAGGCATTGTAAGACACAAGAACAATAATGCATTTTCAAATAATGAAGAAGTTAATTTAAATTGTTCATGCCCCAAAGGGTGATGGATAAGCCCTTAATGCCCCCTTGAGGGAGTGATGATAAAATAAAATCATCAAACATTACCTCTAAATAAAGAAAATGACACAATATAGAGGGTAATGGGGGTGGGATTAATAAATTTCCCAAATGTAGTTATAAATATTAATAATGGTGGAATCACTAATTTTTCCAAAGGAGGTTATAATCAGTAATGAAAGGTATGACACTAATTTTCCCAATGGTGGTTATAAGTAGTGGCATCAATAGATGCCCCAATAGGGTGGTGGAATGGGTACTAATTTTCCCAAAGTTAGTTATAATCAATATAAAAATGGGAAACACTTATTTTCCCAAAGGCAATTATAATTAGTAGTGAGAAAAGGGAAACATTGATTTTCCCAAAGGAGATTATAATCAAGAATGAAAGATGGGAAACACTAATTTTTCCAAAGGTGGTTATAATTAGGAATGCAATATTTTTACCTAAAAGAGTGGGTATTTATATTAAAAATAATGATTTTCCCAAAGGTGATTATAATCATTAGCATGGGATGCAAAAATAATGATTTACCTATAGGCATTTATAATTATTAAATTGACTAAAAACATAATTTATCGTAAAAAGGCAAATTAGAAAGGGTAGCATATGCAAAAATCCCTAAAATAGATTTATGATGAGATGACAAAGGGTAACAACACATTTTCATCCTAAATGTGAGTTTGAATATGTGCATTCAAACAAACATGGGATATAGGTTGATAAAATGTGTTTCTAAACTAGTCTTAGGGGAGGACCAATATATGGTCTAAATGAGATGTTGTGTGGATTATCATCTTATTATGTTGTATGACTCATATCGATGCTTATTCATATATAATAATCTTCATAAACATAAAATAAATCATTTGTTGATTTTGTTTATTTTAGATATATTCAAGAATATATTTGGGTAGTTGGTTGGGTTATTGATATATCAAAGAGATACTACCATTACATTGCTAGAATAAACTCATGTGGGCATGATTTTTTTGTAGCTTATGATATTATGTATGATAGTTATGGCTTACTAAAATGACAATTCATATCATAATCATATAAAATGTAATTTAAATGATAATATAAATAACCTAGGAATAAGAAATGAATAATAAAATCCCAAGTGTAAATATAACAAATAAATCAAGTTTAATATTAATTGTATGCACCTAAATCTGCTCACCCTAATAATTCTATTAAAACTACTAATTTATCCCATAACTATAGCCCTAGAAAATTAACTAATATCTTAATTACTACATTACCAACATCCCATGAACATTACCATACCCTTATAAAAAATCAATTACCCCATTAACCTACTAACTAGCCTACTTAGCCATTAATCTATCCACTAGCCCACTTGCCAATTTAAAGTTCCTTTTTATTCTCCTAACCCATAGATACCCTACCATCCTAGCCTTTAATACAATTGCATGAATCTTAAACCACATTAATTCCCATATAATCCTTCATTATCCCTTAAACTAGTAAATAAATCTCTATAACTAGGGAAGCTCCTCTAAAGTTCTACAAGTCTCGAAACTAGGGGATTCTAAAATAGTTTAAAATTTCTTAAATTATCCTCTATCATCCTGTATAATAAATGCATGGGATATGTCCAAAAATAACTTTTAATACTTGGATATCACTTATATTCATTTATAATCTCATAAACAACCATTATCAAGCATCCTCACATTCTTGTAAAGCAATTCAACAAGCCAAAGAAGCCATTGGATTCACTTTGAAGCTCAAGTCAAGTAATCCACATTCAAACATTTTGGCATTCCAATCCTCTTTAATATATTTAATGGGATTTATAAAGGACAAAAGGATGGTAATAATTCCATTTTAATTATACAATTGTTCCTTTGTCCCCTCTTATGTTGTTTGTGTTATTGGGTTTTAATTACTAAATATAGTAGTTTTGTAAATAATTCAAATTACAATCACACATTGGTAATCATGGTGGGACTATCCCATTTAATATGGCCCTCTTAATTGATATAAGTGATTTTGTGGATTGTAATCTTGACTAGATGAAGAACAAGCTCTGAAATTGGTCAAAACTTTATGTATAGCTGTTTTAACAATTTTAGGAATATTAGATTTTATTCCTATTTTAGTTAAGGGTCTGGAATAATAAAATAGTAAGTAATATTTTCATAATTACAGTACTTATTTGTATAATTTGTTATATTTTAAACCTTTCTAAAAATAACAATAAATAAGGAGAAATACAACATAGCTTAAGACTGGACTAAGACGATTGAGACAAAGGCTAAAAACTGTTGTGCAGGACTAGGATAATGTCATAAATTATAATCTAGATTTTAATTTAGTGAAAAGATAAGAGCATAAAAAATAAGAAACTTTAGGGTCTGGTGATATGGTCCACTCCTACCATTGTTGTCCAAACTAGTCATAAAGATCTCAATTTTTTTGGTTTTGTTCATTGTCTTGGTATGAGTCTGCATGTGAAATCTTAAGTGTTGAATGTCGACAGAGCTCATAGATATAATTTAATATTAAAACTTGATAAATAGGGGGATTATTATGTGTAAGATGCACTAAACATGTGATCCACATCCCTTATGTGGGCACATTACCTACATACCAATATTCCAAATAGGGATCAAGCCCTATGTAGTTCTCTCACCTAAATGTGCTTTGTGAAATAGTGTTATGTTGATGGAAAAATGCCAAATTTAGAGTGCTTGAGATGGTTAGGGACTGGTATGAGAGTTTTAATGTGTTTATAGTTGTGTTGGGTGAATATATGTAGAGAATAGGGAAATTTTCCTTAGTTGTTTGCTTGTATTCTTGTTTGCTTTATAATATTTGTCACCTCCATTGTAAATGAGCTTTTAATTGAATTTTATATGAAACTATTGGTCATGGGTTAGATGTATTCACACTAGGCTGACATGATGGAGGATAAGAATCAGATGAAAATGACCATTTGGTCTCAAAGAGTGATTGGATAGGAGCTCTAAAAAAGGGACACCCTAGGGTCCAACATTGTTATCTAGGTATGACACTCTTATTATACATGACTGAGACCTAGAGGATATGATTGGCCTAGGAAATATAATTTGATTTAGATGGAATAAAGGCTCAGAAGTATATGGATGACCAATAATGAGAAAAAAGGTGTATATAAGGGTCATGATAGCATGCAAGAATGACCTATGGATAGGGTGTCACAAGCCACACTCAAGCTACCAATTTGGACGTTTTATATGATTATTTTCTGCCCCTTTATTCTAGTGATGTAGCAAAGTGAAATACTAAGATAAAGGAAAAGGAGAAATAATACCTAAACTTACATATAAAGGTGAATCCCATGAAGATGTGTGATGTTGAGTGTGCATAGAGAGATCAGATCATGAAGTGCATATCTAAAAGATAAAAAAAAGAGGAGATCAATTCATACTATATATACTATGTCTAAATAAGAATGTACAAAAGTTAGGTAAGAAAGAGAGTAGGAGAAAGGAATGAATACACCTCACTAGACATGTGAACCAATACAAAACCTATTATGATGATGAGTGATGTTGAATGATGTTGGTTATGTGTTGTATGAAAAGTAATATTACAAATGGAGCTGAGTGTTCAATTACCTGAGAGTGGATCAAGAATGTAAAGGATAAAAATTTGCCTCCATCATCTCCCATTAAGTGAAGCTATGTAATCATGCATGTGTTAATCAATGTTTGGACTATGTGTCCAATTCCTCTTAGTATGTGGCTAAATAATACAAATGCTAGCTATATGTTTGGCTCCATCATTGCCCACTAAGTGAAGCTATGAATTGATACTTGTATGAATCTATGTTTTATGAGATGGATTCTAAAGCCCATGAATGATATTTAATCTAATAATGTGGCATGGATAGAAAAATGTGTATTGGAAATTAGGCTAATCTTAGCCACTCTAAAAGCTATAGATTAGGCTTGTATGAATACCACTTTAAAACTAGGAACTAGGTGTAAACATCCAATTCCTAACACCATTTGTGTTGAAATTGTTAATCTTACTCGAATTGCATTCAAATGCACATTTTAGGTCAAAATACATAAAACATCCTAAATGGTTAGAAATTGACTTTTAAAAGTGCCATTTTAGGTCAAAGTATACCTAAATAGGATAATCCATTTTATGGGCCAGCTAAATTTGGTCAGATCATTTTGAGTCAAAATGACCATTTCACCATTGAGTGCACTGGATCACTCTTTTCTTTTAATTCATTAGTACACATCATGTACCTTTGTTATTTAATTTTGGCAACATCATAAATGGGAATATGATTCCAACACATCCAATATCATCTTCTAATTCTTCTTAAGTTAGATTATGGCCCAGTAATATGACTTTTTGACAATTTTGATTGATTGAGGACCAATTTTCAAATAATTGTACAAACATTGATTAACCTTTTTTAAGGCTAATTAATCCAAAAGTGGATTTTCCATGAGAGTTTTTAAATAATTATTTTTGAAAATTGATTCTTATTATATGCATCACCTAGTGACATCATCTATGGGTTGGCATCCATCAAGCCATAAGTGCATAAAATATCAGGATTATGGGTCACCCATGCCTAGTTAATACCTCTCATGCCTCTTCAATGCCCCTTTTTTCAAGGTCATCTTGAGGATAATTATGGATTTAATTCCAAATATTAGGATTGTCCTCAACCACACATATCAATATTGAGATGGATGGTTTAAGTTGATCCTAACCAATCTCAAAAATATATAAAGAGAGAGGCCATGGACATCATTTCTAATCTATTTTTGTGCAAGGTTATTATGCTCAAATATCTTCAAAAATTGAACATTGAAAAGTTATAATGCTAAATTATTTATTCAAAGATTCATTGATAGGCTAGTTTAATGATTCCACATAGAGAGCCTAGGTTTTGTGGAGTCTTCTTAAGGCATTGGAGGAGACTATCACCATTGTTAACAAAGACAAGGATGTTTGATCAAGGGAGAACATGTTTTTGAGCCACATGGACATGGTGAATCCATTTGGGAAGGTAATATGGTGTTTATTTCCTTCATTAATTTCTTTCTATCCTTTGTAATTCCCATAGGAATAAATAGGCTTGGTTAGTTAGTTTTTTATGCATGTTTCATTATTTATAGACTAATTATTGACTAACTTTCTTTGTAATCCTCTCTACATCTTTGCATGTCTGGTGGGATGAGATGTATCCTAAACTTAAATAAGACCCTTTTGCACCCTTAAAAAACTTATTTGATCATTTAAAACTCTTGCAATTTGGTTTTCCAACTTTATTTTTCCATTTTTAGTTACCATAGTTTTTACATAGTAACTGACGTTGGTAGAAATAATGACATTGGTTACTTGACCTAACCAATGTCGATTAGTAAAACCAACATTAGTTAGATCTCAATTGGATGTAAGTGATGTTGGTGGTATTGACTGATGTTAGTCATTGTGTTTTTCAAAAAACATAGACCCAAGACCTACTTTTCAAAAAAAAAAAGTTTTAAATTCAAAAGGACTTCAAAGCTAAAGGACATGCTAACAATTTTTCTTTAGGATCAAGTTTAAAATTTTCTTAAAACATGTATAAATAACATTTACATACTTAAAAAATGGATTAGGAACCTTGTTTTGGTGTTTAACAAAGAATTTAAGTGCTTTTGGTGAATGTTTTCAAAGTTAAAACTAAGACCAAGGGGTCAAATGAACACCAACAAACATTTTATTTGGGTTTAAAATTGAACACACTTGTTAATTATTATTTGAAATAGTTGATTAGATTAATCTTGTTTGGTAAAAAGAGGAATGTTTCATGTATGCTCTTCCATTTTTCCCATATAGGTAACCCTTGGAATCAAAAGTGCCATTCTTATTGCAAATAGCCTAGTCCAAGGATTAGAAAGAATGTCACCTAAAGCACTCCCCAAAAACTCACTAAAGTTTGGGTGATCTTGAAAACGACCCTAAAGTCTTTCTATTTTCATGCTTTCTTTGTTTTTATGAAACTTGGCTTGTGAGGGGGAATTCATCACCTCCCACGAGTTCTTTAGGGAAGCTTTGACCTAGGGTTTCATCTCCTAGCATTGACTTCATTTGACTCTTTATAGAGTTACACATAGGATGTAGTGGAACTTTGGACATTACACTACACTAAGTAAACAATAAGATGTAGTGGTTGCATAAGAGACTAGACCTTTATGTAATAGGCTGAGTGATATGGACCCAAAATCCATGCTTTTATTTTGCATTGTTTGGCATGAAAGTCATTATACAATTGATTCCCCTACAACATTCAAAACTTGATAGTTTAGTAGACCCCACTGTACCATACTTTGTTAGTTTAGACTTAAGACATTTGTTTTTTATCGTTAACTTACTTGGTCTTGATTGGTATCTAAAATACTTGTTAACTCAATGAACTTAACCAAAATACATTATCATCAATTTTATTGAGCAAGGGAGGTGTTACTCTATCCAAATGGAAAATTTATCTTTTCCTTATTCAAATTTTATCAAAATCTTTGTATGATATCCACTTTAGTGTAGTTATGTTGCCCAATTGAGTCTAGAAATTTTACCCAATTTGTTAAATCCTTCATATCTAATCCACATTCAAAATTGAAGCTTTTTGAGCTCTAAGGGTTGGTGTGTCCAAGTGGGTTTGCCATTTATGCACTAGGATTATTTTAACTTGGGTTCAATTTTTTATTTAGATTAAAGGTCATTTATTAAGACTCAAAATAACATTATCATCTTGGTAGACTCAAGTCATCTTGAGTAACACTCATGCTTTAGGTCCTATAACATATTTTTATCCTACTAGAATCATGTGGTGATGTTGTGCTACCCATTTTGTCCTAGATTAATACTTAGTGATTCACGTAGGTCTTTACATCTTGAGTTGCTTAGTTCATTTTGTCTTCTTCGTAATCTAGAGAGCTTTCCTCTAGATTTCTAGGGTCAAATTTTCAAAGTTGAAACTAGATTTTGTAGTGTGGATGTATCACAAAGATCTAGGATTTGGTATATTATTTTTTGCCTTGGGTATTTGAGTTACCTTAATCTCTTCTAATTTATATGATTTTAACTTTACCAAAGGTTGAGTAATTTCATGAACCAAATCTTCTAAATTGTGCATGGTTTCAAATCACCCTCCCTTATAGTCTCATTGGTACCTTGGTTATTTGTTTAAAAATAAATCCAAGGAATACTTTCATTGGATATCAAACATTGGTCCAAAGCTAGTCAAAAACACAGAGCAACTCTTTTTTAAACATGACTCAAAGGTTCACATGTAATGGGGCCTCTTTGGCCTTAGTTATGAGGATGATAAATTTTATGATGGTCAAGATAACCCTATTATTTTTTATGATATCCCCAAAAAAGTAGGGTTTGAAGATGATTACAATGAATATTAACCCCAAGAAGATCAAGATAAATCCCTTCTTAGATTGATAGAATCAGGTGATAGATTACCTTCTGACTTTCCTATGAAATAATTTAATACCTTAGCTAGAGAAGGAAAATAATGATGGAAAGATCAAGATTTTTCACAAATATACATACCTTATTAGTCTAACAAAGGAAAGGAAATATGAATAGAGTCAAAACTCACAAATTTGGATCTTCTAGTTAAGATCAAGATAATAAGTTAATGATATGTAGATCAACTTGTCGTAGACTTAATTGACACCCTAGTTTCCACTTCAATTCGTAATAAGGCTTTGAAATGACATGAAGATATTGTGGATAGTACATAATAAATATTGGATGAGAAAATTACCATAGTGGATCAAGGTAATCTAAACAAATAGTTGAAGTCAAAAGAGACCTTACAAGATGTTCCATTTGACACGAAACATACATTCTTAAATCATCAAGAACCTCTTGTTACTTAAAAAACTTAGGAACCAAAAAATTAAGTTTAAATTGAGGAAATCCATAAAATAGACAAAATATTGGTAAATAAACATAGACATTTCCAAAATCAATAAAATGTGAAACAACCAAATTCAGGGAATGTTTTAGAATCCAAGAATCAATGACCTATATTCTCAACTCAAGCAGCAAATCAAAACCAAATCATGGTTCAAAAGGTATATGCTCCCTATAGATCCATAAAAAAATAGGGGCACATTCCACCCCAATAGCAACAAAATTAGGGGCACATTCCACCCCAACAGAAACAAGACTAGGGGCACATCCCACCCTAACAACAACAAAACTAGGGGCACATTCCTCCCTAACAACAACAAAACCAGGGGCACATTCTACCCCAATAGCATATTATCCAATCCATAAATGCACAAAAAATGTAAGAATGAAATTCTATGAAGGAAATTGTCTAAATATTGGAGATGAACAATAGAGTCAAAAAGTATAAATTTGATAATATATGCCCATATCCATTTGACTTATCTATTCTCTAAAACCCATTTCTACCTCATGTTGAGGCACCCAAATTTGAAAAATACAAAGAAAAAGGAGATCTACATGAACACATACAAGCATTATTCATCTTGTGTCAAGAGGTTTCTTATAGTAGCAAGTACTTATTATGGTTATTTTCATGAAGTTTAGTAGGACAAGCTCTTGATTGGCTACTTAAACTACCCAAGGGATCAGTTGTAGATTGGAATGACTTTTCAAAAAAGTTTGTTAACCATTTTTCATACAACATAAACCATGAATTTGCCATTGTTGACTTATAAAAAGATAAACAACATGATGGTGAAAGTTTTTTTGCATATCTACAAAGGTGGAGAGCATTGGTAGGCTGCTTTCAACATAATTTACTAGATAAATAGTTGGCTGATATCTTTGCATAGAATTTGCATCTTAAAGTTGTTCATCATCTATGATTATATTTAGATAACTCATTTGAAGAAATTATTGACAAAGGAGTGAAGATTGAGAAGGCTCTTATTCCTAGGGGCCTTGTTAAAATCTTTGCATAATGACAAGCATCTAATCAGACTAAATCACTAGCTCCTCAAATAGTTACGTAGGATAAGTCTAAGGGATTTCACAAAAATAAGAACATGTTGAGAAATGGGATGATATAAAAAATACATGTACAAATGATATAGACTATGCCTCCTCCAAATGTATAATTAACTCCTTCAAATTTGCTACCTACTTTGTAAATATAAACTCCATGATGGACATTTCATAAAAAAATTAGAGTCTTTATCAAGTTAGGAGTATATGTTGAAGTAGTATTGCAAAAGCTCATTATAGATAACTTAATTATATGGCCAATATCAAGGCCATTTCCTCAAGATCAACCAAAACTAGACTGGTATAAAGAGAATGAATGGTGTAACTTTCATTGTGTTTCTAGTCATGGTGCATATTGTTGTGTTCTATTATGATATATTATTGAGGACTTTATTGAAAATGGTGAGATATAAATTAAGTTGGCTCCTAATAAAGACACAAATTAGGATATGGGAGTCTACAAAGAACCCTTTCCTTGACATGATCCACCACCATTAAGAAATAATCAAAATAGTCACAATCAAGGATAAAGGTAGAATCAAAACCAATAATAGGGTCAGAATCATAATGAGCATAATCGAGATCATGATCCCCACACTAATTATGTAGCTTATAACAATGTGCCTTATGACTACAATAACACTATGGGATGTATTTCTACAACCCTCATTTCTACTATTACTGTGATGCCACATGGCTAATCTCATGTTCCTCACAACATGAGACCCATCATTGTAGGGTCATCACCCTCTCCCCCTAGTAATACCATATCAAGTTCACATCATCATGTTGCTACTCTATTTTCATAGGTTACTAATCCTGAACAATAATACCATTCTTTAAGAGGCTCGTCATTGATACAAAATTATAGTAATACCATGAATCACCATCCAAGGCTCTTTACCTCATCCTTCTAATTATAATAACTCCTTGCCACCTCTAGGTTGTGAAATCATAACTAGATGCCCATGAGTTACCATCTAGGGTCCTTCACCCACTTCTTTCCATAAACCCAATGAGAACATTATGCTAATGGTTCTAAAACTAAATACTATTCCAACAAAGACTAAACTAGTTCAATCCACAATTTAACGACCTTATAATCTAATGGACCAATTAGATAAAACCCCTACATAAATTTCCATATTAGAACTCTTGCAGACATCTGGTGTCTATAAAACCATCCTCAATTTTTTTACTAGAGTCTCTTGTACCTAATGAAACCTTGATCAGTTCTAGAACCTAATTGGACATTTGTCTTCATTTCATAAAATCACGTTTGATCAAAAGGACATGTCTACCTTTGGTCCAAACCACAATAACCTACTATATATTGAGATAATCATTATGGATCACAAGATCAAATAGGTTCTTATAAATAATGGTTAAGGGTTGAACATCATATCTCTTAAATTGGTGTGACGATTGGGTTACATGGACAAAGACATTTAGCTAGAGACTATTACAATCAAGGCTTATGACAACACCGAGAGGGAGTCATCTAGTATAATTTAGTTGCCAATCATTATTGGGGTTATTTCTCATCATAAGTTATTCCATATTGAGGATATTGAGCTTCCTTATAACATACTTTTGGGTTGTCCTTGGATCCATGAAGTACAAGTAGTTCCATCTACTCTTCACCAATGCCTTAAGTTTCCCCATGATGGGATCAAGCTTACTATTTTCACTGATCAATATCCATACTATTATTAAAACATCTTAAAGTAGAGTTTAAAAATTATAACTATTGCCTAGGTTTTAAATTCATTGTAAAGAATAACAAATCCATCATTTGTCATCCATCTCCATCTAATTCTGTAGGCCCTAGTGATCTTGCCTCCACTTCAGCTGATCCATTTCCTATAGCTTTGTCTAAGTAAGTTATTATTCAAGATGTAGACATTTCCATGGGTCATCTTAAGGATGTTCTCCATATTGAAAAGTTACCAAAATACCCTAAATATCTAAATATTTGGTAAGCCTAAAACTTTTTAGACTCCTAACAGACCCGATCAGATTTAGAAACCAAAGAAGAAGCAACCAAAACCTCCTATGGTTTTTATACCTACAATTTCACCAAAAAAAGATTAGGAGGCTTTTACTAAGGGATATTTTTTATATTCTAAGGGCTTTGTGGACTAGTTTTAGAATCCAAAGTATCATATACCTAATAGGATAATGGATCATCTTAACTATATAAGGAAAGGCCTTAGCACCCAGGTGTAAGGAATGTTAGAGCCCTTATCAGTTGGAGTTTTTAATGGAAATCATGATTTCAGATTTAAACCACTAGAGGATGACCTCATAAATTTTGGTAGTGATTCTTCTGAAGTGACTGGTAATGAGACTCTTTGCAGTGATGCAACATCCCATTAGCCTTTTTAATGAGCTTGTTGATTCATATTTTTTTGATTCAAGTGCCATATTGACCATGACACCTATTGGAGCTTCCCATCATAAATAAAAAACCCATTCTAGTGGTGATTCCCTTCCTAAAGTACGACATTATTTATTTACCATTGGAACTTCCCATCTTGAAGCACAAACCCATCCTAGTGGTGTTTCCCTTCCTGAAGTAGGATATTATATCTTTACCATTGGTGTTTCCCATCCTAAAGCAAACCCTCATTGTAACCTATGCCTATGCCATCCTGAACTCATAGATTAGGCTCTTTAAAATTTGGTCATATGCCTCAATGAGTTTCAAAATGAAGGATTAATTGAATAATACATGGGCCTACAAGATGCATTCCCCATTGGTGATCATAATTAGGGTTTTAATTTTTCATTGAATCCTTCTACCTACTTTTGAGATTAGTCAAAATTCTTGCTCATAATAAATAAAAAACATTGATATCTTTAGGTGAAAACCTCTTTGAGGCACTTGTTGATCAGGAAAAAAGTAAAGAAAAACATAAGCCTTTGAGTGAAAACCTATTTCAAGTGTTCCTAGGTGGGAAATTTTGCTCATCCCCTTAGGATGTAGAAAGTCCATTTATCCCAAGTTTCATTGCTAGTACAAGCATCTCTTCAGAATAACATCACATATTTGAGATTTATGATCTTGAGTTTCTAGAGGTCTTTGCCAATTGACCTTTACCTAACAAGGCAGATTCTATTTTTTCATATTATCTATATCTTTAGGAAGAACAAAAAGAAGATATAGCAGAAGAAGATGATCATGACCATATATTGCCTACAATTATAGAAGATGGATCCATACTCCTTATAGAGAGCACAATAGAAGTCAATTTGGGAACCTAAGAGGATCCTAAAAATGTTTATCTTGGAGCTTCCCTTAATGAAATAGAATGTGAACATATTATATCCATTTTTAAGGTTTATATAGACATCTTTGCATGGGCATATTATAACATGCTTGTCATGGATCCAGATTTAGTTGTGCATCATTCTAGTTGTTCACCTTGATGCTAAATCATTCAAGCAAAAGTTAAGAAATATGCATCCATGTATCACCCTTTTCGTAAAGGCTGAGTTTGAGAATTTGATAGGATCCTATTTTATCAGACCACTAGACTACTCTAAATGGATTTCTGTCATAGTGCTAGTAAGTAAAAAGACCCCAGGCATACATGTTTTTATTGATTTTCATGATATCAACAAGACATGTCACAAATATGATTTTCCTCTACCCAACATCAAAATTATTGTCGACTCAACTGATGGGTATGATATGTTATCCTTAATGGATGATTTTTTTGGTTATAATCATATTAAGATAGCCATTGAAGATTAGTATAAGACTGCATTCACCACTCTGTGGGAAATATTATGTTTCCAAGTCATGCCATTTAGTTTGAAGAATTCTAGAGCTACATATCAACTTGAAAGACTATCATCTTCCATGACATGATGCATGACATTATCAATGACTATGGTTATGATATACTAGCAAAATCAAGAACAAGAGCTGGACACCCTGACATTTTACAAAGAATATTTGAGAGGTTTTATGCATATAAAGTCTACTTAAATCCTAAGAGATGTGTCTTTGGAGTCACATTAGGAAAATTACTAGGGTTCATTTTATCATAATGAGGGATTGAATTTGACCCTACAAAGGTCACCACTATTATGGAAATGCCTCCACCCAACAATCTTAAATAGTTGTGAGGTCTATAAGGTAAGATCTAGTCTATACATAGGTTCATTTCTCAATTGGTAGATAAGTGCCACCCATTTACCCATATCTTAAAGAAAGGGGTGATATTTCATTAGGATGAGTACTATCAAATAGCATTTTCAAAGATTAAAACAAACTTAGCCAATCCACCAGTCTTACGACCTCCATCATAAGGAAAGCCACTACTTCTTTACATATCGGCCACACAATATGCACTAGGGGAACTTTTGGCTCAACACGATGATAATGGTAAGGAACAAATAGTTTATTATTTAAGCCACACATTGGTAGCCTATGAACATAGTTATATGCCTATAGAGAAGGCATGTTTAGCTATGGTGTTCACCACTCAGAAATTGTGACATTATATGCTAATAATAAAACTTTTATTATCACTAAGGTAGATCCTCGTAAGTTCCTCTTATCTAAATTATCTCTCCAAGGATGCATGGTTAAATGGATTATGCTCCTCAGTGAGTTTGATATTGAATACCAAAATTAGAAGGCAATCAAAGGGTAGATTCTTGTAGACCAACTTGTAGAAGCTCTTATTACAACCACTCGGCCTCTTAATGTTGACCTTCTAGATGATTCTATCATGATGATATAAAAAGCATCAAAAGATCCTGATTAGTGGACACTCTATTTTTATGGATCCTTCACATCTTGAGGATCTAGATCTAACATATTTTTGATAATGCCAGAAGGAGATTTGATCCCCAAATCCTTCTATATATAATTTTAGTGTACAAATAATATGGCTAAATATGAGGCATTGGTTACAGGGCTTGATCTTGCCATATGGTGGGATATTCAAAGCTTATAGGTCTATGGAGATTCATAGCTAATCATAAATTAGCCATTTGATCAGTATCAAACAAGAGATGACAAGCTTGTCTCTTACAAGCAAATTGTTGATAACCTTAAAAGACATTTTAAATCTCTATAGTTTGAGCAAGTTCCATGAGTCAACAATAGGTCTATCAATTCCATGGAAATAATTGGTTTCATGATTCAAATGAATGATATTGATAAAGAGTATCAGTTCCTAATTGAAAATCTTCTTTAGCTAGCACATATTTTATTAGATTCAGAGAGGATATGCACCATTGTTGATCCTAATCTCTCACCTAAGCTACCATGGTACCAAGATTTTTATAACTATTTCCATAGCCATGTATTTCCTACCAACCTTTCCAATAATGAACAAAAACTTTTCCTTCATCACCTAACACATTATATCCTCCTTAGAAACATGCTTTATTTAAAAGGATATGATGTAATGCTTCTTCATTGTTTATCTTTGTGAGAATCCAAGCTTGCACTAAAAGAGGTTCATGAAGGAATGTGTGGGGCGCATAACAATGGTGTAGTCTTAGCAAAGAAATTTCTTAGAATAGGCTATTATTGGCCTGAAATGGAGATAGATGCTTGTAATTATGTAAAGAAGTGTGTTCCTTATTAGTAGCATGGCAACTTGATACATGCACCTTCCTTACCATTTTAGCCAATTACAACACTATGTTCATTCTTAACATGGAATCTTGATCTCATTGGGAAAATTAACCCAACATCTTTAGATGGACATAAACACATTTTGACTACAATGAAGTATTTTACCAAGTGGATTGAGGCCATTCCTCTCATTTGTGTTACTAGGAAATAAATAGTCAAATTCATTCATTACCATATAATCTATTGATATGGCATCCCAGCTCATATTATATTTGATAATGGTGGATCCTTTATAAACCAAGATGTGAAAGATCTTTATGAAAAATTTAATATGAAGTACAAGAAACCCACTCCATATAACTTGTAAGGCAATGAACAAGCTTAGGCATCAAATAAAACCATTCTAGCCATCTTAAAAAATATTGTCAATGATGTTGGTTGTAATTGGTACTTGCAACTCTTTCCTACCCTCTAGGCTCATAAAACCAATCATCATACCCCAAATGGAGTTATTCCATAATCCCTTGTTTTTGGAAATAAATCTATCATCCTGATCAAGATTGAGATCTCATCATTAAGAATATCATTAGATCACATTAAAGATGATGAAGACTATAGAGCCTCAAAGTTACAAGAACTAGAACTTATTTATGGTAAGCATTTGGTTTCCCTAGAAAACTTGTAGGCCTATCAGAATATATTTTAGAGAAGCTACAAACAATACATTCTCCCTTGAGAATTTTAGATTGGTGACTTAGTTTTGAAATAGAACTAGAAGAACATGAATGCTAAACCCAAAAATAAAGGCAAGTTTTAGCCTAATTAGTTAGGACCATATATTGTCACAACAAACTATGGATTAGGAGCATATCAATTGGCTAAACCTAATGGTGAAGAAATTTGAGAGCCCATGAACATCATACACCTTAAGAGATTCTATGCATGAAAAAATTTGAACCATTGTCTATAAGACCCCTAACTTGGGGGCAACTTGTGATGTCATAATTTTATCCCACCCTTTTATCTAACCTTGAACACATTTTATACTACCCTAATCCAATTTTCATGCATCTTAATGATAAAGGCTTTGAACTCTTGGCACTCTGAACACATTCTTCATCCCATTTTGTATTGCTCTCTTCAAGAGGCATATTATTTGTTTTGTCTACGACATGCTATAATCTTGAACACTTTTTGTCCCTTGACCAATTATGATCTCGATTATGTCTCATAAGTATTATGAACATCTTTAGAAGTGGATTTATAAAGGAGTTTAGCCAGGATAATCTTATCTAGCTTTTAATAGGTGAATAGCCACATCTTTTTATTATAAGTATTTTGCTACTTTCTTGTTTTATCAAGATCCTCACTCTAACTGATTTACAAGCATGGGTCATTAAAGTTGGCTTAGCTATCTTATTAGAAACCCTACTCTCAGGACATGAATATCCTCAACTAGATGGTTCCACCTTATGCATATCTTATCCCAAAATTGCCAAAAACATTAGAAATACTTTGAAAATACCAAAAAAATTAGAACAAGATTCACAAAAGAACAAAAACATTGTCTCATGCTTTTGTACATTTGTATAGTCCCATTCCACCATCCCACACTCTCATCATTTTGTGAGCAACTGTTAAGTTTTAATGAGCTTGCCATTTTGTAAGCACAGAAACACCAGTTCATTTCATCTTGTCCTACACACTTATCATTTTTTAAGATCATTCTTTCTCACCTCATCAACTTCTTATTTGCCAAACCATTCTCATTTGTTTGTTGTCTCTTTCATTTCTTATATAACATTAATCATGATGGTCTAATCATAATTTTTCTTCTATCCCATTTCCTAGGAGAACTACATTTGGCCTGAAGTTCATGTTGGAACATGCATCCATAGAACTATCTAGGAAACATCCACTTATCTTATACATCTAGAGTCAGCTTAGCCAACCCTTTCCTTTTCTTCTCTTTCCCCATTTATTTTGTCATTATACCTCTTTAATTAGGGAACAATTGTCATGTAATTATTCTTTATTATGATGTGGTAGAAAGTAATACCTCTATTACACATGCATGAACATTTGTCTTTAAAACCACCCTAGATTGGTTCTTGTTTCTATATGTTTATTTGAGTTTTCTTGGTGTTTTGTTGGGTTTTCATGCCTCTCATTTCTTTCTTCTCCTTTTCTCTTTCTATTATTTCTCGCTCCATTCTTGGGATTGTGTTTCTTTGTCTTGTTTTACTGTTTGATTTTACTTTTTTTCTTTTGTGTTCAAGAATGCCTTGATGGTCCACATGGATCTTGATTATTCATATCTTAGTCTCATGTCATTAAGATGTTCTTGAATTTTGTTTTTAAACATTTTTTTTCCTAATTAAGTCTTGATAGATCATATCTTGATTTCAAGTTAGTTTCATTTATGTTTATCTTTATTTTTTATTTTTTATTTAAATGTAAATTCATTGTAACTCTAGTTTTGGTCATTATTTTACCATTATCCTTAGTTATAGATATTCACATTTGAACTGGCTCACCACAATTAGAATCTTATGTCATTATAAGTTATTCATACTTATGATGCCTAGTTTATTTTGCTATAGTAAGCACTTTGTGCTCAAGTCTCATGGTCTTAACATCAACATCAACTCTGATGAATGATTATCAAGAACACTTTGTAAAACCTAGGCTCATGATGTGGAATTAGGATTCTAGGTAGCATGCATTTCAATTTTATTTGTGTATTCTTAGACATGTATCTCTTCACATATATTATGAGTATAATCAATTCTTGGTCATTTTTCATTCCATTCTTTCCCAAACTTGGGTGAACTACATTGGCCTAAAATTCATGGTAGAACATGAGTCCATGGAATTGTGTAGGTAGTGATCAATTTATATTAAGGTTAGATCAGTTATCTCCATTCCTCTTTTCATCTCTCTCGTCAGTTTATGCATTCTCATATGCTTGGTTTTATATGGCTTTCTAAGTAATTACACCATCACATGTATGTTTTCATCCACTTGATTTAACTTATCTTTTGGGTTATATCCTTGAACTATTTTACTTGCCAATTTCCCAAGCTAGGGCCCACCATTTGAACCATGTCTAAATCAAAATATCTCTACAAGGGAATGTCATTATTTACTCTTTATCAGTGATCAAAATTTGCCCTACTAGGGTATAACTATTTTATCATGATCACATCTTCTCTATTAGAGTACTTATTATCTTCTCTTTGGAGACCCCATTCTAGTGGTGCTTCTCTTCCTAAAGCAAAAAGTTCTCCATTTTCCTATAATTCTAAGATCTCCACATTAAAGCCCATGATGGAAATAATTTTAGTGTGCAACCTGTCTTAGGATTGATCAATGTCGTAAGCATGTAGCTTGTACTCTCAAATTGGGCATATTTACAGTATGTCCTTTACATTTATGGATTGTATCTTTCCCATTCCCTCCATCTCTGGGGCCTATTATACCTCTAATTATATTTTGATCATTGATGGTAATCATGTGTGCAAGCATTAACTTGTATGGATGTTATCTATTTCATGGGTTAATCTCTCACTTTCTCTCTCTTTTTGAGAGTCCATCCTTATCTTTCATCTTAGTATGTCCTCTTGAGGGGGCATCATGGGTTTCTTCCAATTTATTATTCAAAAATCTTTTCTCTTAAAATATATTGCTTTGCCTGAATGTCTTGCTACACCTTCTCAAATAGGGGTAAAATGTAGACATCCAATTCCTAACACCATTTATGTTGAAATTGTCAATCTTACTCGAATTACACTCAAATGCACATTTTAGGTCAAAATCCATAAAACATCCTAAATAATTCAAAATTGACATTTACAAGTGCAATTTTAGGTCAAAGTATCCCTAAATAGGGAAATGCATTTTATGGGCCAACTAACTTTGATCAGATCATTTCAAGTCAAAATGAGCATTTTGCCATTTAGTTCCCTAGATCACTCTTTTATTTTAATTCATTAGTACACATCATGTACCTTTGTTATTTGTTATTGGAAACATCCTAAATAGGAATATGGTTCCAACACATCTAGAATCACCTTCTAATTCTTCTCAAGTTAGATTATGACCTAGTAATATGAATTTTTGACCATTTTGATTGATTGATGACCACTTTTCAAATAATTACACAAATGTTGATTAACCTTGTTTAAGGCCAATTAATCAAAATTAAGAGCTAAAGTGAATTTTCCATGACAGTTGTTAAATATTTGTTTTTGAAAATTGATTCTTATTATCTACATCACCTAGTGACATCATCTATAGGGTGGCATCCATCAAGCCATATGTGCATAAACTATCAAGATTATGGGTCACCCATGCCTAGTTAATGTCTCTAATGCCTCTTCAATGCCCCTTTTTACAAGGTCATCTTGAGGATAATTATGGATTTAATTCCAAATATTAGGATTATCCTCAACCACACATCTTAATCTTGAGATGGATGGTTTAGGTTGATCCTGAGCAATCCCAAAAATCTATAAATAGAGAGGCCATTGACATCATTTCTAAGATATTTTGGTGCAAGGTTATTATGCTCAAATATCTTCAAATCTTAAACATTGAAAATTTATAATGATAAATTGTTTCTACAAAGCTTCATTGATAGGCTAGTTTAGTGAGTCCATATCAAGAGCCTAGGTTTTATGGAGTGTTCTTGAGGCGTTAGAGGAGCTTACCATCATTATTAACAAATACAAGGATTCTTAATCAAGGGAGAACATGTTTTTGAGCCACAGGGGCATGGTGAATCCATTTGGGAAGGTAATATGGTGTTTCTTTATTTCATTTGTTTCTTGATATCCTTTGTAATTCTTGTAGGAATAGATAGTCTTGGTTAGTTAGTTTGTTATGCATGTTTCATTGTTTATGGACTAATGCTTGAATAACTTGCTTTGTAATCTTATTTACACTAGGATTATATGGAAGACACTAAATAATGATGCAAAACAAATATATATGGAATAAGGTATATAAATATTGAGAATACCTAGGTAATGTATTGAACTCAAAAAGAAAAGAAGTCAAATATGTTGCACACATTTTCCCCAATCACTGGTGTCTGAAACATGGATTCTAATCTAGAAGTTATACCAACTACCCAATATAAAACTAAAAGTGAGAGCCATCATGCCATGCATGATGCCTTATATTTGGATTCTTTGAGATAATCTATACTAAAAATGGTAAATTTGAACTAAAAGGTAGTTGATAAATTTTTTACTGGTCTTACCTTGTTACATGTTTCTAGAAAATTTAGGTTTTCTATTATTTGGATAAGAGCACAAAAAATAGGACACCTTGGTGATTTGTGCTATAGTCCAACTCTATCACTCTTATCTTTTTCTATTTCTAATTATTGTTATATGTTCAACACTATTTTCCTAGTTTGTTATACCTAGTTTGGGTTCTGGTTGTTATTCTAGATGTTCTAAAAACTAATTTTTTTGATCGGTAGAGGATCTTATCTTTGTGACAAAACCCATATTTGTTTCCCCATTTTATAAGGGTAGGAATGAAGACATTTAAATGAATTCACTCAAAATAAATAACCCTACAAGTGGTTTATGCTATGAAATACATGATATAGAAATGAGAATAAAAAATATGTCTCAATATATAACATAGTTTGTATTGGAGATTGTTAGATCAACAAGGGTATGGATAGATAGATATACTAATGTAATAACATGTGAAATATATGGAATTGAAATTGGAAATGTTAGTTTTTTATTATCAGTTGTTATTTTTCAAGGAGGGATGGATCATGATGTTCATCATGGCATCCAAAAAAGTAAGATAATGCATGATGTGGGTCATGGCATTGAAAATAATGAGAAGCAAAAAAGAAACAAGAACACAAAGAAATAATAAAGAAGCATATAAAAGTGTCCAAGGGGGGAATAAAATAAGGTACATGGTCACATATCACTTAAACTAGGAAAATATGCATATAAGGCATGTTGAAATGACCATACACACATACAAGTAAAAACAAGCAAGGTTGGAATGAAGGCCATAATCATATTAAATAGTATAAGAAAAGGACATTGAAAATTGTCCTAAGGCACACACAAGAGATAAAATAGGAACAATGAAATGCAATCACATCTAGTTATGCAAAGCAAGAAAGGAAGGCATGTAAATGTTGGAAATATAATCACATCTAACTAATCAAAGAAAGAAGTGAAAGTATGAAAGATATGGAGTAAAATACTAGGTATATGCTAGGAAATACACAAGTGCTATGAATTTATGAGTGTTGATAGAATAATTTATGTAAGATAGTAATTAACATACATCAACATGATAAATAGAGTGTGTGGTGTAGGAATGACATAACTAGATGGTGTAGTCATGTAGAAGATGCCCCTAGTGGGTAGATATGTTGATGTATGTCTTGAATGTAGAAGTAAGATACCTCCTCAATGAGTAGAGTGAACTAATAAAGGATCTATATGTTACCACACACACTCAAAGATGATCAAGTAAAGCATGATAATGCAGATAAATAAACAAACAATAGCATAGAATACCAAAATGTAAGTCTAGCATGGTAGTAGAATTTTAAAGCATGGATAATGCATACAATTGATTTTTTTTTGTTATTTTAATGTTTTTGTATTTTGAAATGTTATAGTATTTTTGTTATTTTGACCTATTATATTATTTTTAATATTTTAAAATAATTGATGTACAATAAATCATAAGAAAACTATATACAAGAAATTTGAAGAGAAGCTATGTACAAGAAAGACTAAGAAGAAATGATACTAATTGATAAGTCCCATGAGAGACTCCCTATCATGGTGTCTTGTATCAAGGAGAGGGATCATGCATGATCATGAAACATGATGGAAGGATTGAGATTGTGACTTTGGAAACTATGTATATTGTAAATGCTTTGGAATGTTTATAGTGGAAACTGACTGTGGGATCCCCCTATAAATCTGAGAAGTGGATGTAATTATAAGGTTCTTCAAGACCCATTTGGTAGTAGGAGAAGCTTTCTAAACATGTGATATATGTGTAGAGGCATGATAACTCAATGATACTTCCATAGGTGTGAACACTATAACTAGAAACTATTTAGAGTGCTAATACTATGGTTTCTTTAAAAGAGACCTATGTGGAAGTGTATGAACTCGTTATGCTAGTGAGGAAGGCCTTGAATATGGATTAATCTGAACTAGAGGAAGAACTGTAATTGGTGGAGAAGCTAAAAATGGTGATTGTAGAGTAGTAAATGGCTCTAAAGTAGGAAGTGATAACTTACATGGAACTCCACCAACTATAAAAACCTAATTAGCATGAATGAATTTCATGCATTTGTGAACTATAAAAGGTATTACAGTTTATAAATCCATGGTTGACCAAGTAACATATAGAAAACTCCTACACTAAGAGAAATGGTAAATGGTGTGGCCACATGTGTTGGAAAAACCTATAGAGGAAGTACGATCTTGCCTAATGAACTATGTATGTGATCACTAAATCTACTAATAACTATGTCCATTAGGGTAATACCCTTTACTAAATATTTCAAATGCTACAGTAATGTCATGGTGCACATGTTCACACTAGATCCATTTTATATGAGAACACTATGAATGGGATGATGATTAATGTAATATTTGATAAATATTGCATGGTAATCTGAATCATTCTCAACTATTTCCTACTCTAAAAAGGTGATGGAAGGTTTAGCTAAAACTCTAGAATTATACACACAAATCATGTTGCCCAAAGGATGTGACTCAATTAAAGGTGCTTGGTACGTAGCTGGTGTAGGGTGTGCATGAAACGCATGGTGAACACATAATGTATCCTCTATCTCTTATTTAGATTATTTTGGGAGAGGATCTTAGAAAAAATTTAGAGCCTTGTCTTGTGTTTTCTTTGACTGAAGAGGCTCAACTGGAGTTCTAAGATCAATAAAGTTGCCATCTACCTATTCTTGTATCTTATGTTTTAAACTAATGTATCTATTCATTATGTGGCCTAGTGATCTTTGAAAATTGAAAAATACATTTTGATCATATCCCCATGGAAGAGTCTTTGGTGGATCAACTTATTGAATAAGATGGAGAGATATGATGTTACATTCCAATAGCTACTATAAGACTCTGGCTAGAGATACTGGTAGATTGATAAAAGTTCACCAAGGAGGCATAGATAAAACTAGTCACTGAGGGGGATCATATACTACATTAATTTTTGGTTGATTTTGACTTTTTCTATCATTGACCTTTACTTTATAAGGGACTTTATTGTTACTCTTGTTTGTTATTTTTGATATGATTTTGTACTTGAGTTTGCCCATTAAAATTAGTTTGAATTCCCTTTCCTTTAGTGTATGACGTAAATCAAGGAAGGAATAGAATATTTTCAATATTATTTACTCGTGAAAAGCTAGTAAAAGACTCTATTTGAAGATATCCTTTAATTTTTGATTGGCCTTGGGGCTAGTCATTTAGCCAAGATAGTCTTATATCAAAGAACATAATCTATGAGATAATCATTACACCTTTGTTTCTATTCTAAAACTTGGGCATAACAAACCTTATCACCTATGTTAATTCTAAAGTGAGCTAGGAACATGTCAGCTAAAGGATTGAATTCATTAGCTGACTAATTTGGTAGACTATATAGCCATTATAAGGCATAATCCTTTAGAATCTATGGAAATAGATTGGCTAGTAACCAATAATTTACCACATAGTGAAATAATTCTATGTGAAAATATTTTAAGTACATCTCTAGATCACCTTTTCCATACTATAAAGAGAGAATGGGTTGAACAAAACTTAGTGGCAAGGGTGTAGAAGCAATATGGCATGCCGATGGTGTATGCAACAGAGCAAAAAAATCCAAGCCCTGTGTAGGTATAGAGGCACCTGACTCAAGATGTATTAACTTAGATTGAAGATATTTTATCTCTTACACAAGGGTAGCCACATCAGGAGATAAATATTTACTAGTCATAACTAGTGGTGCCTCATACGAAGGTTAGGTTACTATAGGGGGTTGTTGAGACACAGTTTCCCCCATAGTGTCATTTACAACTCATTTCTCTCTAGTTTGAGAAGATTGAAATTTTATTTTATTTTATTTTAATATTTTAGGCATATCATCTTGCATATCAAGATTTTTAGTTAAAAGGTCTTAAAGTTCCCTCTTATCAGTTTCATCAAAATCGGTATATTAGGCCATTGTTAAAGTAGGAAAATAAATCAAAGATGGATTGAATTTTTTACAATAATTTGTAATAAGAAAAATATGATGAAAGGAATGTACTTAGTGAAGGAAATATAAAATCCTAAAAAAAACAAATTAGAATATGCCTAAAAGGGTAAGAAACTCACAAACATGTAAGGTGATACCTCAAAAGCAAGGGACCTAGTATATGCAATTAGGGTTTAAAATAAAATGATTTTTAAAATTTACTATGGAAAATTTTAAAACTTTTAAAGTAGAATTATAATTTATCTATGTAGGAAAAGAATCAGAAAAATATTTCTAAAATTAGTAAGGAAATTTCTAGAGGGTTTCTAGTTTTTTGTGCACAAAAGGACCTAGTACATTCAACTAGGGTTTGGAATAAATGTTTCTTAAAATTACTATGGTAAATTTAAAAATTTACATATATCATTATGATTTAAATATTTAGGAAAAATAAAAAAATGATGGAAAAAAATCAAAAGGAAATTTTCCCTAGGGTTGCAAGGGTTTTTGTGTGTAAATAAAGTAAGTCAGGTTCACCAAATGATTTAATAATTTTAAGAATATTGGAGTTTTATTCTTATTTTAGTTAAGGGTCTGGAATAATAAATCAATAAATAATATTCCAATAATTATAGTACTAATTTATATAATTTATTATTTATTTTAAACCTTTCTAAAAATAGAAATAAATAAGGAGAAATACAACTTAACTTAAAATTGGATTGAGAAAATTGAGAGGTTAAAAATGGTTGTATAGGACTAATAAAATGTCATAAATTAGAAACTAGATTTCATTTGATGAAAAGAATGTAGTGCCCAAAAAAGGACACTTTGGGGTCCAATGTTATAGTCCACTCCTATTTCTATTTTCCAAACTAATCACAAAGATCTAAGTTTTTTGGGTTTTGTTCTCTATCCCTAGATGAATCTGCCTATGAAATCTTAAGTGTTGAATGTTGATGGAGATCCTTGTAGAGATGATTTAATATTTAAACCATAGTATTTAATTATGCTTGAATAAAACTTGAGAAAGAGTGGGGATTAGTGTGTGTAAGATGCATTGAACATGTGATCCACACCCCCTGTGTGGGCATGTTACCTACATACCAATACTTTGAAGAATAATATATACATATGTAGTTGTCCCACCTAAATGTGCTTTGTGCAATAGATTTATGGAAATGGAAAAATACTAAATTGAGAGTGCTTAATGTGGCTAGGGACTGGTATGAGAGTTTGAATGTGTTTTTAGCTATGTTAGGTGACTGTATGCAGAGAATAGGTAAATTTGCCTTGGTAGTTTGCTTGTATTCTTGCTTGCTTTGTAAGATTTGTCACCTACCATCTAAAATAATTTTGAATGTTATTTTATAGGGAACTATTGGTAATGGATTATGTATTCATGCTAGGTCAACATGATGAAGGATAGGAACAAAATGAAATTGACCATTTGGGCTCAAAGTGTGATTGGATAAGAACACCAAAAATGGGACACCCTTGGGTCTAGTGTTGTTGTCTAGGTATGGCACTCCTATATTATAGGCTTAAGACCTGGGGGGATAGGATTGACTTGGGAAATAGATTTTGGATGAGTTAGAATGAAGGTTTATAAGTCTACATATGACTGGTAATGAGCAGAAAAGTGTCTAGAAGGGTCACAAGAGCATGCAACAAGGACCTATGGATAGAGTGTCACAAGCCATACTCAAGCTACCAATTTGGACATTTTATATGACTAAAATAGGAAATTAATGATTTTGACCTACAAATTATGATATTGTAGTTGTGATTTTGTGTAAAATTAAGTGATATTGCCTTAACTATCATCATAATTGCTAATAGTTTACCCTTTTTGATAGGCTTTGACTTTTTAGCAATATTGCTAATTTGAAAATTATGGTTTTGTGTTATAATATATGATTTTGTCTTTATATTTATAGTTTTGTTGGTTTTTTATTTAATATGAGCATAGATAGTTTTTGCATTAATTTTGTGCTTCTGTAGGTAGATTTTAACTATTCTGTCTTGCAAAAATAAGAACTAGTGTTTTATGTATATGAAAATCAGATTCGTCATCCCTAAGATGTCTTGGTATTGACACACAAAACTAAAAATTTATGGTTGTGATTTTATATTAAAAGTCATGATATCACCCATGAGAGTGGCATTTTTGTGTTTTTAGTTGGAACCCTTAATATTGAACTGATAATCTCTTGATTATTACCTCTCTATATATTGAATCATTTTATATTTTTAAGAAGAGGGGAGGTAATTACCGTACAAAACCTTTTACACAAAATTTCAACATTGATTAAGTGGTCTAAGGCCTTTGGATATTTTTCTAACATGGTTTTGACTAGTTTCTATGTTGGTTAGGGTATATTAATAGGGAAAAAGTAGGCACCATCTAAATAGAAATAATCTTCTATATTTATCCCTTTTATCACTTTTGGCAATACCATTATTTGCAAATTTTCAGTTTTGTGTCAAAATAAGTAGTATTATCGTTAAATTCATGATTTTGCTAAAAAGTGTTAAAAACTATATTACTAAGATTGGTGTCTATTTTAACTACTAGTAAAATTCTGAATCAAGTTCTTGATACAACTAAATATTTGTATGTTCTTATCTTCTATGATTTTTGTATAAATATTGTATTCCTACATTAGCCTTTACAAGGGGTTAATATTTTATCTAGATTTGTTAAAAACTAGTCCTTCTATAGACATTTGTAAACAACACTTACAATAGCTAAATTCTAGTCTAAAATTCAAAAAGTGTAAAGTTATTTATTTTTCTACAATATTGATACGTACAAATTTGCAATTTTGTATTTAAAGTCATGATTTTGTCTAAATTTCTCTGGTTTTATAGGTTATATATAGGTAACTACCGTGGTTAGTTTCTAGTTGATAATACCATGACTTGAAAGTATCAATTTTACATAAAAGTAGTGATAATGTAGTCCCTAAAAGTGATATTGCCTTACATTGACTATGTTTTTGTAGTTTTATAGGAAATAAGAATTTTGCTCATTTTCAAACTACTAATCCTTCTTTGCAAGACCTTTCATGGAGAAGGCACTAAATCTAATTTTATAATCTATGTACTTGTAATAAGAGTGCATAAATTAAAGATTTTAATATTTTATTTGTATTTTGTTTGTGTGACTTGATTGATCATTTTTAAATTTCCTCATATTAGTAATTAATTAGGTAAATTAATATTACTTACTTGTGTGTTAACCCATTATGTCTAGGATAGAACATGATGCAGAATTCATACCCATGCACAAACTTAGTAATTAGGAATTAGTGTCACATATTTCATCATTACACATTTAAGCAAACTCCGTTTTCCTAGTGGAGTATAAATATCAAGGAGAGTTCTCATTAGGATAAGTGGTTGACCCCATACATGTAATTTATAAAGGGGAAGAGTTAAATCTCTTAATTAATGATCAGACATCACCATATATAGATAAAATCCACACATACCTTTACATATCTTATGGAATCCATTATAAACCCTTGTGTAAATCTAACATAGGACCTATAAGAAGTAATAGGGATTTTTATACTAGAGTCAGGATCAGATCCCAAGTGATCATCAAGTGTAGATTGGGTTGAGAGGGTTTAGTTTATTTTGTAATGGGTCATTGGACTACAACCTCACCAATGAATCCATTAGAAAGTATAGATTTCAAGTTACACACCTATTTGGTTGACTAAATTAGGGCTTGTGACTGAGCATGTTATTTGTGTGTTGTGAAAAATACCATATTGTTTGTGAACCAATTTAGCCTATCTGATCTTGCCTAAAAAACCTAAATAATCTTAAGATAAATCCCATATTGTAACCTAAAACCAATGACTATCTCATCATCTAGATATACACATTTTGTCTTGAAACCAAACTTTAGTGATCACTAATCATTTTATAACCTAGTCATTATTTATATCCTTAACTAAATATTATCAACATTTATAACCTTGATTGGTTTGATTCTGACACCTGTAATCTCATCATCCTACCTCTTCATACCTAACACCCATTTAATTGTCACCTAGTTAGTGTGAAATGTATCTATTCATCCTATCCTCTTTGTCTCTTTGCTAGATTGAATCCTTATAAGGTGTTTGCTTTGGTAGTATTTGGTCATTCTAGTCATTATACCCTCCTAAATCTAGATCCAAGTCACATCTAAATGATCTACCTTGACCAATTTTATTAATTGGTTTTAGAAAAAATTAGTATCTAAAACCACCTTCTCTCCCCTCATCCAATATCAAAGACACACCTAATCACTCTTCTTACATCACCCTCATCATCTGTCATGCCTATCCAAACACATGCCAAAATTTTGAGAATGAGACAAGGATCCAACCAGGAAAATGACTTATTGGGAAATATAGGTGACCAAAACTAGGATAATTATGACACACATAGTGACATGCATACTCCTAAGGAGGAAGACTGATTCACAAATGACTTCTTCTATAGTGATGAGTTTAGGGCCCAATTTGATCAATATATCTATGAAAATTATGACCAAATTCTAGCCCAAGCTATTGGAATGAGGAGTAAATTCCCCCCTAACTTTTCCCTAAACCTCTTTCAACATATAATCCATCCATATACTAGGCCCAAAACTCCACATCATCAAGATAATATCAACCTAGAACAAGAAGAAGACAATATTATGGATTAGAAGCAATAACTTGAAGAAAAATAATAAAAATAACCCCTTCAAAAAAATCACATTGAGGATAATGGGAGAATAATGGTCTTTTAGGATTAGTTATACTAGTTAAACTAACAAATTAAATCCCTTTTCTCATAATTTCAATCCTAAAATCAAAGACCCTCTTCCCTAAGGTAACATGCCAAAAACATTGACCCTAATCATTATATATCTTCAACTAGTCAAGCTCAAACCTCTAATCCTCTCATGTACCCCTCATTTTCTCAATAGTGGATGGTAATGAAAGAGACTCTTTAGCATATTGATACTCACACAAAATCAATGAGATACAGGTATGAGGATTTTTCACATCTCCTTTAGATATGAGCACATTACAAGTACCTTTCCAACCACACTTTAAGATCCTAGAATTTGATAATTATAGAGAGAAATGGGATCATCAAGATCAAATACAACAATTATATGTAGAATGTCATGAGGTTTCTAATAATGATGCTAATATTCTCAGTATTTTCCCCAAAATTCTCATGGGGCCTGCATTGGAATGGTTTATGCATTTACCCAAAGGGTTCATATCTAGCTTTGGGGAGTTGATTTTTTTTTTGTAAGACACTTCTCATTTAATATAGAGAATGATATATCTTTCATATATATTTATAAAACTAAAAAAAATGGGGAAAGACTAGCCTCATTCTTATAACATTAGAGAAGTCTTGCAAGCTGATTTTGTTGCATGGTTCCATAAAAGGAATTGGCCATAATGTTTATTGACAACCTCAATACTGAATTGAAATATCAATTAAAGCTACAATTTGAAAAATATCTTGATGAGATCATAGAGAAAGAGATACAAATTGAGAAGGCCTCATTGAAAATGTTATAATCAAATTGTATACCTAATTTGAACAAAGTCATAATCAAGATAACACCTTTTTGAGTAATCCAAAAATCCTTAATAAGGATAAAAATGTCATAAGAAATGGGGTCACAGATTCTAAACATGTTCAGATGATATCCACTACTAATAATCATAATGTTTCTACCATAAGAGTACCTTGAGAAAAGCCTAAACCTTTAATAGTAAAAAGGCCTCTCACTAGTTTTGGAATCCTTGCAGAAGTGGTCCTACAATAGTTAATAGATGTAAACATGATCACTCTCCTAGAAATATAACCTTTAGATGAAAATAAACCCTAACTAGATTGGTATCATGAGGACACACTTTGTCAAAATCATAGAGTTAAGGGGCATGCTACTTAAAAATGTATGAAGTTGAAATATTATATCTAAGATCTAATTGGAAAGGGGATATTGAAGTAGAATGGGAGAGCCCGAATAACCAATTTAAAAATCAATATCTAGGAATCTATTGGGACCCTTTACCTAAACATGATTAGAGGCAAAGAAAAATAATCAAAGACCATCAAGTCCCCACATCTAACCAAATTGATTACCATATCATTCCATACCATTATGTCAATACAATTAAAATTTGTGGCCCCAAAGAGCCCATACAAAAAACATCTACCATTCTCAAGATCAATTAAGCAACAACTGGCTGTGTATTAACTACTCAATATGGAATAATTATAGTTACTATAGCACCGCCAAAGGACTGATCCAATTCAACATCCCAAAAGGTAAATATATCCAAAAATGTCTCTAAATTTTCCAACAAACCAAATGACATCATCCAACAACTTAAGAAGACCTTAGCATAAATCTCTCTTATGTATCTTCTTAAAACATGATCGATATATCAAGAGATTGTTAATCAAGTTTTAAACGGCCTCATAGTCCTTATAGATATTGGTACTAGCCAATTTGAATAATTTATGGGTCACTTGTCTACCTCACAATAAATCACTTTTAGTTCCCATGCCATGCCACCTAGAGGCTATAATCATAATTATCCACCATTCATATAAATTTCCATCTCCAACCACAAAATCTTGTGTGTACTCATAGATGAAGGGTCTTCTTTAAATTAGTGCAATTTGGACTTTATAAAAAAATTGGGGTACTATATGGCATTATTAGGGCTTACTCTCATAATGATTAAGGAATATGATGATAATGAAAGGCCATCTATAGGAACCATTTATCTTCCTATCATTATGGGACCCATTATCTATCAAACTTTAATTCATGCCATGGATGTTGATATTCCATATAATCTAATTTTGGGATACCAATAGATACCTGAAATTCAAGTAATTCCTTCCACCCTCCATTAGTGTTTAAAATACACTAATTTAGGAATGGAGGTTACCATCTTAGGGGAGACATAATACTTTTGTAGTTGTCAGATGGACTAATCCCATCTTGTGTGTTATTTACCCATCACACATAGTTCCACTTCTACTCCAATAGCTACCAAATATGTCCAACTTAATGATTTAACACCTACTTAAAATTTATCCCCACACATCACACATCTCAAGATAATTTCCATAGGCTATAGAGAATATGAATACAAGACCTTTTGTGTAGTAAACTTACCACTCTCCCCATGTAACTATGGGTCCCTAAATATGAGGAAAGATAATCCAATCATTTATCAATTCATATATATGGCATTTACTAGTGTAGTTATATTATCAAAATAATATTTTGATGAGCCTAATGATTTGTGGCTTATTCCAGATGATGAATCCCTAACATTCCATAGATCAAATTAACCCCATCTCTATAGGATGCTAAGAAATATTAATTATAAGGGGAAATGACTAGGGAGAGATTAACAAGGTGGTCTTGAACCTATATGGGTTCAAGAACACCAAGATATATTGGTCTAGGGTGTAAACCTCTTAACATCAACCTAAAAAATATCATTCTAGACACTTATTTGGTTCCCAGAGAGTCTTCTTCTAATGAAGAAATCAAAACATGTTCTATTTATAGTATTTATGAGGATCTTGTTGTCACTAATCTCTTCAATGACACTATCATGTCCACCATCAACATCACTCTATGTTACCCTACCTTGATAGACTGGGATCAAAAGAATGATCCTTCTTTTGGTATGTTTTAGAATTATGAAGCCATTATAAAATATTTGGGAACACAAGACTTTATGCCATCAAAATATCAAAAGAAAGGGTTCTCTATTAGTCTCAATGAGTCTACCTATTTCATAGAGAAACAAACATCCTTGAATAAAATCAAAGAAGAGGAGAATGATGATGAAGATACATCTCCAAATCTAGATGATATTGAACCCTCTCCTGATGAATCAAAATTCTATCTAGAATTAGATACAAAGCTCCCATATTATTTTGATTAATAAATCTAGGACTTACCATTACCCCAAACATATCTATAGGACCAATAACCATCCCTCATTGAGGAGGTTATTTAAGTCAATATTGGAATGAATGAGAGTCTTAAAATTGTCAAAATAAGGGCATTTTTTACACCCAAGGAATAAAAAATTCTTATTCATCTACTTAAAGAGTATTTAGATGTTTTTTCATGGTGTTATTCAAACATGCTAGGATTAGATCCAACCTTGGTTGTGCATAATTTAGTCATCCATCCAAATGTAAAACCTATCAATAAAAAAAATTTAAAGATGCACCTCGAGGTGAGTTTGTTAGTCAAAGAATAATTTAGAAGATTCTTGGAAGTTGGATTTATCCATCCCATTTATTATTATAATTAGATATCTAATATCATTATTGTGGCCACACCAAAAGGTGGAATCAAAATTTGTACTAACTTCTAGGATATAAATAAAGCATGTCATAAGAATGACTTTCCCTTGAAAAATATAGACATGATCATGGAATCCACTATGGGTTATGAGATTTTATCCATCATGGATGGTTTTTCAGGATACAATAAAATCAAAATCACTCCCAAATATCAGCACAAGACAACATTTATCACTCTATGGTGGACTTTTTGTTATCAAGTGATTCATTTCATTATAAAAAATGTAGGAGCTACTTAATAAATGTAAATTACCATCGTATTCCATAATATGATGCATGAAATCATCAAATATTATGTAGATGATATTATGGGGAAGTCAAAAATTTGATCAGAGCACCCTGAAGTCCCAAGGAAAATCTTTGAGCATCTCTAGGAATATAAGGTCCACTTGAACCCATAAAAGTGTGTGTTTGGAGTCAAATTGAGAAATTTATTAGGGATTATAATTTACAAGATAGGCATTGAAGTTAATATAGAAAAATTAAAATCTATTATGGAAATTCTTCCTCAAAATTTGAAGAAACTTAGAAGCCTTCAAGGTACATTACAGGACATCTATTAGTCTATTTCATAATTAGCAGACAAATGTCAACCCTTCACCCATATATTAAATAAAAGGACTCATTTATATTGGAACTCTAAGTGTTAAAAGTATTTTTAAAATATCAAGTAATATCTAATAAATCCTCTAGTCTTATCACCACTAGTAATAGAAAGGCCTTTGTTATTGTATATATTTGCAACATCCTATGCTATAGGGGCCCTTCTAGCTCAACACAATGATGAAGGTAAAGAGTGAAAAATAAATTATCTCAATAGGAAACTGATCTCATATGAGCTTAATTATACCCATATTGAAAAGGCTTTCTTTCCCATCATATTTTCATCCGCAAAACTCCAACATTATATTCTAAACAACCAAGTTTAGCTCGTAGCCAAAGTTAATCCCCTTATATACATGCTATTAAAATCAGCCCTAACTAGTTAGATGGCCAAGTGGATTATGTTTTTAAGTGAGTTTGACATAGAATATGTAACCAAAATTCCATCAAAGTACAAGTTATTAGGGATCAACTTGTAAAAACACCCATTGCAAATACTAAGCCTTTTATCATGACCTTTCCATATGAGACCCTATTCACTACTATAGAAGCAAACAACTAGAAATTATATTTTTTTATCTCTTTTACCACACATGGGTCAGGATAAAGAATAATTTTGGTAACCCCACAAGGTGACATCATCCCTAAAGCTTTCCACATTTCTTTCCCATGTACAAACAATATTTATGAATATGAGGCCTTAATTTTTGGTCTCCAACAAACCATCTAGTGGAATATCCATCACCTTTAGGTATTTGGTGATTCATAATTGATTATAAAATAAGTGAATGAGGAGTTATATAAAAAGGATGAGAAATTGATTCTTTATAAATAATTTGTGGAACAATCGAATAATTTTTTTTAGTTTATCACATTTGAATAAGTTCTATAAAGAAGTAACAAAGCATCCAACTCTATGGAAACTATCAGGCCTTTGATGACCTTCCAATATATATCCTTGAAGGAAATTTTCTTATAGAACATTTTATATTACTAACTCTTCAATCCATTCCACACTTTAAAATTTATACCATTCTTAATCCTATTATACCTTGGTATCATGACATTTACTCTTACCTCCATGACAATATCCTACCACTTGACCTAAATCATCACCAATGCAAATCCTTTCTCCATTACACATCCCATTACACCATTCTTAGTAGAATGCTCTATTAATGAGGCTATGGTAGGACCCTATTGAGACGTTTGACCTTAGATGAGGTTAATCTTGTAATCAAAGAGGTCCATGATGGTATTTATGGTGGTCATGATAGTGGGATGGCCTTGTGTAGTAAGTTACTCATGATTAGATATTATTGGCCCATAATGGATCAAGATGATTGCCAATATGTATGAAAAATGTATATCCTATCAAATTCATGTTAATCTTATCCATACCCCCACACAATAAATGAAACCTATAATGATCCTATGGCTAATTTGCGTATGGGGTTTAAATATAATTGGCAATATAAATATAACATCATATAATGGGCATAAGTTTATAATAACTATTATGAGTCACTTTACAAAATGGTTTGAATTTATGCTATTTATCCATACTAGAGGACTCTAGATATCAAAGTTCATCTTAAATCATATTATTTTCCATGTTGGCATCCTAGCCAAATTCTTATTAGATAATGGAAAGTCTTTTAAAAACCAGTAAATCAAAGATATGTGTAAATGTTATCAGATTGAGCAACATTTTTCCACACCCTACTATCCCTAAAGAAATACAAAAATAAAAACCACTAATAAGACACTTCTTAAGATTGTAAAGAAAATTGTCAATGATGCATGAATAAATTGGCATGTACAACTATATTATACACTTTGGTCCTATAGAATTAGTGTTTGAACACCCACTAGGGTTACTCCTTACACTTTATTCTATGGAACACAATAAATATTTCCCTTGGAAGTGGATATCTCTTCCTTACACATCTCTTTGTGAGGTATCATTACCAATCATAATCTTTGACAATAAAGGATACATGAGCTTGAACTATTGGATGAGAAATGTCAAAATGCTTTAAACCATCTTTGATAATATGAGAATAAGATCAAGGGACAATATTACAAATGGAATAGTCTAAATAATTTAATGTTGGTAACCTAGTCCTCAATGAGAATCAATGAATACTAATGCATATCGAGACAAAAAATGGCAAATTTTAAGTAAACTAGCTTAGGCCCTATGACATTGTTGTAAAATTTGGATTGGGGGCCTATAAATTAGCTACACTTAATGGTGATGAGATCGATGAGCCTATGAATATCATTCATTTGAAACTATTTAATATTTTAAAGGATATAAAATCTTTATCTATGAGTCCCCACTCTTGGGGCATTCCATTTCCATTCTGCTTCTCCCTCTCATTCTATTTCATCATTCCCCAGATGAACTTGCTATCAATAACTGGTGTATCTTATATACTTAGGCAACATCAAGAAACAATAATTTCAATTTTGGGTAAATCATTTCTTATCATGTGAGGGGAATATCTATTGAGTCTTGCAAAGTATTTCAATCCAGTTTTAATACATCATTCATCCCATTTTTGAACATCCTAATACATATCCCAATCACGTCCTCCTTGATGATCATTTATCCTACTAGCCTAAAATTTCATACATACTTTTCCATCCATATCCATCCTTAAGAAATGATCCACAAGATCCCACTAATATCATCATTATCAAAGGGTCACATAGAATTCTTACTTTAGGATCCATCATGCACTCTATAACTAAATCTTGATCATTCACTCTAGAACCTAAATATGGTTGTTTAAGATTAGTTTGGATCATTATCTTAGTTGTGATAAAAACACTTTGGACACAATCAACCCCATGTACATATTTACCCATGCCCCTACCAGTCATTCCTCTTATAACATTTTTTTATATTTGCTCTTTAGCAATTCCTTTGTAAATATTCATTATCTAACATCTTTGCCTTACTTTTTTTATTAAACAACCATATATAAAAAAAATCAAACATCCTTACCCTAGTTCATTCTATCTTTTATATTATGTCTTGTCTGCTCTTTTTATATATGTGTGTATGTGTGTTCTCTTTTGTTAAATCATTAAGTCTTGTAAATATTCGTCATAGTTAGTAAATTTTATTGTATTTTTATCTTATATTTTTAAATTTTATGATTTTTGACAAAGGAAACAAAGATGGTCTTAAGTTACTACCCAACTAATAATTGGGAAAGTCACCCAAAATGGAGTTCCCATGCATTGTGACATCAATGTGTCCTTGACCACTATCATGTGCTTGACACACTTCTACTCACATGTGAAATAACAAATTAGATTGCCTACATATATAATGGATTTAAATTCCCCATCCCATCCACCCTAATCATGCCATTCTCTATTTTAAACATCATAACCTACTATCCCATACCCACCCATCTCCTTGGTGTAGGATGATTTTTACCTAGTAAAAATTTATGAGACACATGATTAAAAATGATGGATTACCCTTTCTTATCACATTAACCATAATACCATAATTATCATCCATGATTAACAAAATCATGTTCATTTCATTTTTAAATGTAACCTAAAACATCTCATCATTATCACAAAAATACATCACATAAATCACAAAATCAATCAACACAAATACCATCATATAAAACATAACCATCACATCCTAAATACATATCATTATTATCTATTCAATCACCTACAAAACATCATAACCATAATAATTATATCACATATAAATCACATAACTCACATCCATGATCCATATGTCTATCAATAACATAATCAAAATTACATATCATCACATCAAAATCATGTCATATATCACAAAAAAATCATAATCACATAAACATGAATAGTCCATAATGTTCATCATATTCCAATGTCAAAAGATATAAATACATATATGGGCCTTATGTGTAATAATGTGCTACAATACATTAATATACATCATTTGATACAAGTCTTATATATCACTAAACCCTGACTGTGATCTAGGTGGTCCTCTAAGAGGATAGTGAACTAATTGTGAAAAACTAGACCTAAATGGCACTACATGCTATATTGGTGGCATTTTTTCCTCATATAGGTTTCTATAATACTAGGCCTCCCATGTTAACCATTTAATTTTCCTCATGATCAATTCCATCCCCCTCTCTAACATGGTTGCATCACCCTCCTCCTTGGACCTCTTGGCTATATGTACCTCTCCCATAAACTCCCTCACCCTAGCCTATAACTACCTAATATGTCCCTGTAAAGTCCTAATATGTGCATCCTATATCTAGATATAACTATATAATATGACTATCTGAGCATCTCAACTATTGATATGTCCTTATAATTTAACCACCTACCCATGTAAACTTGTAACCTATCTCTGAGCCCCATCCAACTAGCTATCCCTCTATGCTCACTACCCATGTAGATCAACTAATATCTTATCCCTCTCAGTAGTGATCCCTATTATCTCTGAGGTGTGGTCTTGAACCTCTATCCTCAAATTCTCTAATAGTGATCTTTCATCCTGAGTAAATGGTGGCCTAGATGGTGTAACCTCATTTCCCCCTCCACTCCTTCCAGTATGTCCCTCAACCCTTGTTTGACCTCCATCTAGACCTCCTTTGTCTCCCCTATCTACATCCATGGAAAATGGTCCCCTCTATCCATATTTTTGGTCTTATACCTAAGGATTAGATATCTAGTATTTAATCCTCCTTATCCTAACTTGTGCTTGTAATAGTCTATACACAATCCCCCTCCTTACCCTAGCTCATCATCTAAATAAACTGAGTGGTTGCCTCTGTGCTCACCAAGTCATATATGTTACTATCACTCTAGGATTTGGGATTGGAGTTTGGTAATCCCATAATATCATATAAATTCTCTCATAATCAATATGTTCCAATGCCTTATCCATAATATTCTGCCATTGATACCTCTCTCTATCACTAAGAGAAAATAGGTGTTCCTCACTAGGCACATCTTATAGCCTCTTGAACTATCATTGTATACAATCAGGTATATAATGCTCAGTGATATAATCCCTCCATCCTATAAGGTAACATTTGATCAACATGAATTAGTTAACATTTACATCCTCATCCTACCCCAACTAGACCTATTAATATGGTATCCATGTAATGTGCTTCTATTATAAGCTATCAAATGCCTAACTATAAAATTGGATCTCCCCTACATGATATCTTTATACTCCTAAAATGATGTAACCTCTAAATAATATAGGCTTATGCATCTCTCTATCTACACATATACCTAAGGGATTCTCTATAGAAATATATTAGTGACTCTATATCTGAAATAATAAATATGGGTTTTGGTTCACTTCTCCCCTATAAGATCCTATGTGTAGCTGTTGATATATGTAGGCTAATACAATTATCCCATAAGTGAACACTTAGTAGTCCTAAACCATGTTTGAAACCACATCTCCCAAACCTAATTGAAGCCACTACCCACTCTCTTCTAGTAAGAGTATGTTATATATAAGATATGTCACCACAAACATCAACATATCAATCATTCCCTCCCTCAGGTCCCTATCAATATCTACTAGAGCATATTGCACTCTAATTTATAACCTCATATCCAACCTTTGCACTATAACATTAAGGGTGTTTGAACACTAATATTACCTATGGCCTTTCATTAGAATATATAAGATCTAGACACATCCTCTAGAGTGACTATCATATCTCCAGTCATGAAATGAAAGGTTTTCATATTTAAGTGCCACCTCTCAACTAGACATATGATCAATGCTCTATCAATCGACACTGCTAACATAATCATGACATAATAAAGGCTAATAAAATTTATCATGCCATACTTTTTAGGTGTTAATAAGGGTATCTTTTGTAATACTTAGGCATGTCATAGTCAAGATTCCATCACTCCTAAATCCTCATGCACCAACAACCCATCCTATCACATAATAATCATCTCATCACATCTAAATCTAGTTTATCTTTGACCATCATCCTAATTACCTATCTTAACCACCCCTACCCATCCTCATCTTACTAGCCTAACCCTCTTACATCCATCACCCATATGAATATCTAATCACCCTACCCTAATAACACTTATCTTGCTAACCATCTATTTCCTTATTGACCCTAACCCAATCCTATCCATCACCTAAAGTACCTAGCCTAGCCTAATCTACTTAACCTAATATTATCCATCCTAATCTTATAAAACTTATTAATTTCCCTAAGTACCTACTTACCCTAACCTAACCCTATCCATCCTAACTTTTCCTAACCTAACTCATATCTCTAACTATCCACCCTAAGACCATAACCCATCCCCTCACCTCTATCTTAAAAACCATAATACTACAAATCATAACCTATCTCTGACATGTGATGTTGATAATATCACCATTTTTCATTATGAAAATTTTCATAACCATGACTATAACCTTGTGATTTTGAAAAACCATGATTTTCCTCTTATGTCATTATGATATCGTAAATGACTCTTTGTAGTATTATAATATTATAAGTCATTTATCATGGTATTCCAATATCATAATTCATGACTATAATATCATAACTTTTAGGCATAATATCTCCATTGAGGAAATTACCCTCAATCAAAATATTACACTTATATAACTTACATTTAATAAATGAATTATTAAATGATTAAATATAAAAATCAATGGGCTAGGGATCAACTACTCACTATTGGTCCCATGTTGGATTACCTTTGTTTCTCTTTGACTCTCTCTCTATGATTTGATGAGTGTGGGATACATTCCATGGAGAGAGCTCCAAAATAATAAAGTCAAAAATAATAAAAGACAAAATGAACCTTTTCACCTTGATTTTCTATTGTCAATAGGAATAAAAGACAAAATTAACCTTTTCACTCCCATTTTTATATTTTACCACTCATTTACCCCCCATCACTCCTTTGACCCATGATAAGCCCATTATTATACCCCATCCATTAATTATCATCCCCAAATCATAGTTTATAAATTCCATTTAATTGTTGTTTAACATCCCTATGTCTTCCAAGGTATGTTCTTATATCCTCCATTATAAGTCTACAATCTTGAGTTAGAACTTCATCAACCTAAGCTCTCCTAATACTATGTAGGAAACACGTAGACATGGTTTTGTTCCTAGGGATATCTCAAACACTATTAACATCCAATCCCATCCCATCCCTTATGGTTCACTCAAAGTCATTAAATCATTCTGAGATACAAATATAGCATAAATTGTCTTATTATTTGTAACTATCTATCAAATTTTATCTATAGAATTTGATTCATCCATAGCATGTGTCCTTATTAAAATAATTATCATAGACTTACATCTTATATTATATCTTTAATCTCAAACATGGTCTATGTCTTGTGAATTTAATTTCTATCATCTTAATCAAACTACCTCCCTTCTAGACATTAGTCATTATCTAAAACTCATCCTTCAAGGCTAAACCACTCTATACCATAGAACTTATGCTTGGGTCATCTTAATTATAGTTACATCAACACTTAGGTCATCCCAACCCCTTATCCTCATTTAGGTCCTATCCCACCATAGGGATTTCCTTTTGAGTGACCATCCAACTCATTCTTCCCTGCATGTTCCCTCAAAGGGAAATCATACCTAATAATAACATACTCATGAATGAAATAGTTTTTCTTTGAAAATTAGTTAATCATTATAACTCACTTCATTTGTAGTACCCTTTCAAAGAGGGGTAAAATATATGCACCTAAATATACCTATGTTAATAATCCTGTTAAAACCACTAATTAACTAATGAATTAACTAATCTCTTAATTCCTACATTTATTTCATCCCATGAACCTTACCATACCTTTATAACCAATTAATTACCCCATTAACCTACTAAATATCCTACTTAGCCACTAATCTACCCACTATCCCACTTGCCAATTTAAAATTCCTTTTTATTCACGTACCCAATAGCTACCCTAACACCCTAGCCATTCCTACAACCCTATGTATCCTAAAACTCAATAACTCCCATATAATCCTACATTATCCCATAAAATAATAAATAAACCTATATAATTATGGATTCTCCTCCAAATTTCTAGAAGTCTCTAAACTAAAAGCTTCTAAAATAATTTAAAATTACCTGAATTGTCTTCCACTATCCTATATAATCCATGCATGAACTATGGCCAAAACTAAATTATAAAACTTGTAAATAACTTAGCCTCTATTATAATCATATAATCAAACATTATCAAGCATCCTCCAACTCTTGTCAAGCAATTCAACAAGCCAAAGAATCCATTAGAGTCACTTTGAATCTCAAGTCAAGAAATCCACATTTAACCATTTTGGCATTCTAATCCACTTGAAGATATTAGAGAGGAGTTATAAGGGACAAAATGATGGTTAAAATTCCATTTTAATTGTTTTATTGTTCCCTTATCCCCTCCTTTTATGTTGTTTGAATTATTGGTTTCTTATTACTAAATATAGTAGTTTTACAAATAACTCAAAATATGATTGCACACTAACTACAAAAGATCACAACCAAAGAACATGATATGTATAATAAATACTTAAGTGTAAATAAAATGTAATAATCTTACCACAATCAATAAGTAAATAAATAAAGTGAACAAAACAACCAAACAATCCAAAGTAAAGAAAAGTGTATTAATAAAAATACTCTAAACATCCAAAAATAAATAAAGATAAACAAATAGCAACACAAAAACAATAGTTAATCATAATGTTAGTTCAAATAGGAAAAAAATTGTTCATGTATGTGTAATAGAAGTGTTACTATTGGAGATAAGGTGACCCTTAAGATAGGTAGAAATGAAACTGGTAAAATAACACAAGAATAATTGACACAAACATTAGTCCTAGTTTACAGGATACAACAACAAAATACAACAAAAAAAATAGGGGGAT
The DNA here is from genome assembly GCA_037957365.1 of Torreya grandis. NCBI lineage: Eukaryota > Viridiplantae > Streptophyta > Pinopsida > Cupressales > Taxaceae > Torreya > Torreya grandis. Next base: position 379,338 of record JARHVA010003382.1, on the reverse strand, counting down.
AGAATAAAATTAATGGGTAGCCGAGATAACTCTAGATGCATTAGGATTGTGGAAGTTGCATACATAGTTCCATGGACACAAGATCCAATGTGAAATTTAGGCCAAATGTAGTTCTACCAAGATATAAGATAAAATAAAATGGATGATAAGAAAAAATAATTGAGTTGTAGAGGATAATAATAATGATCTCACAAAATGGTATGTGAGGAAAAAGGGATGGAATTCCACAATCATGAAAATGTTAACACAAAAAAATCACACAAGCATGAGAGTATGGTATAGGTGAAAACCACACTAAAATGCATGAGATGAGTATTGACACATGAATTGAATTGGTATTTTATATTTTCTACTACATATAAGGATTGTAATTAGAATGAGCTCACAAAACAAAGAGAGTGTAGCATGAAGTTGCTTAAAAAATAATGAGAGTGTTCTAAATTAAGATGCTATCAAAATGGAAAAGGTGTATGGATTAAGGCCAAAAAAGATGGGTAAACTAAATGAAAATTAGTTTCTTATGAAATAGCTAGGGATTCCAAGATATTTAAGGCAAATAAGTGGTTGACAAAGAAATGAAGGTGCAGTTGAGTTATCCTGAGATACCCCATGTATCCAGGTGCTACCTACATAGTCCATGTAGACCTCAGGCTGATGTAGTTCTCCTAGAAATTGGAGCAAAAAGACCAAGGTGGCTAAGAAATGAAATTGAACATATAATATGGCCCCTCCGAAAAATATTGATGGATTAATATCTTGCATGAAAATTCTAATCTATTTTATGTGATTTTATGATTTTTAAGATTTTTAAGATATTTTATGAATGTTTAGGGGTTATGAAACTATTTAAAATGTTTTTGGAATTTTCTAAGCATCTCAACTCGATTGAGGATTATGAGATACATAATGGTCCAACTCGCAAAGTGGTGAGATCATGGCTTATGTTACACATAAAATAGTTAGAGCATTCAACTTAACATTCTCATAAAATGGTAATAACATGGAAAAGAGGGTGGCTAAGATGAACTCAACATGAATCTAATACTACCTACATATTCCTATAGGACTTCAAGTCACTATAGTTATACCTTCAGTGGTGAAGGTGTTAAATTACTTTCAATGTTTTTTTTTCTTTAGATATATAAATTCAATAGAGAATGATGAAATACAACACAATCCAAAATCATAAAATGGTGAGAGCATGGGAAAGGGTTACTGAGATGACCTTAATGTTAATCAAGTATTGCCTACATAATCCCTAAGAACCTTAAGTGACTATAGCTCTACCTTCATCAATGAAGGTGTTAAATTACTTTCAATGTTTTTAGTGTTTTTGGTGTTTTTTGTATCTCAAATCAATAAATAACTATGATATTAACAGATTACAAACTCATAAAATGGTGATATCATGGTAAGGTGGTGACTATGTTTACCTTAATGTTAATCAAGCACTGCCTACATAGTCCCATTACGAACTCAAATCACTTTAGTTACAGTTTCACAAAATGTGTCTAATTAAATAAGTAAGTTTAGAATAAATGAAATGGCAATTTAAATGATAATAGTAATGGTTTGGTGATGCTTCCATGCATAATAAAGGTGTTATCCATATTTTTCCCATAGGTATTTATAATTAGGAAATAATGACAAAAGGTCAGTGCTACTAATTTACTCCAAAGGTAGTTATAATTAGTAGAATGAGGTGGGACACTAATTTTACCAAAGATGGTTACAATCAATGGCACCAGTCAAATGTAATAAAAAATGAAGGATGCAATCACCATGACCACTATCATACTACTTTCATATATTGTCATTTTAACATGTAATTCTAAAACAACTAATGGAACTGAATCTTCCCTCAACCACTGAACATGCATAAAGTATAAATGAATCAAAACCAAGGCCAAATGTGATACACAAGGTTAGGTAAGAAGAACTAGTTGGAAAAGGGGTAAGGGTATCTTAAAATGATAAGGGATATAGTAAAAAGCATAGGTATAATGTGTCTTAGTTTAAAAAATCCTTGTAGACAATAGTCTTAGTTACTAAAGCATAAAAATATTTGAGGTGTATTATGTTCATTGGTTTAACAAGTTCATTTGCCTCTTGAATAATGAGCCTATATGCTCTAAAACCATAGTTGGAAACAACTACGTAGGGCCCTAACCAGTTTGGTTGGAATTTTCATTTTTTATTGGTTTTAGAATTAACATTATTTTGATTTTATTTTAGTACCAAGTCACCAATATTGAATTCATAATGCTTTACACACCTATTGCATTGGACTTTGATTTAGTTCTAATAATCTTGAATTCAATGTGGCTAAACATTTACCATCAATTAGGTTTAGCTATTACAAGTCATCCACTCTATAGTCTTCATAGTTCTATCTTGATGAAGTGTTACAACTAGTAGGTCTAGCTTGATGATGTTTTGTAACAAAATTTGGAGAGAAGAGAACTTTACCTCAATCAGAAGAATGGATTTATATACATAAATAAGTGAATAAGGTGTAGCTCATGTTGGAGTAATTTTTTTTTATGGTATACCCAAAGGTCATTAAATAGATGCAATTGCCAATTATGACCAACATCATTGACAATATTCTTTAGAATCTTAATAAAGGTTTTATTATAAGCCTTAACTTGGAAATTTCCTTGTGGATAGTAAGTAGTAGATAAATTTTATTTGATGTGGCATTGAGAACAAAGTGATTTCACTTATTTTTTCCTGAATGACATGTCATTATTAGATATAATATTGGAGGGGATGCCACAACAATAAATGAGATGGTTGAATATGAACTTGTAAATGTACTTACTATTAACTTAAGTGAGGGGAATGGATTCTACTGACTTAGTGAAGTATTTAGTGTTTATGGCCATTTGAATATGTTAGATTGATCTTCCCAATAAGATTGAGTCCCCATGTTGAGAAGGCCATGGTGTTGTTAATGGTTTGAGAGTTTTTGTTGGATCATAAACTAGATTGACATGATTATGACACTTGACACACCTATTCACATATGAATTTATGTATACTTCCATCATTGGCTAGTAATAACCAATACACAATAAAGTTTTAGCTAAGATTTCCCAATTGGTGTGGGATCCACACACTCCATGGACTTCCCTCAATGCCAATTTAGATTCTATTAAAGGTAAACAATGAAGTATATTTCCAACTTAGATTCCATGATATAGGGTTGTTCCAAGTAGGGTATAGTGAGAGGTTTTTTGGGTGAATGATTTTGTTGTTTTACATGATTAATTGGGAGGAATGTTTTGGTTGTGAAGATAGGAATATATATATATATATATATATATATATATATATATATATATATATATATATATATATATATATATATATATAAGAACTAGGGAGACATGGGACCAACAATGTCACAAACCATCTTGATGACTGATTTTTTATGTGTTAGCACTAAGAGATTAAAAAAATTGATAATCACTATCTCTATCAATGATATGGATCATGGAGTCAATAGTGGCTATGGAATCCATTATTTTATAATTGATTGGAGGTATTATCTCAAATTGGATGTTGGCAATCTACTTCTTGAGAGTATAATCCATCTATTTATAGGGTACAAAATTATCATCCCTAGTCTGATATTGATTTATATTCTAATTGATAATTAACTAAGAATCACCTTACACCAATAAATATTAAATGTTTCATTGTACTAATTCATGAAGCTCTATAATGAGCACTTCATACTCAACCATGTTATTGGTATAGGGTAGTAAAATATAAAAGGACTTGAAAATGATATCTCCTTATGGAATAATAAATAATATTTTGGACCTTCAATCATGAGCCATGAATGACCCATTAAAATACATCTTCCATCATTCAACCTTAGGTGGTGCATCAAATTATTCAATAGTCATGATGGCCTCATCTAGAAATCCAAATGCAAGAGGTTGAATATCATTAAGAGGATCTTTAAAAAGCTAATTGGTAAGTAATTTTTACTTAATGTCCTTCTAATTTGCATATACAATTTTAAACTCACTTGATAGCATGATCCATTTTTCCATATGGTCCTATATATCTGATTTATAAAGTATATACTTTAGTTGATCTACTTTGGAAATAACAATTGTCTTGTTATTTATCATATAATGATGTAATTTTTGGGCTGTGAACACCATTTCTAGACAAGCCTTTTTAATTGGTGCCTAGTTATGTTCATACATGATCAATGTTTGTCTCAAATAATATAGTTAATGTTCCTTTAAGAATTCATTATGTTATGCCAAAATTTCCCCAAGGGCATTCTTGGTTGCTGACAGGTGGAGAATTAAAGGCTTGTTTACCATTGGAGGTAACAAAATAGGTGGGTTGGAAAGATATTATCTAAGCTAATCGAATGTTTTTTGACACTCTTCATCACAAGATAATGTAACACCTTTCCTTAGTAGGTGCATAAATGGATGGAATTTATCATCCAAATACAAGATGAAGAATTTCATAGATTGAATTTTTCCCTACAAATCATGAAGTTGATTGAAGGTAAATAGTGGTGACAAATCTATAAATACATAGACTTTGATTTGGTTAACTTCAACGCCATTATAAGAGATAATGAAAACTAAAAATTTTCTATAAGTGATGCTAAATACACATATCATCAAATTATGCTTGACATTGTACTCTCAAATTCTCTCCAATATTATTTATAAAATTGATGGGTGATCTAACTAGGCCTTTGATTTACTTAAGATAGCATTGACATAGTCCTCAATAATGTTGTGCATCATTTCATGAAAAGTCATTTTCATAAATCTTTGGTAAGTGGCTCTAACATTGTTAAGTCTAAACAAAATTACTTGATAATGAAACATTTCCCATGGAGTGGTGAATGATATCTTATGTTGGTCTTATGATGTTATCTTGATATGATTATACCTTGAAAATCTATACATTAGAGAGATCATTTCATAGACAGCTATTGAGTTGAATATGATGTCAATATTAGGTAGGACAAAGTCACCTTTTAATAGGATTTTTTATGTCACTAAAATCATTATAGATCTTGATACCTTTTAGATTTATACTCACTGGCACAATGTTTCAAATCCACTATGAATAGTTGATAGGTCTAATGTATTTCATGTCTAGGATTTTTTCCAAATCTTTCTTTAATAACACAATAAAAAGAGAATGCATCTTAAATAACTTCTATTTCATAGGCTTGACATTAGGATTTACAATGAGATGGTGTACAACCAAGGTGGGGTTTAAACCTAGCATGTTCAGATAGTCCCATGAAAATATGTCAACAAATTTCATCAAAAGGGCTATAAAAACTTCACATTCCTCCTTAGTGACAAACATGCCTAGTTTAATCCAATTTAGGTCCTTTAGAGTTACAATATTCACATCTAAAGTGTCCTCCATAAGAATTTTAGAACCATCATCTAGAATAGTTAGCAAAGATTTGAATTTATTGGCAATTTCAAAGTCCTCCAGACAAACTCTCTCATCTAATTCTCCTAATAAATATGAATCAAAATCTCTAAATATTGGAATTGAAAATGATATAATTACCTCACAGCTCTCTTGAATAATTTATGTAAAATCCTATTGCTCTTCATTACTAATATCTAATCCATGAATATATTTTAGGGTATAAGTCTCTGATGATTCATAGGAAGAGAGATGAATATCTCTATATAATGGCACTAGAAACTAGTTTTCACCAAGAGACTTGCCTTTTTGTTTATTTTTTCCCTAGTCAGAAAGTGCCTCAAAGAGGTTTTTAGTTTTTGACCTTGATGTTTGATTTTATTTTCATTTTTATCCAATAAAGTTCACCCATTCTCTGAAGCAGGCCATAAGATCCAATCTAATAGTAAAGACTTTCTTGTGGTGTCTAATAGGTATGTGACTCCTCAATCCCAAAAATTTGTATATAGCCTCATCATTTTTTTCACTCATCTAATGGCATTATTGACTCTTGCTAGTTTTAGTATATTAATTATGGATGGTAAATGGTTAAGTTTGAAGGTTGATAAATAGGGAAAATGGTGGAAATGACATGGGTATTAAACAAGTTTGGAGTAACAATGTCATTATAGATGTTGTAATCAAACCCTACATCATTTTTACCATCATCATCATTAGTTTTTGGGGTTGGAACACAAAAAAGGTATGTGGGGTCTCTCTTAGGTAGTTTTAATCTAATACCATGAGTTCCCATGTACTTAGTCATTGATACTAGTTCGATCATAACTTGTTGATGTAGCTTGAGGCATCCACCTTCATAATCTAAGTGATCCATAATCTAATTGGGAATGTGATACTTTTCACTTTGATAATATTTAACTAATTCATCATTATAAAGCTATGAATCATCTTCTTCTAAGGGTTTTTATTCTAAGCCAGAGGCTACTTTGAAAATAATGGGTTTGTTGAATTCATATTTTATTTTGGTCTCCCACTCTATACGAGTAATATAGTCTTTAGGTCTCCCATAAGCTTTAGGATTTTAGGAAATTTGGTAATATAGAATGCATTACAAGAGATATATCCTCTAAGACCTTTGTTAGTGACAGAAATAGTTGGAAATTTCCAACATAGGCATGGCAGAGGTAGAGGCTAAGTTATCTAGGTCAATGCAATTAGTTTTTAGGCTTGATTCAATGAATTTTCCCTTATCATATTTATATCCATCTATTTTGGGCATCAAATTCATGCAAAACTAATAGTTGTATATTTTATACTCAACCTGAAGGTGTTTACAATACTAATATGGTTAAATATTAGTAGGGATAGTCACTTCCTTTCCAAAGTGTGGAAAGTTTATAGACTAATGCAATGTAGAAGGTATAGCCATAATTTCATGGATCTGGGGTAAGCCCAATAACAAATTGTAATATAATTATAGATCTAAAACATGAAACTAAGCATCATGGGTCAATGGATTAATGATCACTAGAAAGCTAATGATACCTTGAAATTCCCCTTCTTCATTATCATATGCCTTGATAATGATGGTATATAGATGCAAGTCAGTTTCTATATATCGAATATGTTTGACTAACATAAGAGACACAATGTTAAGACCCAAACTATTGTCTACAATAAAATATTTAAATCTATGATTTATTATACTGACTTCAATGTAAAATGGGTTGTTATGTAGAGAGCCTAAATAAGATATATCATGTTGGTTAAAGGTGAGACATTGGACAAGGGCCAAGTGTATCACCATGTGTTGGAATTTGTCTAGAAAGATATTTATTGACATAAGGGATTAGTTAAAATACTCATTCAATATGTCTTTGTGGATGGTAGATGTACAAAATAAATCTATGATGGATATGTGTGTAGGTGTCTTATTCAATAGTTCCATAATATCATAAGTTTCCCCTCATTTGGTTTGTTTATGATAGGCATAAAAGGTTGATCAAGCTTGTTGGTTCCTAGTTGTACACCTCTTTATCATGGCCTTACACACTTGAATACAATGGAAAACTAAGATGAAAAACCTACTAGTATGTGATTGTAACTAGTGAAGAGTTTGTCATCTAGAATGGACCAAATGGAGAAAATTACTGATAAGCACCGATAGAGCATATGGTCATCTCCCTATTACATTGTCTCTACCTAAACTAAGGTGAAAGGATCTATGGGTTAGTTTTCTCACATGGAGAGATTCTACAATTCAACCTCCATGGGGGTTATCATCTTAAAGAGATGTGAATCTAACTAGAACAAAACCAAACTCATTGACTCTACCTAGGTTTAACATAGAATGAAAAAATTCTCTAGGCTAGATACAAGATAATAAATATATATATCAAAGTGATTAAAAGCTTCATTCGAAATAATTTTTTGATAATAGTGGGTTGAAGGGAAGACTATAATTCCAAGCTTCACAATAAAAATTGCAAACACATGTTATATATGCAATATTTTATGCATATGTAGGGAAAATAACACTTATGATATGCAACAAAGGGTATTATTTGTAGGGTAGGACAAGGTAAGATATTTTGATAATAGTAAAGAGGAAGGACATGGTGGCATCCTAGTAGTTTTTCAAAAAACAAGGATTCTTACAATATTTATGACATTATCCTTTGCAAATATATAGGAAAACTAAAATACAAGCCATGGAAAATATAAGGACAACTTTGCATCTATTGGTGCCAATAGAATGAAAATTCCCAAAATGATCCCTAAAACCCTAAAATATATACTAAAACTAGAGTCTCAAATACTTTCACTTACTAAACTCATGAACCCAGGGAGCCCTTAAAAGGTATTCAACAACATATTTCCAAATATAACTATAGAAAGGGATTTATAACCTAGGTATGTGCTCAAAATGACAACTAGTAATGAGCACAAACCCAAATATCCAATCAGTAGAAATTGCAAAACATATTATTGTATTTCATTAATAGGATACAATAAATAAACACAAGTATTTTCCAATAACTTCAAATAAAACATTACATACACTAATGACTCAAAATGCTACCATGGGAATAAACATGGTGTATTTTATTAATGTTGGATAGGGGAGACATATATAGATGATCTCAGAGCTTACTAATGGTTGTACATCAACAACCACCTTAGTAAAAAAAGAAAAATGATCACAAAAGTGATCCAAAAATTTGGAAAAGCCTATATTTATAGAGAAAAACAAAGACAAACCATGGCCAACACAATGGCCAACCAAACCCTTGAATAGAGGAGAAGCCCTCTATTTATACATTGTTTACCCATTTCAAATATAAAATCACCAAAGTTCCACCAAGATGCTTCTTGCTGGAATAATTCCTTTATCATACCTAGGATCTTCATGTATTTGTAATAAGAATCATTGTTATAACTACCTATACAATAAATGATGAAGAATCAGATCACATCATTTGATTTCTTGGATAGATATGCCCCTTACATAAGTTATAAGGAGAATAGTCATGGTGGATGGAAATGAAACCATTTATCCTTATGTGGAACTACCTAAAGATGTTATGGACTATTTGCTTTCATAGTTAGAACCTCCTAGATAACTATCCTTCCATTTATGCACACCATCGAATAATCTTATTTTGCAATGATTTCCTAAGAATATTCTAGATCCATGGCTATTCAAATGATTTTATTTGAAGTGGACCACCTTCGATTTCTAAGTCTGTAATTTCTCTCTCGTGGAAGGACTTGGGCAAACACAATAATTAAAAAATGTAAGAGACTTAGGTCATTTTCAAATTTTTACCCTTTTGGTTCCAACTTGCCTTTCCATATTTTTCATTTGCACCTTTCATGTTTTAAATCATAAATTCATTATTTTTAACCTTTGACCAATTTGGGTAGATCTGTGACCCTCTTGTAAATTTACAATTTGTAAATTATCAAGCTATTATTAATGGTGAAAGCCCTGATAATTATCTTGCATAGGGTCCCTAAATATGATGTGTATGCATATGTGACATTGCCATGTCATTATTATCACCAATATATTTACTTTCAAATTACCTCAACATTACTTATATACATATATGGTTGAGCTTATTGCTCATCAATAGAGCTCTTCACTATAAACTTGTCTAGATTACCATCTACCATCATAAACTCTAGCCTTTTGATTTTGTCAAAGGACACCTGATCATCCTTAGAGGGTTCACAAGATACCACATCTAGCTTAATCTCCATTCAAATTTCCACCTTCTTATGTGGAAATGTTATATCCTTATATGCATGATGAATGTGAACATGCCACATGGTAGCTTTGTGGGTTCTCAGTGTCCCCTTAACATTAGATTTTATTGTGAGCCTTGAGATTTCTATAAGACCCCCCCACAAAATCATGCCACTTAGATAATTTATGGGCTTTCTTTCACCTTACATAGGCATTCTCTACTAGGCTATCACCCATATACCATATGGAATTTCCTTATTCAGCCCAAATCCTTTGATAAGTCAGATCTCACTTGCATCATTGATCTTTATTTGAACGATTAAACACAAACCATTGATATAGATCTGATGTATCAAATTCCATTGGTTGTCTACTATGGATTAAATTTGACATTTTTTCACCCATCATTTTATGTCCATGTGAATGTCTTTGATATTTATGTGACCATCAAATTTAAGCCCCAATTAATTATTATGGCTTAGATTTGATGTATGTGAACCCATTATTTACTGTCCACATGATCATGAATGACATCTGTGTGACCATCAAATTTAATCCATAATGGATAATGGTTGATATTAATTTTGGCATCTATGTGACCATAAAATTTAAGCCCTAATGGATAATGGTTGAGCTTAATTTTGACATCCTCATGATCATTGATGACATCCATGCAACCATCACACTAATTGTTCAACTTTTTGAAAGCTTACATCTTGAAATTATTTAAATAAAATGTCTAAAATATTGAACTATATACATTCTTTGGAAAAAATGTCTAAATACTTTGACATTAAATCTTTCAGACAAAATGTTCAAAGGCTTGAGATTTGAAATGCATTAGAAAAAGATGTCCAAAATCTTAAGCTGCACAATTTTTTTGAAGACTTAGTCTTAAAAACTCACAGATAAAATGTTGGAAGACTTATTCTAAAAATTGTTTTACACAAAGCTTGAATAATTTGAACTTCTAACCCTTTTGCATCCTGTTGTTTTCACCATATACTCTTTTAGACCTTTTCAACCCAACTATAAACTATACCAATGCAAATCTTGCATTTCAACTTAAGAGTTTTGCCACTTCAAAACCTTTTTGAAGATGGAAAACAATATAATTTATCATCATGTGATCTTTCCAGATTGATTTTAATCACAAACCCTGTAATCTTATTAAAAAATGATATTGTTAAGCATTAGCTAAAACCAATATTATACAAGGTTTTCACAAGGCAAAGGTTGGATGTTTAACTCAGGTAAACACTTAGAAATAAAAGGAAACAATTGGATATTCATGCATTATTGTTTTGGAAAATGGCACAAATTTCTTAGTGTAATTTTGGGCACTAACACAAGCTCTCACCTAAGGATGTACACCCCTACAGGTGTGTAAATGGCCCTAGAATGCAACACCAGGTGCCAATCCAATGTGCCATGGAGTCAAGACTTAGCAATTTGTTAGTAAAAAATCATAGAGGCTAAATAAAACAATGGTAAACTAAAAAACTTATATCACAAGGATGTGAGAACTAACACAAAATGAACTATACAAACAAGACCTAAAATAAAGGGGAAACAAAGCAATAGAAGGGTAAAGTAACAAACCACATTACAATATATACACAGTTACAGGCTCCATCAAAGAAATGTTTTGGATGCTTTTTATTAATTATTAGTTCCAAAATTCTTCCATCCCTTAATCTCTTTAACTTTTCCCATAGCTTTGTGGCCAAGATGAAGTAAACCAATCTCTAAACTTACTTGAAAGATCTACTACTAGGATATGATCAGATGACAAGTTGAAATAAATCATCTTTACATGGTATCAAATTTGGATAAGACCAACCAAAAATATTTTGGCACTCCTTTAGTAATTGTAAATAAACTTCTTTCTCAGATACAATTAGGTACGTACCAAGTAAGAGTGCACCAAAATCAGTAACATCATTTGTGCACTTATAGTACTACTTGAAATAAAATTGAAATGATTCATCTTTAGGGGCATAAAAGGCAACCCCATATTCATCAAATGACATTATCTAAATAGTACATTTGTTGTTAAACCCAACATCAAGAATAGTCGGTTTCTCAACACCATCCACATTCCCAATGAGGTTACCCAATTCTACATTCATGGGTAGTATTTTAGTTATAGCACACTTCAAATCTTCAATTGCATCATGATTGGGAAAATCATATGCTTGTGTCATAATATCACAACAAAAAAATTTGTATGTTAGGACTTTCATAACCACACTCCAAAACTAATTAGTAGTAGTAGCATTCATCATTTCCATGGAGTCAAAAAACTTACATGGGGAGTCTTGATAATTGAACATCAAGATATCATCATAATCAGACATAGAATCAAGATCATTCACATCTTCATCACTTGGTTCAGTTGTATCACATGGGGGATGTGGAAAGAAACACTTATTACACCAATCAATGTCAAAATCACAAATCACAACATTTACCTTAGCATGCAATGAATTAAGCACTTCTCTTCCAAATTTCCTTTTCTTATTTCTAACATCACATGAAGGCATATTGGGAAGCCCCTTCTCAACTCTAGCTAGCTTTTCTAACATATCTTTGACAGTGGAGGCTAAATTCTTAATAGTATCTCTGAGCTTAATTGTCTTGGACTGTGTCTTTTTTAGATCAACCAACATTTCATCAACTACTTGTTCATGGGCTTATCCATAACCTTTATGTTTTTCTCAATTTAGATGGCCATATTGAATTCCAATCGTAGGTTTTTGGGAGACTTTTATCTCAAATAGTATGCAAATTTCTTGTCAAAATCATAATAATATTTTGTCAAGCACATTTTATCATTGGGCTTGATGTTTTCAAGTAGCCACATCATAGTTTTATTGAATTGTGTATTGAATTTATGAACACACTCATTCGGGTTATTCTTTATGTTTTCAAACTCAACCAAAAGAAATATAGAATCAATTCTATCACCATACTGAATTCTAAAAATATTCCTCATTTCTTCTCATGAGTCAATGCATCCACTAGGAAGAGAATTAAACCATTCATGATCATCTTCCTCCAGAATGTGCATAGATAGCCTAATGCACACATCCTCATGTTCAACCTCATAATCTTTAATAATATTTTGAAAAGTCCTCAGGTGTTAATCACCACTCATTGCATTGTTCCCTTGGAATTTTGGAAGGCATTTCCATGTTATCAAAATTGATAGGCCTAAATTTGTTAATGATAATTTAGGATGTTCATTCTCATCTTGATCCTTATACCTCATGATTGGTTCAATGGGAGGTTCAATAATAAATTGTAAAGGGATGTGAGAGGGTGAATGAGGTGGGCTTATTGGATCAGAGTTAAAAGGGGATTTAGCTGGTTGAGAAAGAGCTAGATAGTAAATGGGGATGTAAGATTTTGAATCACTAGATTATCTATCATCATAATAATTATGATAATATTTAAAAATAGGAATTTCAACAAATAAATTTTAGGATTACCAAAATTTTGACAACCCACACAATCTTCAATAGCTGCACTTTGTTCTTCAACAGGCCTCCAAACTTGTCTCCTTATTTGATGAACACTTAGGGGTGAGACAATTTTATCAGATGAGTCACCTTTGAAGGATGAACTTAGTCCTTTAAAATTTTCAAGTAATATAACTATCAAAGATGAATATATTTAAGATGGGCACTAATCTTTCTTTGAAACCATATGATGTTTTGGAGTGACCACTATAATCAAAGTTTTAGATTATAACCATTTAAAAACCTAAAGCGATACATAATGAAACCATATCTTGCCGAAATTAGTGATGATGTATGAAATCAAAGATAATGAATCTTTCAAATTCATGTTCAAACAATGAAAACCACCTCAAAACATGACAAATTTATAACTCTTTACAACAAACTTAGTAGATGTCAAATTATCAAATCTCTCAATTCCTTGTATGTCCCTAGTGGATTGTTGTGGTGTTGATGGCCAAGATAACAAAGGAAAGCTCAAATAACCCCAAATTTCAAACTCATTAAATAATATGATGAAATTTTGTCTAAAAATATAGATGATATTATTTACAAATAATATTGATAGAGAACTTTTTCAAAACTGATTTTAACAACCAACTCTTTATAAGAGTCCTTAATAACATGGGTGATTAGGAGTGTCCTTGGCAATAGTGACATTTTAGTATTGGTTCCCTATTGTACACCTCTTTCACTTGGCCTTACACACTTGAATAAAATGGAAAACTAAGATGAAAACCTGATAATATGGTATTATAACTGAGCAAGTATTTGGCATCTAGAATGGACCGAATAGAGAAAATGATTGAGAGGCACCAACAGAGGGTATGGTCAACTCCCTGATACTTTTGTATCTACCTAAACCAAGGTGTGAATACTTACGAGGTAGCTTGATCACATATAGATATTATATAATTCAACCTCAATGGGGATTATTGGCATAAAGAGATGCAAATTTGACTAGAGCACAACTAAACTCACTTACTCCACTCAGGAAGGGTTGTCACATAGAATGAAAAAAAATTCTAGGTCAAATACAAGATACTAAAGATACATATAAAAGTGATTATAACCTTTATTTGAAATAAGTTTTCAATAAGGGGCTAAAGGGAATACTATAATGATAAGATCAATAGCATAAACTAAAAACACATGTTATATAGGCAATATTTTATGCATATTTAGGGAAAATAAAAATTATAATATGTAGAAAGGGGTATTATTTGTAGGGTAGGACAAGGAAAGATAGTTTGATAATAGTAAAGAGGAAGGAAATGGTGGTGTTCTGGTAGTTTTTCAAATAACATGGATTCTTGAAATATTCATGACATTATCCTTTGTAGAGATGTATGAAAACTAAAATGAAAGCCATGGAAACTACAAGGATAACTTTTCATCCATTGGTATGAATATAATGCAAATACCCAAATGATCCATAAGACCCTAGAACATACACTAAAAATAGAGTCTTAAATACTTTCTCCTACTAAATTCATGAACCCAAGATGCCCTTAAAAGGTAGTAAACAACATATTTACAAATATAAAGAGAAAAAGGATTTATAACCCAGGTATGTGTTCAAAATGACAACCAATAATGAAAACAAACCTAAATATCTAGTTAGTAGAAATTGTAAAACATATTATTATATTTCATTAATAGGATAAAATAAAGAAACACAAGAATTTTCCATTAACTTGAAATAAAATATTACATACACCAATGTTTCAAAATGTTGCCATGGGGATAAACATGGTGGAATGTTCTTAGAGCTTGCTAATGGTTGTATAGTTGTAACCACCTTAGCAAGAGATAAAAAATTCACACAATAGTGATCCCAAAATTTGGAAGATATTATACATAGAGAGAAAAAAAAACCAACCACATCCAACATAATGACTAACACAATGGCCAACCAACACCTTGAATAGAGGAGAAGCCCTCTATTTATACATTTTTTATCCATTTAAAATATTGAATAATGAAAGTTCCACCAAGATGCTTCTAGATGGAATAAATCCTTTGCCACGCCTAGGATCTTATTGTATATTTTTAACAAGATTCATTATTCTAACTACCTTTACAATAAATGATGAAAATTTAGATCACATCCTTTGATTTATTGGCTAGAGTTTCCCCTTACATGAGATGGAATGAGAATATTAATTTTTCAGGGCAAAAAAACCATTTGTCTTTGTGTGGGACTACCTCAAGATGCCTTGGACCACTTACTTTCACAACTAGAACCTTTTAAATAACAACCCCTTCCTTTATGCACACCATGGATAAAACTTCTCTTACAATGATTTCTTAGGAATATTCTAGATCTATGGCTATTCAAATTATCTTATTTGGAGTGGCCCACTTTGGATTTACAAGCCTAAAATATCTCTCTCATGGAATTACTTGGACAAGCTCAATAATGAAAAAATGTAAGAGACTTAGGTCATTTTCAACTTTTTACCATTTTAGATCCAACTTGCCTTTTCATATTTTATATTTTTCACCTTTCATTTTTTAATACATAAATGCATTATTGTTATCATTTAACTTATTTGGGTAAATCCTTGACCCTCTCACAAATTCATAATTTTCAAATTATCAATTTTTTATTAGTGGTGAAAGCCTCACTAACTGCCATGGACAAGGTCCCTGAATATGATGTGCGTGCCTATGTGTCATCACCATGTCATCATGATCGCCAATATATTTTATTTAGGCTTACCTCAACATTCCTTGTCTTCATATGTAGTTGAGCTTCTTGATCATCAATAGAGTACTTCACTATAGATTTATCCATAATACCATCTATCATCACAAACTATAGCCTTATAGAGTCATCAAAGGACACCTGATCATCCTTATAGGGTTCATAGGCTATCACATATACCTTGAGCTACATTGAAATGTATACCTTCCTATATGGTAATGATAAACACTTATATGCATGATGATTATGAGTGTACCAAATGGCAGCTCTATAGGTTATCTATGTCCCTTTTAACATTAGATTTTATTACAATCCCTAAGATTTATATCAAGGCCCCCCCATGATCATGCCACTTGGATAATCTAATGGATTTATTTGACCTTATGAGTTAAGTTTCTACTAGGATAGCACCCTTCTACTATATTTCAGCTCCTTATTTGGCTCAAATCCTTTGACAAGTTATCTCTCACTTACCTCATCAATCTTGATTTACATGATCAAACATTAACCATTGATCCAAATCCAAAGCATAAAATGCCATTAGATATCTACTATAGCTTAAATTTTATGTTTTTGTGCTTTCCATTTGACATCCATATGAATATCTTTGACATTTTCATGACCATCAAATTTAAGCCCCAATTGGTAGTGTATATGGATTTAATTTGATGTCTACATGCCTATCATTTGATATCTACATGACCATAAATGATATTTATGTGACCATAAAATTTAATCCCTAATGGATAGTGGTTGAGCTTAATGTTGAAATCCATATGATCATCAAATTTAAGCCCTAATGGATAATGGTTGAGCTTAATTTTGATGTCTATGTAACCATAAATAATGTTTGCATGGATTTCACACTACTTGTTCAACTTTTTGAAAGATTTCATCATGAAATCCTTCAGATTAAATGTTTGAAACCTTGAACTATATGTTCTCTAAACAAAATGTCTAAATACTTTGACTTCAAATCTTTTGGCTAAAATGTTTGAAGGCTTGAGCTTTGAAATGCCTTAGTCAAAATTTCTAAAATCCTGAGCCACACAAAAATTCCAAAGACTTAGTATTGAAAACTTGTAGACAAAATATTTAAATATTTTGTCTAAAAATCATCTTCCAAAAAGCCCAAACAATTTGAACTTGTGACCCTTTTATAGCTTGTTATTTTCTCTATATACTCCCATGGAATTTTTTAACCCAGTTGCAAATTGTACCAATGTAAATCTTGCATTCAACCTTGAGAACTCTACCACTTCAAAAGATTTTAGAAGATGGAAAACATTATAACTTAGCATCGTGTGATCTGTCCAACTTGATTATAATCATAAACCCTATAATATTATTAAAAATGAGAATGTTAAGAATTTATTAGAACTGGAATTATACAGGGTTTTCATAAGGTAAAGGAAGGATGTTTAACTTAGGTGAACACTTGATAATATAAGGCAAACATGGGATATTCATGACTTATTATTTTTAAAAAGGGCACAAATTTCTTAGTGCAATTTTTGGCACTAATAAGGCTCATGTGTAGTATTTGGTTGAAACCCTTTGATAGTGACTCTAGAACATTGAGTTATGATTATATAATCTTGATCTATAACTTGGAGTTGGTAATTGGATGGGTAGGTAGAGAAGCTTGTAATGATGATTCTTAGATGGATGTTGTGTGATTATCAATATGGATGATAGAATAAATTACCAACATAAGGAGGTTGGTAGGTATTATCCATCAAATTAGCATTAGTGGGTGAAGGTCTAGGTATGTTGGTAATTAGGTTAGGATTGATAGTGATGGTGGAAACATGAATGCCTGAAATGTGTCTGACAAAATTATTATAGATTTATGAAATGGAATGATGACATTATTTTCTTGCTTGATATTTTTTCGCCTAATTCGAACCATTCTATTGTTGTTGTGGTTGGAATTATTATTGATCATTTTTTGGTGGAGTTATTTACCATTATTATTGCTTTTATTGGTTATTTTTATTGCTATGTTGAGTAAATGGATTTTGGTAGATACCTGAGTTATAATTATTCATAGGAGTATATGTTTCTCTTTCTATCTCTCTGTTTTCCATTGTATTGTCAAAAAAATGTCTGGGTTGGATACACAATCTTATGTAATGTCCTCAAACATGATGGAACTCACAAAATTCATGGTCCTTTTACCAATTAGGACAAATATTTCCTTCAAGAAACAACTTTGGTATCATCAAACTAATCATATTCTCTTGAACCAACCTTTGAAACACAAACTCAATAGGATCATCAAGGTCACTCAATTATTGGGAAATAAGTGGTCTTTTAATCAAAGGAGGGAATTATAAATGGTTTTTATTTTGTCATAGTTAGTTTTGTGGAGGTTATGATTGAATATATGGAGTAAGTGGTTGTTGATTGGGTGGATATATGTGGATAACTAGTGTTTCACCATCTAAATGTGGTGTTATTTAGTAACCCCATTTTCAATAACATTATTTTTATGGGTGTAGCGTTTAGGCCTCTCATTATTGTTGGCTTGAGGTGGCATTAAATATGGTATTTGAGTTTTGTTTTGATTATGATTCTATCCTTGATTTTAGTTTTCATTCTAATTAGAAGAGGATGATTTGATTATGACTTTATTGACAATGGCTTTCTCAATATGGATTCCTTTTGGTATGACCTCTTCGAACATATGAGCACATTGAAACTTGAGATGATAGGATATCTCATTGTGAAAAATCCTAGTAAATGTTGCATCTAACTATTTATCCCATAGATTATGAGAAAATCATCTTACTAGGGCTCTCCAATGTTGTAAGTACATAATAAATCTCCCACTATTTTTTTATTTAGCTTGGTATAGATCCATAATAGTAATCTCATGATCAAGATTATATGAGAGGTATTTTACAAACTTCTCTGAGAGATCATTGAAGTTAGATACATAGTTCTTTGGTAATTTAAATAGCCATTCAAAGGCTTGTCCAGTTAGACTCTTTGGAAAGAGTAGAAGTAAGTATATATCACTATAATACATCAAATTGAAGGAAATAAATAATTTTATCAAATTTTCTCTAGGGTCACATTTTCATTTATATATGTTGAATTTAGGTGGCTCATAACCTAGTGGAAATAATATTTACACATACTACATATTATATTAGGAAGAGCATATCTTCTCCAGTTTGATTTTTTTTCCAACCTATATAACTTGAATTTAATACTTTATATATTTAAACTCTTGGGAAAAAAATTATAAGTGGCTTATTTTTGTAGAGGTTGCATGGTAAAAAGTGGATTACTTTGACTGGGGTAGGTGTATTATGGGATAATAGTTGAATTGGTTGGATGACCAAGTATGCATATCTCCATATTAGGGTTATATTATGGGTAAAAAATTATACTAATGTTGAATCACATTTTGGTTTGGTTTGGCTACATAATCCTAGCTAGTGAATTATGGTTATGGTAATGGCATTTGTCTCTATGAAATGTGTTGGTATTGTTGGGTTTGGGACATAAATTGTTGGCTACATGTTGAACCCTATTATAATATAGAACATGTTACCTACTAGATCCCTTCTATTGGAGGTGTTGGAAGTTGGTTACTTGTTGCACATGTGATACCCAATGGTTAAAATTTAATTAGTACCAAGCACCTGGTACCTACTATGAGTAATATCCTTATTGTTATTTAAACACCTATTATTAGATCAGGACTTCTTTTTGAAGTGGAATTTTTTTTGGTTTCAAAACTATTAGTTTGGAATTTATTGGTTTGGAATTTGTTTTTTTTGACCAACTAACACATTTTGACCAATATGAAATGCATTATTAGTTAGGAAATTTTTGTGATTGATATGTGTATTGGTTTGTTCTTGTTATGAAAAAACATTTATCATCACCTATTGTTGTAGCATAGTGTTCTACACTTGTTACAGTGGTAAGTGGGTTTATTTTTGGCTTGTTTCCCCCATTACACATTTGAAGAAGCATCTAGCTAGGGAGTTGAGGTTCCCTATTGATTTTGATAAAAAGGCATGCATATTTCCTACTATTGAAGTCCACTTGTGGTATTGTTTAGAAGAAGATGTTGTGTATTGTTTGGTGGTAAATTATAACCCCTTAAGTTTAAGTTGGGTTATAATTGTGTGCTATCTATAATATTTTGAGTGGTGTCTTCCATTTGAGCAACACTGTCTTCTTTCAAAATATGGACATTATACATATCACCAACCAACATGATTTGGATAAATCGGGTCTATGTTTTGGATTTTTTAGATTGAGGCATCTATTTTATTTCATGTTTATGTAGCTATCTCAACAAGTAGTGTGTTATAAATAACCATTACATTGAAATTATGAGCTAGGTCAAGATAGTTTTATTGTGCTTAATATACCTATTCCATTTGTTCATCTAAAATATCTTTCCCTTTTACAAGTGTATTATGGTCTTGTTATGGAATTTAGATTGGAGCTTGAATATTAATATTAGATGCCTATATGAATGGTTGAATTCATAACACATTATTAGGAGTTCTAATCAAACCACTCATAATTTCTTTTGGGAAACATGGCCTAAACCTGGATCATACCTCAACAACTATAACAATCACTTCATCTTTATTTTATAAAAAATGATGTTAAAATAAGTATGGATCATATATTGTCTATGTTAGCATCATAACATAGTAAGACTCTTGTTTTTGGTTTTATTCAACGTTAGGCACTACATGAGAAAAGTATTACACCATTTTCTTAGGTTCTTTACCTAGATAAGGATGCACATTTACCAAATAATTTATTAAATGGAATATATGGGATGTTATAATATGCATAAGTATACATCTCATAAGTTACATCATCATACCACTCTTAAAAAAAAGGGTCATTGGTCGCAAAGCTCCCATAGTTAGGAATATACATAGTCCTATTACATGTGTAATAAGGTAAATTTAGATCCATAGATAAGTCATGTAAAAAAATGTATAAACCTAATAAAAAATAGAGGTATAAAAATAAAGGATTTTTAGATCTAAAAAATGTGCACACATAGATAAATAATTAAACTAGGAAAAGGTAGAATAAAATAAATGCAAGACTTATCTAACAGAATGGTACTGATTTGCCTAAAGGTCTTTCTGATCAAAAGTAAAAGTAACAGAAAGGCTCAAACTTGTCTATGGATTCCTAAAGGTAGTTATAATAAGTGACAAGAGTGTATAAATAAAAAATAAAAATTATGAAGTAGAATAAAAATATAGCAATGATTTGTCCAAAGGTAGTTATATTTGTACTAAAATCAAGGTTAGACTTAGAAACACAAAACTCGAACAAGAAATCAAAAGCAAACTAAACTAAGGCAATTGGATCAGATGACACTCCGTAGTTAGTTCAATTAAGACCCAAGATTTGATTCATGAAAGACTTTTAAAACAATGAAACTAGGAAACTTAAAAAATTTGGCATAATAAATTTCAAACAAAGTACATGGAAATTGTTTGGGTTAAAAGGATGTTCTAAATAAGGTACAAAAGAAAATAAAAATCACTAGGTTTAAGCAAGGTGTCTTTTAAATCAGATAGGAAATCAACCTAAGTAACACAATCTAAACACAAAAGGTTGGAAACCTAATCTCAAATAAGATGACACTTCAATGTGAACCTAATTAGTTTAATATTTTTACATCTAAAGGTTGAGTTTCAGATTTAATACAAAAAGACTTGAATGTTATTAGGTAAAAGGGCAAGACCAAAACAAGTAGTGTAACCATGCATTTGACGAAAGAGAGGTATAGTAATAGCTTGTAATTTGGTTTCAAAAGTGACAAGATATTAGAACATATTAGCTAGCATAACAATGATCCTTCAAATAAATGTCATGGAAAAAAATATCCATGACAATTTTTTTGAGATGAAACATGCAATGTAATGACATTTTAAACAAGTGACATACAAATAGTTTTTGAACAAATATCCAAGGCAACAAACACAACACAAATGGACAGAGTAACACCGATTATTCTAAAGGGGTGTGAAAATAATGGGAATGTTTTAGACTTATTTTGGTGTGATAATACAAATAAATAGTTTGTCTAAAAACACTCATGTAAATTCAAGAAATTAAAATTAACACTAATGGCTTATCCTATATTTAAAAATTGACATAGGTGTGTGGAACTTCTTCTAAATTTTCCACCGATATATCAATTCTTATGAGAAATTAAATGTTAATCCAAAAATTAAAGTATAGGTGTAGATAAAGTTTTGATTCCCTCTGTATCTCTCAATCATTGATACATGTCATGAACTTTAGAGTAGTTAGGAGCACTCAAAATTTGGCAATAAATTTTGTATCAAGTGGGTTTTTGACTAAAATTTATAAATATCAAACGTACTAAATCACCCCGAGTGTGGATAACATAAGTAAATGATCACATTAATTGAATCCAAACAACTTATCTTATAATGTAAGGGTATATTCCTTTACATAACAACTATAGTCATGTGCTACCTAGAGGAATATAATGTTTGCATCCCGCATGGCATGGGTATCCATTAGGATGGTTAGGTTAATTTCTCACCACTATCCCATCCAACATTTTGCCCAAATTATATACCCAACTATGGAGTGGGTTTGGTACAATGATGGGAGATGAAACCCAAGGTCAACACACTAGTAAAGAATTTGTGAGGAGGTGATGAATTCCTACCGATAAGATGAATACATAAAAATAAATAAATGAAAAAAGAATGACTTTAGAGATCATTTTTGGTTCACCCAAGTCACTCAAATCTTTGGGATAACATACCCAACATTCTTTCCAACATAATATTTTCAAATAATGGCAATAAACTAAGCACTTTTAGTCACTTGAGTTCCTTAAAGGGGATGACAAGAGAGAATATAAGTAATCATTCATTATTTTCCATAAATAAAGAAACTAGTCTAATAACTTTGAAATTTATCTAATAATGAAAAAAATATAAAGTGAAAAAAGCTCTTAAGATTTCTAAATAAAATGTGTATTCCTTTTAATAACATTAAATCAAGTTGTGATTGAAATTTTGGCCCCTTGGCCTTGTTTGCACTTGTAAAAACTTTAAAAAAAACTAAGAGATAAAAAACTATGTTGATTTTCAGCACCAAATAAAAGGTATGTGAGATTTTAAAAATGTTTGAGATTTTCTCTTTCCACCTTAGTGTTGACAATTTTAAATTCACAGGTCAAATTTTCACCTTTACCATTCAAAAATTTACATTTCATGAAAAGTTACCTTGTTGGTTAGTAAGTTGGTCTTGAAAAGTCCTTAAATTTATCATTACAAACCATGATTAACATGTCTTAAGGTTGATTAGGTGAATTAAGGTGCTATCCTTCATTTGCCTTGTGCTTGTCTAGTCATTTCTTGGCCTCTCTAAGCCATTTTCAGTGGTGAGACGAGTCTTAACTATTGTGATAAGTGTAATATCATGTTTCAAGGTTATTACATTCCTAACATATGAATAATTAGGTTGACCACATTTTTTACTAACTTCATGACTCATTTCTATACAATTTTAACCATTTTATGCTCTCTAGAGAAGGTTTTGATGGTATATGATTAGGAATAAACTAAATTACATTTTGATTCACCTTATCAGATATATAGAATACTTAGGAACACATTCTATATCATTTCAATCAGAGTTCCTTAGCAATTTGGCCCTTTTGGTGCAAAAATAGGCCTTTTAGAGGCATTCATATTGGTTTTCAGAGGATTTTTGAGAGAAAATAATATAAAAGGATTCGTTGGGTCCCCATAGGGTCATATCAATGGTTTTGAGGAATTTTTAGGTGAAAAATTTGCAAAAACCCACTTTCCTCCTATATCAACCTTCTTGGCAACTCTAAAAGGGCAATTTTCAAATACTTAGTAAGAAAAGATGAAAAAGAGTTAGGATCTAAAAATTTAAAAATTATTAAGGTTCCAAGATATATTAGTATAATTGGTTCATGTATTAGTGGCCTCATGTTTATGAACAATTTCTAAGAGTGACAATAGGTCACTATAGCCTATGCATCTAAGAGGGGTTTGTCCTAGCACCCATTTCTCAAGATAAGAAAACTATGGAGATTAATAGTTTTTAAGGATGATTTTAAGGGTATTGAGTATAATTTTCATATTTTTAACATTTGATAAATCCTTTTAGGAAGGTTTTTATATCATAAAACCATGTTTCCTTCACTATCTTTGAGAATGGTCCTTTGGGCCAATTTTTGAGCAAAAACTAAGTTGTTCAATAGATAATTTCATGTTCAAAGGTTATAAATGGAATATATAATTCATGAAATACATTATTAAACTAAGGGATTATAGGTCTCCATTCTGAGTATATCTCCTTTAAGAGGGTTTAAATAGTTTTGATCTCTTTAATAAGGAATAAATGCATTTATTGAGCTTGTTTTTAGTGTTTAAAAGGTTATGAAGTGATGTTTGATGACCTGAACTACCTCCAAAAATTATCTCAAAGAGTAAGGTAAATAATATCCTATAAAGTGATGAAGTGACTATCAGGCCTCTTTTTGTACCAATTACATGGACTGTGCCAACTAGACCTATCTTGACAGGAGGTGATTTTATGCAATGATTGCTCTCTTTTGTAATTTTGGCACTAGATAAAGGAATCATCATAGATCCCACGCCAATAGGTAGGTAGTTATATGGATTCAACCATCAAATGACATTATTTTTAGCAATTTGTATGTGATGGCTCAAGAAGTGTAGGTGTCAGAAGAGTGGAGTAGGTGGGATAGAAACCCCCCAATGATAGCTCAGAATACAGTTTGTGTTCATCCAACCTAGGCGGTATATTAAAGCCAATGGATTAGTGACCCCCAATGACAACTCATCACTTGACATGCACCCATTTGACCTAGTAAGGACATTCCTAATTGCTTATGTAAGAAGTCTTTTCTTTGAATAAAATGATAGGTGACTAATGTAATGAAGCTCTGTTGAAATAGAGAGCCAATGTTCATGTTTTATAGTCTATAGGAAATAGATTAGGTATTCAAAATGTATATACTAAGCTCACTTTTGAGCTGCTAGGCATGAGTAATGTTAAGGATGAGCATATGCTTTGATTTTATATCTTAAAATATATATGTTAAACTATGAATTAATGAGGAGTTCTATCGAAACAATGAAGTGTTTATTTTTGCATTATAGTCTATACTTTAATATGTTTGTGACTTAGTTTTATATATGCAATGTTATAGTTTCTTACTTTGAATGTATTATTCTATAAAGGTTTGTCTTTGATCACTAATAGAATCCTTGTGCCATATAGTGACTTTGGCCTACCTATAAATTAGACTAAGAGTTAGAAATTAGATGCATCAAGACTCTAAGATCGATGCCTAAAGTGATACCCTAAAGGATGAGCCCTTGAACCCAAGCCATTCCCATGAATTGACTAAGTGACTAAATGATCCTTACTCACCATCCCCATAGCTTAAACCCTTAAGAACTATGTCTATCACATCTAGACATATTCTACCAGACTTATTCCCTTAAAAATTCTTACACCTATTAAACATCCCTATAGCCTAGCACTAGCAAGCTGTCTAAACCCATCTTGCCAATGACTATACCCCATTAAAGCCCAAGTTGTGCCATGTAACAATTAGCCTAGTGTGGTCTTAATCCCTTTGTTTTTGCACTTTACATGAGTAAACAAGAATTATTCCTTGTGTGAAATGGATTCTAGTTTAATAGTGTGTTAAATGTTATGTGCTAGACCCTATTATGCTTGTGCCTAGCTATACCAAGCATAAAACTAACTTATCTTTAATGTTAAGCATATGACCAAGTATAAAATATAATCTAGTGAACTTTAGTACAACATTTTGGTTCTATTTCGAGGACACGTGTTTAATTTCATTACCATAATGGTGTAATAGAGTGATTCTCTAAATATCACTTGAGAACATTGAGTTTTGGATAGATCAAGTGGAATATAGTTTCACATAGATGCATACTACATACAAGGGATAGGAACTAATAAAATGGGTGCAAGCTAACCTATATGATGCTCTATATGAGGTGTTATTTTGTTAGCTACCTGAGCCTATTTACTGGTGGTTAGTTTCCTATACTACCTATAGAAGGTGAAGCTACAATGAACATATTGAGTGGATAATATAAGACATAGAGTACATTGAGAGCCTAAATGAAGTTTGGATGCATAATGTAGACAAGTAGTGGAATGACATATTGAAAAGCTATGTGTTAGATTTTATAGTCTTCACCTTCTTGTGCCTTGATGAAGTAGAGTAGGATTTTATTCATGAACTAAGATGTGCATTCATAAGAGGACTCAACACTAAACTAAATAAGATTCTAGTAAATTATGGTATAGAAACTATAGGAATGGAAGGCTAAAATCCTTGTGTATATGAGCAATCATAGAAGGTGAGAAGGGTAATTATGAGGAATGATGGAAGAGGATGAGAAACATAACATTTGAGAGATATATAGGTTGAACTATAATAAGTGAAGGCACAGACCGATGGAAGATTTAGAAAATCAAAGTGTTGAAAGGATCCATAGTGAGTGGGAAGGATATGGGGAAGGATACTTTGAAATACAATAACATGAAGAAAAAGAGGAAGAAGTAGGATATCATACTCAATAGTTGGGTGTAGGGTGCAGTGGGTTCCTATAAGATGTGGTGACTGAGGATGTGACAAAAGCACTTACTCCCTTTAAACTTGAAGTGCAAGCTCATGCATTAGATTCTCCATCAAAAGATAGAAGAATGGTAACTAACCTTGTTATCGATGTTCAATTTGATAGGATTCAAGATTTGGATCAATATTTTGTGATTAAGTTATTCCTTATTAATAATTGAGTGCAGACACAACAAATATTGAAAATACCAACTTAATAACCCTTAACATAGGTGTAATCATTCCAATGTAGAGTATGTCAACTACACTGATTGGATAATAACCTATAAGAAGTGGCATGGTACCACGAGTGGTACTCCATTGACTAGTTTAATAGTGTATCTAAAAATGATAATGTTAATGTTACACTCTATAATTGGAGGAACTAGAGGGCTACCTCTAACATTGATGCAAGGGTGACAAGCACCTTATAACTTTGCATCATCCCCTCAGAATGTCTAGAATGAGGTGGTGATGCACTTGCTATGAATCATGGTGTAGAGAATGTCATGGAGTATGTGCTTAAGTGTGAGCTAAAATGGCATGATTAGGTGATCATTTAGTTTGAGCACAAGGAAAATCAATTTGTGACCAAATTGCTAGAATGTGTCCATACTTGGTATCATAAATTTGATTCAAACCAAGTTATAATTAAATATGATAAGCTAAAAAAAGGCTTCCTAAAAGAGTTTCATATCCCTAAGTTTGAGTAGTAGATAATCTCGACACTCAAATAAATTAGCCAAGGGTTATTTAAGAGCATTTACCTATATGACACATAGTTTAAAACTATTCTCTCAAAGCTTTCATATGACATTCACCCTTCCTAACACGTGCAATGGTTTGTTGGAGCCCTTCTAGTACCATTTAGATGAGCATTGTCCATGAATACCTTCATGGACCCTCATGAAGTTCTTTAAGCCATGCTCTAGGTCAAGGTATTAGGTAGTACCATTACCAAGATCAACCCATTCATGGAGGCATAGATCATATTAATGGCCTCCTAATTATATAAGCTGACTACTAGTTTGGCATATGACACTCATAGTGAGTTATGGTGCACTAACTTTGAGATGGAGGGGAATAATAAGAATAATTTACCACAAAGAATTTTTTTCACCCTACTTGGTAGTTGTGAAGTTTGTCATGGGCCACATGAATCTCAAAATTGTCCTCTATTATAGTGTGATATTTAAGTAAACACTACCATTTATTGCAAGATGTGAGATGCATATATGCACTCCACACTAGAATGTTGGGTCATCCATTAGATGTGATAAAATATGGAAAGAAGTACATGATAAGTAACAACATTAATTGGTGGTTAGGCCAATCAAGGTAATGAGGGATATAGAGAGCACAATATGGGTTATGGGAAAAAGTGAGGTTCACATGGTTCAGGAGGAGGACATGGTGGAGAAAGATTCCCACCACAATCATGTTACAAGTGTGGGTTAACTAAGAATTATTATTATGACTTCCCCATGCACCTAATATGCAGGTATTATTGAAGACCACAGGTAGTCAAGGAATGCCTAGACTTGTACAAAAATCTAACTTAAATTTGTCTTGACAAGGGTGATTCAATGGTTAGGCATGAATCTAAAGAATAAAGGTGGGTTCCAAAACCAAAAAAGACTTAGAAGGAGCTACCTAAAGTGTAGGCTATAACCCATAGTGGGCTCACCACTCAACCAATCCAAGAACTATGCTTAGAGTATGGTTAATCAAGTTACACTGAGCACATAACATGACCTATGAAAAAAATTTCACCCTATCCTAACCCTATACAATAGAATGACATCATACAATAAGCCATGAGCATGATATAGAATTTGTATGGCATGCTCCAACTAGCCATAGATTTAGAGGCACAGGCTACCGCTTTGTGCAGAAGACAAGACAACGAGGAGGCAAAATTAAAAGTGTTGATTGAGATATTATGCCTCCTAAAAACTAAGGGATGATACCCCTATTGAAATATTTATTATTGAATCATGTAGTTAAGAAACTATAAGAATATGATATGCCTAAAATTATTGAAGTTACTACACCACATATGTAGTGGGTGCATGAAGTAAGGCATATTTAGAATGCTAAGTATGACCAAGAGTTATTGATAGATGCCACCATAAATATATGGTCAATTTGTAAAGTACTGGAAGACATAAGCATAGAGGTCAATATTGTAACCAAAATTGCTTGGGAGAAGATGGGATGGCCACCCTTGAGATCCTCACCTCACATGTTATTCATGGATAACAAAACATGATCAAAACCTATCAAGATCTTGGGGTACCATTATAGATATGATGGGTGATAAGTTTTGAGTTGAGTTTGAGGTCATCAAGTTGGTAGAGAAGGATAACTATCCAACACTCATGGGTAGGCCGTGGTTCTACATGAATAATGAAGACATGTGATTTAAGAAGCACTACATGACTTTTAAAAATGGAAAAAAGAGGGTGGTGATCCCCTTATCCAGTGACCAAGGGCCCCCATATGTGGAAAACATTGATCTTGAGGATGAGATCAACCACATCTACAACATCATGATGTAGATCACTGAGAAGCTCAACCCTAGTGACCAAGGTATGCTCAAATGAGAGGATTGACAATCAGCCTCTAATACAACTAAAATATATTATGAACAATGGGTAGAATATTGTTACGAAGTCACTAACTAAAGGTGGTACCTAGTGCACATAGTTGAGCCAAGGCCAACCAAAATGGGGCTAGTTAGGATTAAGTGCAATCAGAAGAGATGGGTTCCCTATGCTAGAAAGGCTAAAAAAGGGTCTTTTGGCTTATTAAATGGATACTTTAAATGTTCCCAAATAGTTAAGGGAGCTAGCCTATAGAGAGATATGTCTATGACATTGAAACTCTTATCCCGAAGGAAATAGATAGAATGGGCACACTAGTGCATACCTTGAAGTGAACCACTGATCAAAAGTTGTCAGTGCAAAGGCCAAACTTGCCGACATGGCAAGATGTAAAGGTAGAAATATGCACTAGGTTTAGAAAGAGTAATGAGGACTTAGACATACCCTCTTACTCAGGGGATTCTAACCCAATCATGTATGTGCATTTGTGTGAAGAAACTTGGACTATTTGTGGTGAGAATGCACCAAAAGGACTATGGGTTCACACATTCTATATGAATTTGAAAAAATGGGCATGAGTGTGGTACACTGTAAATGAAATGCACCATGAGATAGGAAATAGGGAGATACACAAGGAGAGTTTCCTACACACCTTTTCCTTTAATTCATAAAAATAGAACTAGTAGAGCCACTATAAGTCATTTGCAAGGTAGTGTTTGAGGACACCATCATCCTAGAAGATCACCTTAGTGAAATGTTTAAGTAAAAAATAGTAGTTCTCCTTACATTTTTTTAAGAATGGGTGCTCAATAGTGACTGTAATGAGGAAGATGATGAGACATAGAAAGAGAACAATTAGAAGGCTCTAACAAAAAGACAAAAACTTATGCACCTTGTGGGATAAATCCTTGTATGAAGAAGATATGATGCATCTCTAAATTGAAAAAAAATGAGGTTACAAAAAAATTCGAAGACTCTCATCAGGAGAAGAATGAGCCCTATCACATGCCACTCAAGACCAATAAGGTAAACATTAGTACAAAAGGTGAGACAAATATTACCACTATAAGAATGTATTAGTTTGAGGTAGAGATAGCTTGGATCATAGACCTCCTAAAGGAATTTCAATCCTTGTTCCCACACAGCTACTAGGATATAAAGTGCACCCACCCTTCCCTTGTAAAAATGAGAATCAATTTGATGGATGGTGTAAGGCTAGATAAGAATCACTCCTATCGAATGAATCCCAATATTCATGCTAAGGTGAAAATGGAGATTGATGGAATTCTTTCCATTGGTGTCATCTACCCTATATAAGAATCTAACTAAGTAAGCCTAATGGTCATCAGTATCAAGAAAGATGGGTTCACATAGATCTACATAAACTTTAGGCTCTTGAATTCGACTTACATCAATGACCCATTCTCGACCACATTCAATGATGAGTTCCTAGATGGAGTAGTAGGCTATAAAATCTATACTTTCACTGATGGTTTCTTGGGCTACCATTAGGTGTAGATCAAGGAAGAAAATAAGTATAAAACAACCTTTGTGATTAAATGTAGTTATTTATCTTAAAATGTGATTCCATTTTGACTCAATAATGTGTCAAGTGTATTCTTGAGGTTAGTGATCATTTATTTCAAGGACTTTATCCATAATTTCTTCCAAGTTTATCTTGATGAATGGACTATGTATGGTCTTATAAAAGACCACTATGACAATATGTGCCTCATGTTTGAAAGGTGTAGGCCACTCCAAATATCATTAAACTTTAATGTGTGTCTTTACAACCCCCTTTATAATATTTATTGGACACATCATCTACAAGGATGGTTTTCTTTTTGATCCTACAAACATAGCCATCATAATTCAGCTCTAGACTCCTTGAATGTAGAAAGATGTCCATGCCTTTATAGGCCATTGTGGATACTACAAGAATTTTATACAGAGCTATGAAAGGATCATATCACATTTAAAATATATCTTAAAAAAATATGGCCCATTATATTGGGGTGAGGTATAAGAAGATTATTTTCAAACATTAATGTTAAAGTTGGCTAACATGCCAATTCTATAATGTCAAGACTAGACTACTCCTTTCCACATCCATATCAATGTTCCAAGCTCTATAATTAGCACCATATTGGTGTAACTAATAAAGGGTGAAATGGACCACCCCTTATCCTTTTAAAGTAAGAAATTGACATAGGCATAGAAAAATTACACTAGCACTAAGTACGAGGTGCTAAAAATGGTCTATGGATTACAAAAATTTAGCCAATATCTATTGGTAACCCCTTTCATCTTTTTCATTGATAACAAGGCACCTAAATACATTATGAAAAATCCTATTTTACATGAGTGCATGTGAAAATAGATTGTTCTATTCAATGAATTTTAGCTCTTAAATTATTGTTAAACCTAAGAAGTAGAACTTGGGGCTAGACCATTTGTCCACATCAATTCTAGCAATGTGATGGAGCTAATTGAGAATGACATGTTGGAAATTTAGATCTATATATTCCAACACATACATAAATATTTAGTATAGATTATTTATTTTTTAACATCTATACTTGCACCCCAAACCTTATCAACTAATGAGAAGAAGTAACTTATAGTCACACTACCCCCTTCTAGCTCATTAATGGGGATCTATACAAATTGAGTGGAGATGAAGTCCTATATTTATGTTTTTTGTAACATGAAATGATCTCTATATTATAATAAGTTCATGAGGGAATCATAAGAGGCCATTATATTGGAGACATAATAGCATGTAAGGTGTTGCAATCAGGCTTATGGTGTCCAAGTCTATTCCTAGATGTAAAGGAGTATGCTAAGGC
Source organism: Torreya grandis (assembly GCA_037957365.1). NCBI lineage: Eukaryota > Viridiplantae > Streptophyta > Pinopsida > Cupressales > Taxaceae > Torreya > Torreya grandis. The sequence goes on along the minus strand of JARHVA010003382.1, from coordinate 347,247 downwards.
ATGTGACATATGCCAATGTATCAACAAGCCCAACCACTAGGACGAGATGATTTTCATCCCCATTATTGCTTAGGCACCATTCAAAAAATGGGCCATTAACTTTTTTGGGATAATCACTCCCTTAGCATGGCACATACGTGTAAGATATATTTTAGTATCCACTAACTATTTCACTAAGTGGGCTAAAGTCACAGTAAGAAAAGACTATATAGCAACAATAAATGTGTGATTCATATGGGATAACATCATAAGTTACTATGGGTGACCATTAAGTCTAACTAGTGATAGGGACACTCATTTTATCAATGACATAGTGTGCATTCTTTTGACCGAATACATGATGGTGCACCACAAGACCACCCACTATCATCCATAGGCTAATGACATAGTTGAAGCATTCAAAAAGATCCTAAGAATGTGCCTGATAAAGATATGTGACATTGGTTATAAATATTTGGATGATTATGTTTTAGTGATACTATGGGTGTACCACATGACATATAAGCACCTAAACAAGGCTACACTATTTTAACTAGTTTTGACATAGAAGCAGTTCTACCTATGGAGTTTATGGTGCCCTCCTTACACATTGCATAGATTGGTCATTTAGATGACCAATAATATTTAAGCACAAGGTTAGAATACTTGAAGTGCTTAGATGAAATTAGACATAATTAACATAGAGTCAACATATTGAGAAAGTACACCAAAAACATTGGCATGACAAGAATATCAAGCACAAGGAGCTAACTCAAGGAACATTGGTGTTGATCAATGATCCCAGGTACTTTAAGCACTTAGGAAAATTAAAAATATGATGGATAGCCCCCTACATCATCCACCACATATTGGAAATAAGTTCATGAAATTTGTGCACATTATTTGGTGAAATTCTCCCTAAGCTTTTCATTGGAAACTAACTGAAGCCATATAGTTAGTAGGATGGCTCTTGCATTATGAAAACTCTAACTTCTTAGTCATTAGTCAGTTTGAATTTGAGCTGACTAGAATAAATTTTAGCATAATCCAAACCATTCTTTTTAGTTTTTTTGTTCTTTATATAGTCTAGAAGGCATGTGATTGCCACAAAAGTTTATCTATTAAGCACTTCATGCATAATTATAATGAGATGATTTGAGAACTTGTGCCCCTAAGCACATGAGGTTAGAAATCTAAGTGATGGGCATGCGATGCTTAACAAGTGCAACCAAAATAGTCAAAAAGATACATGTGCACAAGATGTATAGTGTAGGGCACATAAAGGCCCAATAATGGACCACTCTAACATTAAATTTATGCCTAATTTAAAATAAGGTGCATCTTTTGATCCTATGCTAAAGACCTAGGATAGAAAGAAGTGAATATGATCAACATGGTTAAGTGAAAGGCATAAAGTAAAGATGCATAATATAAATGTGAAAAAAAGAGTCATAAGGGAATCAAGGTGATGGAGGGATAGCAAAATGGATATGTATGGGGTAGGATAGGCCAAGGCAAGATGATGTGCAATAAATCGACTAAGGTAGAGGAATGTGATTGAAATAGGAGCACAACTAGAAGAGAAAGTGTAATAAAGGAGGATAAATCATGTGCATGTGAGGCATTGTTCCCAATTTTCCATAATGAATGTGAAGGTCATGCCAAGGATATACATGCAAAAGGAAATCATTTAAGATAGCTAACATCCACCTAAGAATGAGTGAGAAGTGATCGTTTGAACCACACATCACTTCATCAAAAAATTTGTTAGGAGCATTCAATGAGGTGGTGATAGTACCACAAAGATAGACAATTAATGTGTTAAGGACAAGATATTCTCAAACAATTTCATATATTTTCATGTTTTCCAATAAATTGAGATGCCTACACCATTAAGCCTACATAAATGATGGTAGATGAGAATGAAAGGTATAAAATAATAAGAGGTAGAATTTCTTAGGTTACAAAGTTGAATGGATGGAGAGAGATATTTGTGTATAAAATAGAGTTTTAATTAGTATCTTTCCCCCAAGCTACCATTAATGGCTAGTAAAGCTTAGATACAAGAGTACAGTCATAGATTTCATGACTACAGAAGTGTCAACCACTATTTGAGTCTTTGGCAAGCCATAATTACCAAGGGTGAATAAAAGTATATTTAGAATGGTGAAGAATAAAAATAAATAATCTCCACATATGAGTAATAGGAACCTAAGAAGGTGGAGATTGTAAAGGAGATGACAGTCACAAAGACCAAGATGAAACCAATGAAAGTAGTTAGCATCATTTAGGTAGACATAGAAGCACTAAAAAAGATGTCATATCAATATATATAGTTTACCCTAAAGGTTCAAGTGAGGAAAAGTTGGTTCTCATTTCCACAAAGTTTCCAACTCAAAGATTACAACCATTGAATAACAAGCCACTTACAAGACTTGGTGTAGGACTAGATGGTGGACACAGGGCTCAAGATGCTACAAGGCAATGCCCTATTTGATGTCCCAACTTGAAACAAGTTAAAATATTCTAGTACAACTCATCTTTATGAGTTTCTTTGCCTTAAGAAGCTATAAGAACTCATCTATTTCCTACTCTTATGTGTCCAGAAGGACTACATCTATTTTTCATGCTAGTGCATGAAGATTTCAACACAACTGATTAAAATGATAATTGAGCTACTAGATGTTATATAGGACATCCATCAACTAATGGACAATGATGAAGAGGTGGAGTGCATCAAAAATCTCCTCAATTACTTCAAGGGGGTTTTTCATTACTCATCGACAAGTTCTAAGATCATATTATAAAGGTGGTGGTGTGCCTTATGAGCTGAAAATTATGCCCAAGTAGTTAGTAGACTGATGTTTCAATGGCATACCTCTACATCTCATATCACATGGTGTAAGGAGTAAAATTCAACATTATGAAGTTCATCATAGAGGAGTTGGTAAAAAACATGTTAGAATTCCATAGTTCTAAGAACACCTTTAGGTGGGGATCCATCCTCATATTAATCATCATGGAGGAAATTAGGATCTTAGATGGGAGTGAAGATAATCTTTGTGTCTTCCTAGAACACCATAAATCCCCAGTGCAAAAGTATAAAAACATCAGTTACCACACCATCTTTAGCCCCAAGTATAAGATACATGTAATGCACTAGTGTGAAGAGTATATAAAAGCCTTTGTATTAGAGTGGTGCATTTCACAAGGTCTCCCCTAGATTATGTTTGGGATAACACATTTTGTTGTAATTCAACATTATTGCATAATGCACTTGGCACTATGAGATGGGAACATGTTGAGATGGTTAAAGCTCCCCTTTGCCTTTTTGATAGGGTACTTTAGGGATCCACTATATAATATCCCTAATGCATAATATATGGACATTTTAGTGTAATAATTGGTTAAAAAGGCATAGGTTGAGGTGTTAATTTATTCGTGTAGATGGAAAAGCTATTGAAGACAAAAAAGATACCTCAGATCACATAAACATCGATCTATTCCCAGAGTTCACAATACTTGGCTTCGTCCATATATTTTACTATGATATGAAGACATGAAATAAGGATTGTAGTGATAAGTAGAGCATCAAGTAGAAGGAAGACCCCCCAACCTAGATCAAGGATGAAAGAATGCTAGTGCCTACTGAAAATAAAATTTCTCTAAAAAGGAAGGGGGAGACTTTAGAGGACATAGAGGATCAACTAAGGCTGAATATCACTTTATAATGAGAATCATCTCCTATGACATCTATATATAAGGATGTTCACTTTATGATAAATAATTCCCCTAACATAGGGAAAAATAAGAAGGGAAAGGCTCCTCTTATGGCACAAAGGATAATATTATTTGAGGAAGAGGAGGAAGAGGAGTTAGAGGAAAAAGAAAGTGGGAGGGGCACATACATCATAATCAAGCATGATGAGTCCTCATCAAGTGGAAGGATGACCTCACACCACCTTAGATTGAGTTAGAGGAGTGAAGGTGGAGATGGAGGAAACTTAGCTTCAGTGAAGACCAAATGTAGAGGGCACAGGAGCTATAAGAGAAAAATGAATAAATGGAAAAGGTTGGGATCAAAAAAGAGGTCATTTTAATAGTCAACGTTTAAGAATAAAATAAAGATGAAGAGTGTAAGGTACATAAGGTTAAGGGTGAAGGAAGGAAGGAGAAATAGGAAAATAACCCAAGGAAGCCACACATTGAAGTGCATCAATAAAAGAAGAATTGAAGTGTAATTAGAAGTACATGGGCTTGGATTAAGGGAATATTGATGTGGAACTAAGGTTTCACTACAAGTATGAGTCCATGAGGGCCAAGGGAATATTCCAAGATGAGATAAATTAATTAGGGGTTGAGGAAATAAAAGTAAGAGAAAAGAAGTGTGAAGTGTAGAATACATAGCAGGAGGTTGAAAAGGAAAAGGATAAGAAAGAGGAGTTAGAGAGGAAGGCCTAGGAAAATAAGTCCAAAAAAAAGGAAAGGAAAAGATAGACCAGGCAGAAAGGTTTGGGATGATAAAGTAATGAGAAAAGAAAAAGTTTATCTCTAACATGGAACTGAGAGAGGAAAAATAAATTTAGAAGGTGCCTAGCACCTCCACTATAATAACAAAGGAAACTTCACAATAGGTGTGTCGTGGACCTAAAGGGGCACTTGGAGATAAGGAAGGTGATTATAGCACCTTGGACAAACAAGTAGAGAAGGAGATAGAGGCCCTATTAGGGTGAGAAGATATGACGGCTTTTGCAATGAAAGATCACTTAAAAGATACACTACAAGAGTAAATGGAGGAGGGGGAAATGTCCATGGAATAACCCTTGTAAGAAGAACATGATGGTGTGTCTAGTATTGAAGAAATAGAAGAAGTAGATAAGAGGAAAGTTTGATGAATAACCCAACAAAGAAGGAGAATAATAAGAAAGCATTAGCATAGGCACCAATGTCAGTGAATAAGAAGAGCTAAGTGAGGGATAGGTATATGAGTCAGGTAATAGGGAAAAAGTGCAATAGGAGGTTATAAAAAAAGAAATTTATATTTCCAAGCCATAGGAAGGGCATGACTGCCAACTCATAAATTCTCAAATTTGAGGTTCTGACAAAAGTAATTCAAAGTGCTAAAGAGCCAAAAGAAGGGCATGACTACAAACTCCTAAATCCTTGAGAAATAAACCCTTTGTTCTTATCTAAGACCCTAATTAGGATGGCCTCCTTAGTAGTGCACAAGAACATCATCAATGATATTTATGCCAATAACTAGAATAAGATAGTGAAAAATATTGAGAAGGAGATTGAATCTATAAAGCTCAAACTTAAATAGCTAGTTCAGAACATAAAAGAGGTAGAGCCATCATTTTTGGATGGTATGGATACCTCAAGAATGAAGGAAGTTAAAAAGGTATTTGTGTCTGTAAAGTAGATGCTCCCTAGGATGAGGTCAGTGGTTGAAGAGAAAGAAGACCCCTGAGAGGCCCTAAGGAAAGAGTTTAACAAAAATTTAGGCATGGTCAAAGAGCTCTTCACCATATTGGAAGAGAGCGTGAAGGAAGTATATTCCATATTTTTCAACTTCATCACCTAGACAATAGTCATCGATGTGCACCTTAAAAAGGGAAAGGAGGAGAAAGACACCTTGTTCCAACACTCCTTTTTGATGAGTAGAATTGAGCACATGAAAGTGATGGAAATTTTCAATACTCTAAGCACCCAACAAAAGACCCAAGAGCAAGACTTGGATGCTCTCTTCCATGCCTTAAAAATGAATGCCAGTGAGGAAGGGGATATCTTAGATGGTGGGGTAAGGTGAGCTAGAGAAAGGCTTGAAGCCTCTAAGAAAGAAATAGAAATCATGGATGTGTTTTCCATCAAGGATACCTCAACTGAAGTAGATGGAATCATTGAAGAAATTAAGGGTGCTATATAGGTTTTTGAGAACTTGAAGGCATATTTAGAGTAAGGTGTACTAGAGTTTCATGTACCAAAGATGCTAAAAGACTAGTCTAGGGTGGACTAGAAATTTTGAATGGGGTAATGTTGGTCCCCATGTTGTACTAACTACATAGGCTATGATAACTGGACCTATCTCAGTAAAAGGTGATTTTGTGAAATGATTACTCCCTTTTATACTTTTTGTTCTAGATGGAGGAATCCCCAAGGATTTAATGCTACATGGTAGAAAGTTGTAGGGAGTTGACCTTTAAAGGACATTCTTATAGAAACTTATACATGGTGGCTCAAGATGTGTGGGTGTTGAAAGAGTGGAGTAGGTGGGATAATGACCCCCTAATGATATCTCAACATAAAACAAACACTCATCCAACCTAGGTAGCATAGTGGAGTTGTTGGAGTAGCAACCCCAATGACAACTCATCACTCAACACACACCCATATGACCTAGTAAGGAGATGCCTAGGTGCCTATATAAAAAGGCTTTTATTTGAAGAAAAGGAGAGGTGACTAATGTAGTAAAGCTATGCTAAAATGGAGAGATAATGTTAGTGTTTTGTAATCTATAAGAAATATATTGGGTATTTGGAATGTATAGCCTAAGCTCACTTGTGAGCCACTAGTCATAAGATTGTTAAGGATGAGCATATGATCTATTTTTATGTATTAAAATCTATATGTTAAACTATGAATTAATGAGGAATGTTATTAAAAAATGGAGTGTTCATTACTAAATTATAGTATACACCATAATATGTTGGTGACTTAGTTTAATATGTGTAATGATATAGTTTCTTACTTTGAATGTATTTTTATATAAATTTTTATCCCTAGTCACTAATGGTATCCTTGGGCTATTTAATTAATTTGGCATGCCTATAAATTAGACTAAGTGTTGGAACTTGGATGCATTGAGACTATAAGACCAGCACCTAGAGCACTACCCTAAAGCATGAGCCCTTGAACCCAAGCCATTCCCATGACTTGACTAAGTGACTAAATGATCCTTACCATCCCCATAACATGAGACATTAAGAGCTATGTTTGGCACATCTAAACATATTCTACATGATTTGTTTCCTTGAAAAGTCTCATTCCTATTAAACGTCCCTAGAATATCCTAGTATTATTAAGACATCTAAACCCATCTTGCCAACGACTAAACCCCATTGAAACCCAAGTTTCTCTAGTTTCCCTTCACTTTTATGCTTCAAGTTAGTGCATAAGGCTTACACCTTATGTGAAACTAATGTCAGTATAATAGTGTTAAATTGTTTTCATCATACCCTAAAATGCTCACACCTATCTATACCAAGAATAGAATGACTTGGCCTAACTATTAAGCACATGACCAATCACAAAAGATAATCCAGTGAACTTTTCTACAATAGTGACTATTGACCTTAACTCATGAACAATCAAGACCTACAAGCCTACAACACTAATCAACACCTACAAGTAGTTCACATGAGATAATGACATTGAAATGGATTATTTTAATTGGGTGAGTTTCTTCATGATGAAAATATGGTCTAAGACTTATTTAATACTCATATATCATGTAATTGTTCATTTCTTAACTTCACTACCTAGTCTACAAGATTAAGTACCTTAAAAGGATAACCACATTGGAATAGAGCATTGTGACTGATTTAAAATCACTCAAGGTGGAGAGGATTCATTTAGATAATTTGATAATGTCTGAGATGAACCATAGAATAAATAACTATGCATATATCAATATTTCCTTCTCACTGCCTTGTGTCATACCTTCATGTGCATCTATATGTCTCCATAGAGGTTCGTAGGATTGAAATAATAGTGTTGAATCTGGTATGATAGATACATCATGTTAGAAACATGAAAAACATCATAGAATCATTATGTAAATCTATTATTGGTCCTAATTTACCATGCACATTATCTCTACTTGTTCTTCATAATTGTATTACCTGCACATACATCTACATGTATCCTAACAAAGAGATAAACAATTGATATGAGGTATATAGACATGTTGTGGAGATTTCTTAAGGTATTAGGTATTTAGAGATACCATAAAAATAAACAATGAGTTCATGGAGTAAAAGGCATACTTGAGAGTTGCATGCATTTAAAAAAAATGAATTTAAGGACAAGTCACCTTAATCCCTCTAAATAGAGGCCTAGTCCTTATTTAATCTTTTTCATGATAAAAATATTTGAGGTGTTAATTGGTCTAAAGTTTCCTTTATGTAACCTAGGTGAAAGGGTAGTGTTTTGGATTAATAAAGTGTTATTTGGTCTAAGGGGTATGATGATGTATGAATCACGTTCCATGCATTCTTGTAGTGTAGAATGCAAGTATTCTCTATAGTATGTAAGTCCAAGTATCTCTTTAATGAATTGAGATGCAAAAAGGCCTAACTTTTAAATGAAGGAATCCATTTGAATATAGTTATAAATATGGCTCCCTAGGGGATAATTAAAATGGTTGAGGTTCAACATTTGATGCAGACTTCCACCTATAGTTCCCCCTTGATCACAAGAATGTACACCTATAGTTTTGTTATAGGATGGAAAATATAGGTTCAATACAATAGTGAGTGTATTGGTCTAGTTCTAAGTGTGACATGAGTATTTTTAAATAATTCAATCATACTAAGAGATTTCAAGGGAGCTTAAACATGGAAAGATTATGCATTGAAACCCAAATGTGTACTTTTGCCTCAAAAGAGTTACCTACAGTCGACTATAGGATGGCAATGATCTGTAAATAGTAAGTGACCCCCATTTATTAAAAACTTTTTAAAAATGGTATTATTTAAATATCAAAATTTCATACCAAATTTCTTGTACATCCATTAAAATTAGAAATATAACTAAAACAAAAAGCAATATAAAAATTTACAAGCAAAAATAGAGACAATAAAAACTCTAGAGTTGATAATGGAGTTCATCTAGGTGGGACTATGTCTCTGGGTTCAATAAAAAATGAAATGATATATAAATGATGTCAAAATAAATTTAATTCTTACATCACAATGTGATTTCAGAATGGGTTACAATACTACCATCTCGACTTTAGAAAGTCCTATAAAAGATGGTTTTTGCCAATCTTCATTTCACACTGAGTCACTTTTGACAAACTCTTTTTTGTTTCTCTATCTTCTCCAATGAGAGCTTTGAGAATTTGGAATGAATGTTTCAAATTATTTTAAACTCCCCTCTCACCCTTTTATATACTTGTTATGGGTCCATTTTTTCTTATTGGGATGGTTATCCACAATCATATTTTATAATTATGATAATTATCCCTTTAGAAATTTGTGTTATGTAATTATCGATTACATTAAAAATATGGGGTGATAATTATTCCCCAATGTTCAATGATTTATGTTTATCCCCCTTTACTAAGGTGGGATTTACAAATATGAAAGACATTATTATTTTTCCCCTAAAAAGGAGAGCGGTAGAGCCATTTCTTTTGTCATTTTTAAAGGTTTAAATGCTTAAGTTTTGGTGCTTATGGTTTATCCCATATACATGGGATTTCAAAATAATGTTTAGCCTCTTTATAAGGATTTTCCACCTTTTTCATGGATTACTCATTCCATATCCCACATTCATGGGAGTAACGACATACATAGGTTTTTTAATTAAATCCCATGCTGCCACATGATAATCCTTCCCATTGCCTTTTATGGAAAATGTTGAATCCATCTTCCTCCATGTAGCCTTGGCCAATGGTATTGGGTATAAATGGGAGTTCCATTTTTCAATCATTGATTGACTCACATTATGTCATGTGTAAATTTGTACTTGTTATGACACATCACCATATTTCCATGTCACTTTATTGTGACATCATCATTTTTATTAGGTTTGACCATAGCTTTGAATAGCATAACATGCATATACGAACTTGAAATGGGTCTATTCAAAATGCATCAAAATATTGTGATGAGTTATAAATGATGGAATTGGTTTAAAAACATTCCATAACCATCAATTTTTACATTTTGAATATCTTTGATCATTTGTTGACCAAACTTTGACCAATGATAATTGGAGCATATGATCTCCATTTTTCACATATCAATAGTTTCCAAAAAGCTCTCGATGAGATCTACACAATGGAAAAAAATTTAAAAATATCAAAGAACATATAAAATATCCTCCAGATCATGCCTCCCCACTGAGAAGGTTTTTTATCCATAAAAAAATGTTATTAGATCTGGTACTCCATATTATCTCATGAATATATCTGTAGTAGACTCTATGGCATATAAAACTACTACTCCATAATTGGACAAGTTGTACTAATCCTTGTGAATGCTATTCAATTTTGAATATATTTTGATGGATCTTTTTAGCTTGTTAAAATTTTAAAACTATGCCTAGAATGCTCAAAATGGCTAAAAGGTGGGAAGAAGGGTGACTTGAGTATCACCAATAATGCCAATATCTTCCTTTGAAATGATCACACCTCCATAATGACTCATTTACTACTTCATAGCCTCTAATAGCCTCTACATAGAACTATGGTTCATAATGTGTGTTGGATGACCTTCTCTATTACATGAACTCAAAGAACATATACATAGAAAAGTCAAAATTTTTATATAATGACCTCCTCTTCTACATTGTCTCAAAGAGCCTTTACATATAACTAATATTTGTATCACTTCCATCAATGTCCTCTACAACATGGCCTCAAAGAGCCTTTACATAGAACTACATGTGGACAAGTGCTTCCGAAGTTTTCTAAACTTTTCTCAGTAATTGAATCCTTGGTGTAGGCTTAGATCCCTTAATGTTCACCCTATAGATCATTAGATGATCCCTCATGTGATTTATCCTCTACATTAGGTTTAGGATGGTATCTAGTGTAAATGAGTATGAAGTCTCACTAAAATAGCCATGACAAGGTTGCGTAGCATGCCTTGTTTTAAACTAAGCTATCCATCCATGATTTAGATAAAGCTCTATGACATCTCTATCATCTGTCAAAAATTCCTACCGAGTGGTGAGATAGAATTTCCCCAACACAACCTCATCCATTTGCAAAGGAATGACATCAAGGGTAACCATGTCTATGAAACATCCCCCAACCAAAAATTTAAAGGTATAAAAACATGTTTGCACACTTTGGATAGTGTCATCCTACATACCAATTATCTTGGTATAGGGTAATGAGTGAACTTTCAATCCCAGATGTTGTATGATACCTTCAGTGATATAATTGTCTCCACTACTCTAATAAAAATAAATATACATGAACTTACCCTCAATAATAGTAGTGACATTATGCCTTTATGTATTCTTAGAGTGTAGCATAATATCTAGCAATTTGGCTTATAGAAGTTATCATATTATAGTCTCTGGAGTTGACTGATGACATATTGTTTGTCTAGATGATTGTCTCTAGAAATATCTAGTGCATTGCCTTGAACCTCATTCTAATTTTTGAACTAGTGTGGAACCTAGCTTGGATGTAATATCCAACAATGCTCTATAACATGTCCTATTTTAATACAATGTCTAATAACTTTTGATTCTTCATGCATCCTCTTCTCCTAACGACATTATACTTGAAGCTATGCTCGTAGAGAATCAATGCTTTTTTTCAATTCTTCAATTTTTTTCTTTTGTTTATGATTATGCAAAGTTAGCATCTCTACTAGAGTGTTGATCATCATGTTCAACATCAACTAAAATTTCACTATGAATGGATCCATTTCTATATGTAAATGAGTGAAAAATGTAACACAAAGGTAGATTTTGTTATCTCACCCTAGGTTAATTGAACCCAAACAATTTGGCTCTGATACCAAAATTTGATCTGTAAATAGTAAGTGACCCCCACTTATTAAAAACTATTTAAAAATGGATATTATTTAAATATAAAAATTTCCCATCAAATTGCTTATACATCCTTTAAAATTATAAATATAATTGAAATGGAAAGTAATATGAAAATTTATTGGAAAAAATAGAGACAACAAAAACTCCAGAGTTGATAACAGAGTTCATCCAGGTGGAACTATGTCTTTGAGTTTGATAAAACATGAACTAATATATAAACGATGTCAAAAAAAATTTAATTATTACATCATATATGATCTTGGAATGGGTTACAATGTTACCATCTCAAACGTAGAAAGTCCTGTAAAAGATGGTTTCCACTAATCTTCACTTCATACTGAGTCGCTTCTGACAAACTCTTCTTTGTTTCTCTATCTTCTCCAATGAGATATTTGAGACTTTAAAATGAATGTTTCAAATTATTTTAAATTCCCCTCTAACCCCTTTATATACTTTTTACAGGTCCACTTTTTTTGATTAGGATTATCCATAATCCTATTTGATAATTATGATAATTATCCCTTTAGAAATTGATACTATGTAATTATCCATTACATTAAAAATATGGGGTGATAATTATTCCCAAAGGTTTGATGGTTTATGTTTATCCCCCTTTACTAAGGTAGGATTTAAAAATATGAAAGGCATTATTATTCTTCCCCCAAAATGGAGAGGGGTCGAGCCATTTCTTTTTGAAAATTTTAAGGTTTAAACACTTAGGTTTTGGTGCTTATGGTTTATCCCATATACATGGGATTTAAAAATAATAATTATCCTTTTGATAATGATTTTATTCCTTTTGCCTAGATTTAAAGTCATGCCATATCCCACATTCATGGGAGTAAGGATATACATAGGTTTTTTGGTTAAATCCCATGGTACAACATGATAATCCTTCTCATGGCTTTTTATGGAAAATGTTGAATCCATCTTCCTCCACATAGCCTTGGCCAATGGTATTGGGATATGTATGGGAGTGTCATTTTTCAATCATTGATTGAGTCACATTATTCCACATGTTAGTTTTTACTTGTTATGACACATCACCATATTGGCACACATCACTTTATTTCTGTGTGATAATTTTTATAGGGTTTGACCACAACTTTGATTGGCCATAACTGACACATACATACTAAAAATTGGTCTATTCAAAATGTGTCACAAAGCTTGTTACATGTTATACACCATGGAATTGGTTCAAAAATGTTCCATGACTATATTTTTTTCTAATTTGATTATCATTAACCACCTATTGACCAAAATTTGACCAATGATAATTACATCATATGATGTCCATTTTTGGCATTCTAATTGTTTTCAAAAATCTCTCAATGAGCTCTAAATAATGGACAATTTGTAAATAAAATCAAGGAACATATAAAAATATCCTCTAGATCAGATAACATATATCATATGGCATGTTAGTCTCATCATATTTTTTCAAGCAAAAAGTGAGTTCAAATAAATTAGAGTTAAGCATAATAGACCTCAAGAGTGTTTTATAGCATGAAATAAGGACTAGTATAGGACATAAAAACCTAAAATAGTCCCATCAAACACCTAAAATCAACATATTAAAGGAAAGGCATATAAGGTTGCAAGAAATAGAGTTGAAATTCACCATTACCTTGAGTCAAGGATGGAGGGATCAAAGTATCATAGTTAATAACATCTCAATAGGAAGGTCTATTTAGAACTATTCTATTCCTAAGGCTCAGTCCACTATCATCGACAATTATGAATTTTCCTGTCACTGACTGTGTAACATAAGCTAATTGTGTCAAATGTTCTATTTGATAGTGATTTAGGGGTGTTTTTAAGATTTATATTTACTAATAATATCACAAGGGATGAAGAGATGATGTTGAAATTACATGGCTTAAAATACCTCATTCATACACATTTATAACCACTTGTTTGGCTCGCATGAGAGTAGTGCTAAATGATGAAGGTCATTATCTTGGTGTAAATAATGAAATGGATGGGAAAATATAGGTCTATTCAAGGTATTCTTGATACTAATAAAAAGTATACAATCATGTTATGGGGAACTCATACATATGAAATCAATAACCCAATGCTCAAGTGTCACCTATAGGTTACTCATTAGAACATATTTGAGGATGAGAATGAGTAGTGTTGGAATAACCTAGAGTCACAAAATGAGTAGGTGATATTGATGTATGAATAAGAATAAAATTAAAAATGAGATGTAAATTTATATATAACTAATATTATATTCCTTATACAAATCATATTCAAGAAGATATACATAAGGTTTCCAGCTGACCATAGTCAACTAGCCATTAAAAAACCTTCATATGCATTGAAAACATTAGGGAATTTGTAATATAAGTAAAAATACAAATAAATGAACCTAAGGGATACCAAGGAGATATTAAATAAGTGTCATAGGTTATAATCATGTAGTACACACCTAAAAGTGGCATCTCTTAAGTAAAGAAATAAAATCAGAGTGACTAACAACTGAGAAGGTGAGCTAAGCGTTTACATTGAAAATTTTGTAAGAGATATTAATTGATAAATAATGACCCTCCAAATCAATACTACCCATATAAAGAGACTCATAACATATGTAAATATGGAAATAAAATTTTTCTAGTAGGTAAATACAATTAACTTACAAAACCCTATACACAATGAGGTTTTCTACAAGTTTGTCTTAGTTTTTTGAAGATTTGGATGGGGAAATGAAGTGATAAAAACCTAAAATTTGGTACAAATACATTCCATAAATTTATAAATACTATCATATTATTTTTTTCTTGAGTAAATAGTGGGATTACCCTCTATTTTGTCTCAGACAGAGGGCACTCCCAGAGATCCATTTCTTGTAGATTGGTCATAAAGATGGTGAAAAAGGTAAACTAGAAGATGATGAGACCATGTTAGGGGATGTTGAGATATGAAAAATCATAAAATTCCAAAATTAATTCCTATAACCTACCAAAAATTATATTATACTCTCAGAAGGTCCTCCACATGCATTTTTGTTGTAGATTCATTTGTACAAAATAGTACATAAATTGTACTGTTTCATGTTTTTGAGTTAAAATGGGGGTTATAAAGAGTGAATAAATATTAAAATAAATGTGGTAGGTATATTGAGACTTTTTTTACCTTATAAATATCAAAAATATATAATAATACATTTAGAGGTGCCCACACCTTTCAATCCTTTTGGGTCAGTCAGAAAATGCTTCAAAAAATCAAGCTTTCCAATGGCTATTTCAAGGTTATCATACCTATATAATGTTCTAGATCACCATAATTTATATTTAGAATGGTGATATAATATGAAAATTTAATAAAATGTTTTTGGTAAGTTTTACATGTTTTATGTGTATTTGGAGAAAGTTTTCCACCTTATAGCCCTATGAAGGCTAATTAGGCATATTTTGTATCTAAAAATGTGCAAAATTTCTCATTTTCATTTCCATATATTTTCTTCAAAAAAGGCTATAAGTAATTCATAGGAAATGCATAGTTTTGGTGTCAAATCAGGGCTTGTTGAGTGAATTATGGACCAAAGTGCCTTATTATATGTATTTTATTCTCTTTATATGTCATCCGTGGAATAAATATTCACACTCTAAATAAAAATTTAATAAATACCAACTTTTGCCTTCTTTGCCTAGTGAGAAATGAGAGCTTTGAGGAGCTAAAGGACTAAATCAAGGCATATAACTCATCATAAGGAATTAAAAAGATAATAAATGATATGATACACAAAATTTTGAATTTTAATAAGTCATAATATGAATATAAGTGCATATTAGTAGTTTTAAAAAGGTATCCAAGATCTAATAGGACTTTTCTTCCTTACTATGCCCCATTTGAAGACAAAGTCAAAAAGAAGTTTGAAGAAGTCTCACAACAGCTTATGCCAAGTGTTGAGACATAATTCATAATTTTAAATAAGTTTTAAACTAAGGAATTGATGAGGACTTGAAGGCCTACATCAATGGAGGAAAACCCATTCATCAAGGAAACACATGAGCTAAAATCTAGGGGTTGTAGCAAGAATCTAGGCACTCTCCAAGTGGTCTAGGATTGACTAAACATTATGAAAAAATTCATAATTGATAGAAAAATATAATACCCTCTATTACATGCCATCCTATGATGGACTAATTTTTTTAAGTTTGAATAATGTTATGTATCATTAAAGCAGGAGTTTAGACCAAGTTTGAAGTTCCTTATTTTGGCATTTATTTTTGCTACATGATTTCATTTTATAGAATGTAAAAAACACTCTTTTTCTTTTGGTTGTTCCTAGAGGATGAGAAATTTTTTTATTCACATTTTAAGATAAAAAATAATCTTTATTCTTCTACTTTTAGGCTTTTTGAGTGTAGTGTATGTGTTTTCCATTGCTATATTCTAGTGAAGAACTTGTTTTCCTATGTTATTGTCTAGTTATTGTACCTTTATGATAGATATTTTATGTTATAAATGCCATTTTAAGTGTCTAATTAGGCTTAATTTCAATTATTGTATGTGATTTCAATCTTTCCTTGCATAAACTGAGTTTATCAAGTCCTTCTCATGAAACACTTTTCTAGAAATCATCCCTGAGTGTAGTGAATGTGTGGAAATTTTTTTTATCTCATAAGAGTGTCATTGAAATCATAAGATATAAAAAAAAATGGCATATCACCTTAATTTTGGTTTATCTTTCAATTCCATTACAATAAGTAACCTTTGCATCCTTTTCATTGCTAGAATTAGTAGATAGTAGGTTAAGAGTAAGTCTTAGTGAGAGAAACAATCAAATAAACATCTATAGAGATTCTCTCCCTTCTAAATTAACCCACACTTTGGATATATTCCATGTTCTAATAGGAGTGAGGAATAACACACTTTCTCTCAAATGGCACACTCCTTATTGATAACAATTTTTGGCACATCTGGTGGGACACATTCTACT
The DNA here is from genome assembly GCA_037957365.1 of Torreya grandis. Lineage (NCBI taxonomy): Eukaryota > Viridiplantae > Streptophyta > Pinopsida > Cupressales > Taxaceae > Torreya > Torreya grandis. The sequence goes on along the minus strand of JARHVA010003382.1, from coordinate 330,518 downwards.
TGGAATAGATAAAGTTTGAAATTAATAAGAAGTAATTGAAGTAGTATAGGACATTAAATATCATCAAATATTGATGATTTATTCAAGTTAAAATTTCCATATCAACATCTAAGTAACACTTCCATGCTAAAGGTTACCATAAGATCATACAATAAAGGTATTCCTCTTGAGTTAATTGAGTTTCCTTATACTTAATAAAAAATAGCAAGGTTTAATAGGAAAAAACCTTATCTAAAAAATAAATATTTATCTCCTACTCATTCTATTGTCCTAAAGAATGTAATCCCCACTATCTAGATGGCTATTAGAAACTAAGTGTTTATTCCATTCAATAGAGGTAGTCCACTAAATTTTAGCCTAATTTGATGACATTATTGTATCATCTCTTAAGAGTATCCCATTCTTCTTAGGAGAAGATCAAACAGCTCCTATTGATCACATCAAGGATGTTGCTAACCTCTATTTAGTCCATAATGTTGTTTAAGACAATGTGGATATTTGACTATTTATTGCTTCCTTCAAAGGAAAACCACTACAATAGTATATAAACATTACACTAAATTCCATCACTTTTTGGGATGGATTTGGATCAGCCTTAGCTATAAAATTTGATGACAAATCTGATCATCTATCCTTAGTTAAACCGCTGACTACCATAAAAAGGGATCCTCATGAGTTCATGACTGAATTAAACCTTATATTACAAAAGACATGGATTAAGATACTTGTTTTAATAATATAATTCCCAAAATATGCCTTATTATACTATCTAAGACCCCTCACTTCTATCATTAGTGTGATGATACAGTCAATGTGTGGTAATACCTTGCCAGATGCTTATAAGGTTGGAATAGGAGTAGAGAATAGTCTGATACAAGATGGTAAGCTTTATCAATTGCCTATATTCCAATAATTTTAGTCTATACAAATCCCTCAAGCTACTCAAGTTCCATCATTAGCTCTTATTCCACCTTTTCAATCCCACGTTGCAATGCCTTATAGTCAAGCTAGTGATATTAGAGAGATAAAATATTTGTTAAAGTCTTTTGGAAATTATATAGTAAAATTGAAGAGGCATTAATATCAAGAAAATATGCATATTAACAACCATGTTAGACCATATACCAACCCTTTATAGATCAAAGGCCTCCTTATCAAGGATTTAGAGATAATAGACCATCTTACCAAGCTCAAGGAGCCATAACTCAAGCTAAACCATATGTAGATCTTCATCCTAATGTACCTCCCACTTAAAAGGCTGTTTTTCATACTAAACCTCAAAAAAAATTGATGCAATACTTAGGTTGGCATCCCTCAAATTCTAATGATATTAAAAACCAAGCCTTGGTGTCATAAAGCATGACTATGCCACAAATGACACAAGAAAACTTTTATCTTCAAGAAAATAAATACCAAGAAACAAGTTTGGTACCAAAAATAGAGGCTCAAAAAGTTCAAGGGAATATTTATTCCATTAATTCAAATTAGAAAATGGATGATCATGTTGGTTTAAATCAGGGTGGTGAGACAATAACTCTAAGTGGCTATGTTAAAGATATTACTAGAGGTAAAAAAAATCCATTGATGAGGCTAAAGATGTGATTAATGATTTAAGTACTCCTAATATTATTTATAAAGGTACCAAAGATCATCTTTCAACCCTAATAACTCAAAAAAAACTAAAATATAGAAGTTGAAAAGGTTCATCAGGTACCTTTAGTTGATGAGTAACCAATGGTTTAAAAAGGGTAGACAAAGGTTAGTGGGACTCAATTCGGTATATTGGATCACATGAAGAAGTATAACACCATAATAAGTAATTTGTGTTCCTTATCTATTCCAAGATGAAAAGACATACTCATTCAATAGCTTTCAACTCTTAAGTTCACTCCAAAATTGGTTGAGAAAAAAGGTGTTATCTTGACTAATTGAGACTAGACATTGAAGAAACAAGTAAAATAGGTATATAATATGGTAAATGTGTAAAAAATGATCTAAAATCAAATAAAACTCCTCCTTTATATCTATCCTTGATATTTTGTGACACTTTTGTTCATAATTGCATAGTGGATAGTAGAACTAGTAGTACTACTATGCTAAGGCAAATTGCAGATAAGATTGGTCTACTTTATGAACCAAATACTAAAGAATTGTTTATAATATATGGGTAACCAACTAATATGGTAATAATTATTAAAAATATGAAGTTTACACTACATGATAATCTAATTATTACCACTCAATAACATGTAGTTGTGGTAGATTTGCCTCCTCACTTTTCCATGTGTCTTTCAAGAGATTTCACTTCAAATATTTGTGGATAATTATTAGTTGATTGGATATATTTAATGTTAAAAAATATGTATGTTCATAGGGTAAAAATTCATTTTTAACCCATTTCACATTTCCATTTCGAGCCATATATGCCAAGTGTTGTAAACACTAATTGTGTCATCTCAGATGAGGTGTTAAAAACAAGTGGAGTGGAAACTGATTCAAATTTAGATGGAGCTCCATTTTTGTTCCTAGATTAATGGTCCTATAATTTACATTATAATTATCCTAAAAATATAATTGAGGAGGAGTGATCTAGTGTTTATTTCCTCCATGAGAATGATGTACTAATTCTAGCCATGGTGAAGGATGATGAATCTAGTGAACGTCTATGGAAGTTGTACTTAAATAGATCAAGGAATAAGTAAGGTATTAGGGTTGGAATGATTTTTATTTATATATAAAATAAAATTTATTTCCCTTTTATTAAGTTTAAATTTTGTTGTTCAAATAATGTTGTAAAGTATGAAGCACTAGTTCACAGTTTATAGTGGTCTACGAAGATGAAAATCAACACCTTGAAATTTTTTGGTGATAGTGAACTTATAGTTCACCAAGTAATAGGTATTAATGTATAAAAAAACACATTTATTATATATTATAAGAATAGGGTGTGGGACTTCCTTGAGGATTTTTAGGCTCTTAATATTTAGGCAATACCAAGGGATGATAATAAACAAGCAGATAGGTTGGATACTATAGGGGCTCAATTTAGTATCCAAACTAGTATTAAAAATGAGAAAATTTAGTTAAAAATTAGAGTGGTTATGAGGCCTTATATTATAAATAACAATGATAATTGGTAGGTATTTGAGGATGATAATCAAATTGTCATATTCTTGCAAGAAGAGGCTAAGTTCTCATCTAAGAATCAATCAAATTACTTTCAATAGTATGGTGATCATATTGTGCAACTAAAAATATTAATTTACCCAAATTATTAACACACTTTAGAAGATATTTAGTGATGATGATGAATTGAGGAAATAGAAATCATATCTGTCAACTAAAGAAGAGCACTATGCCAATGTGGAAATTGTAGCTAGTAAGAATTTGAAATGGGGTAAGGTATGCACTCCTTCACAAAATAAAGCTTTCATTAAATTTTGTAAAAAGTGTTTTTATGTATTTTCATGTAAATATAGTGATCTCAAAGGATTTGACCCAAGTCTATCTCAACACACCATTGAGCTAGAGGCTAAAACTAAACTAATGAGATAAACTCAAAGGCCTATCAATCTAAAACATGAGCCTTTAATGAGAGATGAAATTCATAAGATCATAGAGTTATATATTATATTCCAAATCAAACACTCAACTTGGGTGGAAAAACATGTTTTAGTATGGAAGAAGAACAATGAGATTAGACTATGTGTTGAATTCTAGAATTTGAAAAAGGCTTCCCTTAAAGATTATTATCCATTGCCATCCAAGGAACAAATTTTACAACTAGTTTTAGGTTTAGAGATGTTTTATTAATTGGATGGATATAGTGGATATAATTATATATTTTTTAAAGAATATGAACAATTAAATACAACCTTCACTAAAATGTGGGGGCCCTTTGCATATACATAGATGCCTTTTAGTTTATCCAAATGTTGGAGCATCCCTTTAGAAGGACATGTATATGGCATTATAAGGTCTTATTAACATGTATTTACTTATCTATTTGGATGACATAACCATGTTTTAAAAGAGGTAAAGTGGGCACATGGTTCACCTCAAGCAAATGTTCATAATGTGTAGTCAATTTGGGTTCTCTCTTAACCCCAAAAAATGTCTTCTCATTTCATGAAGGTAAGCTTCTTGGGCATGTGGTTTCAAAGTATGACCTAAGTATAGATCCTAAAAGAATATTTTAAATTCTTACTCTTTCATTTACTAAGTAAAAAAATAAATTATAAATCTTACTAGGGAAAATCAATTTTATATGAAGATATATTTCAGATTTTACCCCTTTAGCTAAGCCACTTAAAAGCATGATAAAGAAGAATTAGAGTTTCAATTGGTCTAAAGAAGGAATAAAGAGTTTTTAAGAGATAAATATATTCATAATTAGGGATCCTAGACTCATAAATCTAGATTTCACAAAAGAATTCATCTTGTATACTTATGCTAATATGGACAACATTTCAAGTATACTTATAGAACTGAATCATGAGGCCTTAGAGTAGCTAATAACCTTCTTCAATCAAGGCTTACAGGAGTATGAAACAAGGTAATATTTTGTTGAAAAACATGTAATTTTAGTAATTAGGTCTTTCAAAAAGTTTAGATACTTTTTGTATAATAACAAGATACACCTAATGGTTCGTTAAGAACCCATATGCTACACTATAGAAAATTTGACAAATACTGCATAAATTAAATATGTATTCATTTTATGGAAGGAATAACTCCAAATCATAGGTCACTTTGAGGGTGATACCTCTTTTGAGCCATGATCAGTTACAATAACTTTTTGATACTCTATAACACCACCTACCCCTTTATTTATATTATCTCTTACTTACCCATCTCCTTAGTCTAATGCATGCAGGACTATTTGTTTCATATATTGGTATTACATGCAACTATTTATACTAGTTATTCCCCTATCTAGGTACTTTACATTCCATACCCATTCAATATGTTTCACTCTTGAAACATGAGAAGAACTAGGAGGAGGACCAAATGAAATCTAGACCAAAAAAAAGTTGAAGACCAGATGGAAGCTCTACCATGGATGCATTTTTTCTTCCACTTCTAACTATGCTATGATATGAGCATGTAAAATAGTAAGGCAAACATAAGCACTAAAATAGGAGGTGGATGTGCATAAAAATGAATGAGTGGACTAACCGTAAGTGGAATCTCATAGTGAGATTCAAATAATGAAAGTTGAATCTCAATGATGATCATCTCAAATATAAAATAAGGATGCACAAAATAGTTGTCCTTGTGAACCAACTAAGGGTAGATGCCATCCCCCTTATCATTATTTCTTGAGGGAGGTGGAACCTTGATTCCCTAGTTGGGATCTATGATTATCATCTTGGGATCATTTAGGGTCTATTCAAGTATGGTGGTTGCCTAAATGGATTCATTTGAGGATTTCTCAAGTATTTTTGGTGCTTGCTCTAGTGATTTTTCAATCTAAGGTAGTGTGGGTTGTAAATGTTTCTAGTTGATGAAATATTCCATGAGCTTAGATAATCCCACTACTTCCATCATTATCTGAGGGTGCCACATTTGAACATCTACTTGAATCACATCTTGAAGTCCATTGATGAAGCTACAAATGAAGAATGTGGTAGAGGTGCCATTAGTTAATGTCTAAAACTTAGACTGATATTCTTGTACTATGCCAGTTTGTCAAAGATGAGTTAATTCACTAGTGATATGATTTACTAAGAGAATGGGAAACCCCATGAGATCCAAAATATTGGATGTCAATTGCAACCAAAAATGCATCCTTATAATTACAATATAGAGTATTTAAAATTATCAATATGACTAGACAACTAGACTTGATGATGATAGTACTCAAAGAAAAGACACATAAAACAAAGTAATAACCACTAAAACTAGTTGACACATACATGGAACAAGATGATGTAAACCTTAATTATTCAAAATATGCCTATGTCATGAATTTTACAATATGTCATAAACATACTACAATGACAAAGAAATAATGGGAGACATAATAGCATCACCTTTGTAACTAAAAACTTTAAAATAGATATAAACTAAAACTAATGAGATAGATGATTCTTGAAAACACATAAGCCACATAAAAGCAACACATAACTAAATAATAACATAAAAGAGGAACATAAGGACTACCTATATGACAATTTCTAGGAGCCACTTGATTATTATTATTATTATTATTATTGTTGTTGTTGTTGTTTTTTTTTAATTATTATTATTATTATTATTATTATTTATTTATTTATTTTTTAATAATATTGTATTAAGCCATAGTAATCCTAAGTAATAATTAAACAATTACTTGATATGATAAAATAAACTAAATCTAAAGACACATAAACTAAAAAATAACCTAATCTAAAACCCTAACCAAATACCATTCATGATTTCAAAAAAAATGAAATTGATAAAACCATGGCATCAAGGAAGATGGTGAGAGACCAAGGGTGAGCTGAGCTATTGAGCAAGGAGGTAAGGTAGTTGGTTGAGAAAAAAGGAGCCAAGATCAATGAGTAAGGGGTCATCTAGGTTGTATGGTGATTTAGTAGAATACATTTGTGGTGCATAGGTTATTTGAAGGAAAGAAGAATTCCAACAATGTAGAATGGTCAAGCTTCTACTCAATGAAAAATTTGACCATAGAGTAGCTGAGATGATGTCATTGAGAGTTTTAATGCTATAGTTTAGATGTGAACAAACTAAGTTGAGTGATAGATATAAAGGCTGATTTGAGGTGATGATGGAAAAGTGAAGGCTATAATATAAAATATGTAGATGTGGATCCATTGATGTAATGCATAGCATGGAAAATAGAGCAATTCAATCCAAAATAGATTTGTAGAGCCTATGTTGGAAATCCAATATAGATCTCACTAGAGATATTAACAAGTTTTGGATATATCTAAAGTTGTGGAGGTGCTTAAGGGAGTTGAGGGTAGATGGATGTCACTGAGGCAGTTGTAAGTTGATACCAAAACTATCGATTTGAGGCCAAATCAAATGGATAACTAGTCAAGGTTGTTTAATGTAAGAGGAGATGAAGATGAGGTTTATCATGCTACCAGATAAAATTTGGATGAAACCCTTGGTACCTGATGTACAATCATAGATATTACAAAACCCATGTAATATAATATATTACTTTTATTTTGATGCTTATACACAATCCTAGACTAATATAGAATATCCACTCAAATATCAATAGTTCATAACTAACAAGGATTGCAAAATATATTTAAGGAAATATTATGTTTTTTTGTAAATTTAACACAAGTACTACTTAACAACAACAACTTTGATCAAATAATACAAGAGAGGTTTTGTATGTAAAACAACTAATAATGAACTTTTGACTTCAATAGGACTATAAACAACTACACATCTATGAAATAGATTGAGAAACCACACTAAATGACTAAATGTATTCTTTCAAACTTCAAAATCTATTGTCAATTAGATCTGTGATACTGTAGATCCAAAACACTATGTGAAACTAGAATATTGAAAATTACTAAAAAGTCTATAGATTTCAATGAAAAAAATTCCAAAATTGCTTGAGAAAGTGCTTCGATACTACTGTTAAGAACCTATATGCTAAACTATAAAAAACTAGACAAATACTTCATCTATTAAATATGTATTCCTTTTATTGAAGGAACAACTCCAAATTATAGGCCACTTCGAAGGGGATACCTCCTTTGATCCATGCTCAGTTATAATAACTCTTTGATACTTTATAACACTAACTACCCCTTTATTTATATTATCTCTTACCTACCCATCTCTTTATTATAATGCATATGGGACTCTTTGTATAATGTGTTTCTATTATATGCTACTATTTTTACTAGTTATTCCCTTATCTAGGTACATTACATGGTTGCCCATACAAACATCAAGGAATTCCTCTTGAACATAGATATAATTGAGAAGAGAGTTGGTTGTATAATGAAATTAAAGGAGTATGATGTGTAAATCAAGGTCATAAAGATGATTAGAGGTAAAAGACTTTGTGAGAATCTAGCCCAAGACTTGCAAGAGGTTAATGAAGTGGTTTTACTATCAAATAATGAAGAAGTTTTAGCTAATCATACCTAATCTTCCAGATTGTTTCATGACTAGGTAAGATATCTCGAAGATTGTATTTATTCTTCTCATTTAATTTCTTCAAAAAGAAGATTTCATATTGCAATCCATTCTATTTCTTCTTCTTGATGGTGTTCTTTTCAAGAAAGATATCAATGGCATGATACTAAGGTGTATATATCCAATCCAAACATAAAGTTTACTTGAATAATTCCATGATGGACATGGTAGACTACATTTATTAAAAATGACTATAGTACTTAAAATAATGAGAGGTGGGTACTATTGGCCAAGCATATTTATGATTGTCATGTATGGGTTAGGAAATGCAAACAATGTGTTATGTTTGTAGGGCAAGTAAAACTTGCACCTTTACCTCTTCAACCAATTATGGTGGACTAGACCTTTGTCTAATGGGGATTGGAATTTATTGGCCTCATCAATCCTCCTTCAATCTTTGGTCATAAGTGGGTCCTCACTGCTATAAATTACTTCACAAGATGGATAGAAGCAGTAGCATTGAAAGAAACAAATGAATCTAATGTTCTATAATTTTATGAAGGATTGATTACTATATTTAGGGTTCCTTTATCCATGATTTCTAATAATGCCATAGATTTTATGGGAATTAGGATTAGTCAATGGGATATTTAGCATAGTGTCTACATTATCACTTCATTAAACTACTATCCACGAGGTAATGGCCTTGTTGAGTCCACAAATAAGAACTTGCTAAAGATCATAAGAAGGACTATTGAAGATGGAATTTAAATTTAAAGTCATCTCTATGGGATGATAGGATCACATATAAAATATTAATAGCTAACTTTGCATATAAGATGGTATATGGTAAGGAAATAATATTACCCATTTCTCTTGAGTTTTTTACTTTATAAATAATGCATCAACTTGAGTTTTTGGAGAATAAACCAAAGGAATGTTAAGCTTATGGAGTTGGAAGCGATTAGAAATTTGTCCATGCTAGCCATGGAAATTCATCAAGAACAAGTGAAGAGATACTTTGACAAAGGAGCTTCTTCATAGAGTTTCAAAGAAGGAGATTTAGTTTTCAAGTGGGATGAGGACATACCTAAATCAAGAAGGCATACAAAGTTTGATACTTTTTGGATTGGCCCATATATAATCTCCAGCTAAAAATCCCACAATGCCTTCTAACATGTAAAGATGGATGGTGAGGAGCTTCCATCATAGTTAATGGGATACATCTGAAACACTATTATTCAGAGTTAAGTTCCTTGTAGATAGTTAATTTGTTATTTTTCCTCCAAGTGTTATCTTAACACATTTACTTTGTTAGTTAGTTTCCCATGTTTTATATATGTACTTCATTATTTTGAAGGAAACAATGTTCTTTATTTAATTAAAAAGGGTACCTGTAGTAATGTATGATATTTGTCACTATTTTATAGGTTTAAAATTAATGTAAATAGTTTTGTTCTCAATCATAGTAGGCATGCTTCCTAATTGAGTCACCAAAATGTTGATAATTTTAACTTCATAGGTAAAATTATCACCCCTACCATTCAAAACTTTGTATGTCCTACCAAGTTTCCTTGTTGGTCAATAATTTTGTCTTGAAAATTACTTAAATTGATCATTATAAACCATGATTATTAGGTCTTAAGGTTGACTAGGTGAATTAAGGTCATGTCCTTCATTTGCCTTGTGCTTGTCTAGTCATTTCATGGTATTTTCAAGACATTTTTAGCAGTGAGAAGATTATTAAGTGTCATGATGAGTGTCATATCATGTTTTAGGGTCATTAAATTCCTAACATATGAATAATCAGGTTGATCACATTTTGGACTAACTTCATGACTCATTTCCATATAATTCTGACCATTTTGTGCCCACTAGAGAGGGTTTTGTAAGGTTTTGATGGTATATGATCAGTAAAAAGATTAATTCAATATTGATTCATCTTATCAAAAATGTGGAATATTCAATAACATGTTTTATAACATTTAAATCAGAGTTCCTTATCAATTTGGCCTTTTTAGTGCAAAAATAGGTCTTTTTAAGGCATTTATACTAGTTTTCAAAGGATTTCTATGAGAAAATCATATAATATGATTCATTGGGTCCCTATGTTTTCAAATAAGTTATTTTGAGTAAGTTTTGGCTGAAAACTGGCAAAACCCCACTTTGCTCCTATATCAACCTTCTTAGCAACTCTAGAATGGATGTTTTCAAATGCTCAATACAGAAAGAGGAGAAAGAGTTAGGAGTCAAAAACTTTGAATTTATTAGGGTTACAATTAATATTGAAATTAGTGTCATTTTTAATGTATTTTTGGCCTCATATTTATGAAAAATCTCTAAGAGTGATAGCAGGTCACTATAACATATGCATCTAAAAGGGGTATGTTCTAGCACATGTTTATCAAGCTCAAAAAATTATGGAGAGGAATGGATTTTATGGGTAATTATGATCTTTTTATTATTATTTTGATCTAATAACTCCTAGGAATGTATTTATAGATTAAAACCATGTTTCTTTCACTATTTTTGAGAACTATCCCTTGGGCCAATTTTGGAGAAAAACCTAAGTTATTAAAAAGATTTTTTAATATTAATGGGTTATAAATGTAATATATAATTAATGACATAAATTATTAAATAAATTAATGTGTCATAAGTCTCCATTCTAAGTATATCTCCTTTGAGAGAGTTTAAATAATTTTGATCTCTTCAACAAGGTATAAATACATTTATTGAGATTGTTTTAAATGTTTAAAGGGTTATGAGGTGATGTTTTATGACCTAAAATACCTAAAAACATTATCTCAAAGAGAAATTTTAATAATGTCCTATCAAGTGATAAAGTGACTATTTACCTTGGCTCATGAACAATCATCACCTACAAGCCTTCAACACTAATCAACACCTACAAGTGCCTCACATGATCTAATTACACTAAAAGGGAGTATTTGAATTGGGTGAAGGTATTAATGATGTAAAATAATCCATTTAAAATTTTATATAGGGTCTAATACTTGTTTAATTCTCATATATCATGTGATTTTTCATGTCTTAACTTCACTGCTTAGTTTGTAAAATTAAGTGCCCTCAAGGGATAACCACATTGGAAGAGAGAATTGTGACTAGTTTAAACTCACTAAAGGTGGATAGGATCCATTTGAATAAATTTATTAGTTATGATATGAACCATAGGATAATTCATTATGCACATACCCATATTTACTTCTCACTACCATATGTCACACCTTCATGTGTATCCATAGGTCTCCACAAAGGTTTGTAAGGTTGAAATATTAGTGTTGAAATTGATATGATAAGTCCATCATGCTAGATACATGTGAAATATCAAAAATTCATGTTGTAAATCTAGTATTTTTCCTAATTTACCATGCACATTATCTTTACTATGTTCTCCATAACCTTGTGACCTCTACATACACCTACATGTGTCCTAATAGGGAGATAAACAATTGATATGAGGTATCTAAACATGTTGTGGATCTTCCTTAAATTCTTGCGGTGTTAGATGTACAATAAAAATAAAAAAATAGGCCATGGAGTGAAATTTAAACTTGATATTTTTATGCATTTGTTGAAAAAATAATTTAGGGACAAGTTACCTTAATCCCTCCAAATAGAGACCTAGTCCTTATTTTGATCTTTTTCATGATGAAAATCTTTAAGGTGTTAATTCATCTAAATTTTCCTTTATGCAATATAGGTGTAAGGGTGGTTTTTTGGCTTAACAAAGGGTTGATTTTTCCAAGGGGTATGATGATGTATGACTCTCATTCCATGCATTCTTTCATAGTAGAATGCAAGTATTCTCTACAACATTATAAATCCAAGTAGCTCTTTCATGAATTGAGATGCAAAAAGGCATAAATTTTGAATTAAGGACTCCATTTAAACATAGGTTGCACTATGGATCCCTATGAGATAATCATAGGGGTTGAGATTAAACACTTTATGTAGACTTCTACCTAGAATACCCCCCTTGATGACAAGAATTTACATCTACAAGTTGGTTGTTGGATGACAATATAGGCTGAATACAATAGTGAGTGTATTGGTCTAGCTCCAATCATGACATGAGTATAATTCAATCATTCAATTAGGCTATGATATTTTAAGGTATATTAAACATGAAAATACTATGTATTGAAACCTACATGTGCACTTTTGTATCAAAAGAGTCACTTATAGTCAACTATAGGATGATAGTATATAGCATATGTCATGTTGGTCTCATAATAGGTTTTAAAACACAAAGTGAGTTAAAATGAGTTGTATTCAATAATAATATACCTTAATAGGGTCATAGATCATGAAATATGGACTAATATTGTACATAAGTACCTACAAAACTACCATAAAACACCTACAATCAACATAATAAGGGCAAGGCATAAAAGGTTACAAGAAATAGATTTGAAAGTCACCATGACCTTAAGGAAAGTATGTATAGATCAAAGAGTAATAATTAATATCATATAAATAGTAAGTTCTATTTATACCTCTTATAGGCCTAAGGCTCAATCCACAAACATCTACAACTATGACTTTTGATGCCCTTGACTATGTGCCATAAGCTTGTTGAGTAAAATGTTCTAGTTGACAGTGATTTATGGGTGTTTGTAATATTTATATTTATTAATTATATCATAGGGGATGAATAGATGATTGTGACAATTCATGTCCCAAAATACCTCCTCAATACACATTTATAATCACTTGTTTGGTTTGCATGAGAGTAGTGATAAATGATGAAGTTCATTGTCTTGGTGAAAATTATGAAATGGATGGGCTCAAAGAGGTCTCTCCAAGGTAAGTTTGATATTAATAATAAGGATACTATCATATAGATGGGAATAAATACACATGAAATCAACAAACTAATGCTTAAGTGTCACTTATAGGTTGCTCACTAAGTTAGATTTGAGGATGAGAATGAGTAGTGTTTTAATAGACTCGAGTCCTAAACTAAGTAGGTGATGTTGATGTATGAATATGTATCAAATGAAAAATGAGAAGGAAATATATATAGAACTAATATTATATTCCTTAGTCAAATCATAGTCAAGAAGGTTTATATAGGGTTTTTAGCTAAAAATAGTCAACTAGCCCTAAGAAAGCATTCATATGCATTTAAAACATTATGGAAGTTATAGGCTAAGGATAAATACAAGGAGATGACCCTAAATGACTACAAGGAGATATTAAAGTAACTTTCATAGGGTATAATCATGTAGTACACACCTACAAGTGGCATTTCCTAAGAAAACAAATATAATCATAGTGATTGATAGTTGAAAAGGTGAGTTGAGGGTTTGTATTAAATTTTTTGGCAAATAGATTAGATAATAAACAAGTACCATAAAAAATTATACTACCCATCTCAAGAGACTCCTAAAAATGGAAATAGGGTAATAAAAGGTTTCTAGCAGGCAACATACTATCAAATTATAAAACCCTACACATAGTGACGTTTTCTACAAGTATGACTTAGTTTTTTGAAGATTTGGAGGGGAAAATTAAGTGATAAAAACCTGAAATTTGGTAAATATTTCCTTAATCACTTGATAAATCCTCTCATAATATTTTTTTATTGAGCCAACAATGGGAGTTCCCTTTATTTTATCTCAAATAGAGGGCACTCCTAGAGATCCATTTCCTACAGATTGGTCATAGAGATGGTGAAAAAGGTAAAATATAAGATTATGAGACATTGTTATGGTATGTTTAGATATGATTTAGACATAATAATTCATGTATGGAGTCTCACATAGGTTTGATACTAAGCATAATATTCTAAACTCATAGGTTTTCAGTCAAGCTCAATTAGGCCTAGACTAGGCCTACCATGTAATATGGGTCTAACACCAATTCCAAGGTCTAATGATCATAAAAAATCATGTAAAAATTAAAATGGGAAGTCATTATGTGTGTTATATATTTTTATTTTAAAAAATGTTCATGAAGAAGCCATTTTTTGGCACAAGACCATAGTAGGGTGCACAAAATACCTTGAAGGGTTTGATAGGCCATGTTTGAATGCTCACACCAGTATAGAGGCTTAGAATGGGACCTAAAGTAGATTTGGGATGTTATAATGGGTATTTAACTATATTTTTGGTTAATTACTTCATAGGTTGGATGTCACAACTTTATGAACAATCCTTAAGGATGAAAACCACCTAAAACCCTAGTTTGAACCAGTTTACAAAGATTGAGTTGGAAAACTCATAAAATTACATAATTGATTCTTGTAACATATCAAAAATTTTAGTATAATCTCATAGGGTCATCAAAATGAATTTTTATGTACCTTCATTTGTATGAAATAGTACAAAAAATTATACTTTGTCATGTTTTTGAGCTAAATTGGGTGTTGTGAAGAATGAATAAAGATGAAAATAATTAGAGATATATTTATTTTTACCTTATAAAATAAAAAATCCATAATAAATCATTCATAGGTGGCCAAACCACTCAATCCTTTTTGGTCAATCAGAAAATGCTTCAAAAAGGTAAGCTTTCCAATGGCCAATTCAAGGTTCTTATACCTCCATAATGTTCTAGACCACCAAAACTCACATGAATAATGGTGATAGCATATTAAAATTGAATCAAATGGTTTTTGTTAGTTTCACATGTTTGAGGGGTATCAAGGTCAAGTTTTTCACCTTTTAAACTTTTGAGGGATAATTAGGGCTAATTTGGCTAAAAAAAGGTGCTAGAAAACATATCTACAATTGGATTTTAGCCACAAAATTTTGTGTGAGTTATTGGAGGATAAAGAGTATATAAAAATGTTCTCAATTTATTATTTTCATCTCCTACATATCCTAGACAAGATATTTGCTTGAAAAAAAGCTACAAGGAATTCATAGGAAATGCATATTTTTTATGTCAAGTCAGTTCTTGTTGAGTGACTTATGGACTAAAGTTCCTTGTTATAGGTCTGTCATGCTATTTAGTAGTAATCCATGGAATAAATATGTATACTTTAAGTAAAATTGAATAAATACCAACTTTTACATTCTACACCTAGTGAGAAATGAGAGATTTGAGGAGCTAAGGGATTAAATCAAGGCATATAACTCCTTATAAGACATAAAAAAGTTAATACATGATATGATACACCACATTTAGACTTATATTAAGTAATTATAATAATTTAAGTGAAGATTATCAAGTTGGAAAGGATATCCAAGCTCTAATAGGAATATCCTTCCTTGTTATGCCCCATTTGAAGACAAAATCAAAAAGAAGGTTGGAGAAGTCTCACAACAACATGTGCCAAGTGTTGAGATAAAATTAATGATCTTAAATAAGAGTTAAATAATGAATTTATGAGGACTTAAATTCTTACATCAATGGAGGAATACCCATTCATCAAGGAAACATATGAACTAAAATATAAGGGTTATAGTAAGAATCTAGGTACTCTCCAAGTGGTTTAGGCTTGAATAAACATTATGACAAAGTTCCTAATTAAAAAAAACATATAATAATCTCTTCTCCATGCCACCCTATGATTTACTAATGATTTTGAGGTTTAAGAATGCTACATATCACTAAAGGAGGAGTTTAGACCAAGTTTGAAGTCCCCTATTTTGGGGTTACTTTATCTCCAATCATTTATTTTTGTTATATGATTTAATTGAGAGGATCCTCCTAAAAAAAATTAATTAAAATGCATGAAATAAAAAAATTATTTAATTAAAAATATCACTGAAATGATTATATTGATCGTAGGTCACTTCGAGGGGGCAACCTCCTTTGAGCAAGCTCAATAAAATAAATCCATGGATGCCTTTATTGGCCTCAACACTTGTATACTAAGTCTAATATAAGAAAATACTAATTCCCATGAATGTGGTAAAAAAAAAATGATCATGCAATTACCTAAAAATCATATGCATCCATAATAACTAATATACTAGCAAAGTAAAGAGAAAGAATCACACAAGCTCCTAACATCCCCTCCCTCTTCAAAAAAGCTCTATCCTCAAAGCTTCAGATGCGGGAATTGTTGAGAATATGAAAGAGTGGATCACATGTGAGATATTATTATTACATTTTGTTCTAATGAATTAATACCTATGTGATGGAGTGGGAGTAAATTTGTCATGTACACTTGTCCAAGATTTCCTTTAGCTCAAGAAGGATGGATCCTTCATTACTAGGTTCTAGTAAAATAGTCTACATTTTGATGTTTGTGCCAAGAACTTTCTTCAAATAGGAGACATGAAATACTAGATGAAATTGAGAAGAATGTGGGAGATCCAACTTATAAGCAACTGACCCAATCTTACGGAGAACCTTATATAGCCCATAGAACTTGGGAGTCAACTTATGACTCCCTTTGAGTTTTAGGGAGGACTGCTTATATGGCTACAGGTGAAAAAAAACATATCAACTACTTAAAAGATGCACCTAGAATGGTGTCTATCAACCTATTATTTCATTCTATTTTATTCCATATGAAGATTTTCTTGTAGAGTGTTGAGGATCTAATCCCAAGTTTGGAGAAGTGTGTCTACTACTTAAACTAGTGAACTAATGGGGGTGTATAGAAGGAAGACTATTGGTGCTTAAAATTATACTAATTTAAATGTATTTATTTTATTTCAAGTGTGGTAGGAGTTATTTTACCACCATTTCATGTGAGGAAGCTACATTTCCCATTGGTGTTGTTGTTCAAAGGTAAAGTAACAAAAGAAAGTTTCCAAGCATTTATTGACAATTTTAGTCTCACCATCCATTTACGGATGATACCTAGAACTCATATTTAATTGGGTACTATTACATTGAAATAGTTATGTACAAAAATCACTGGTGAAGGTTTCATCATGATTTGAGACAATAGAAGAAGGAATGCCATCAAGACAGAAAATGTAGTCCAAGAAAATTTATGCGACTATGGAGGTAGTATAAGGATGGCTGAGGGCATAAAAATGAATATATTTGGAAAAGAAATTAACCAAAACCAAGATCAATATTTTATCTCCATATTTAGTAATTAATTCAATTAAATCCATATAAATACCTATCCAAATCTTGGTAAGGATGGGAAAGGGTTCGACCAACCTAGAAATGAGAGTTGTTTCCCCATTGTTACATTGGCATGTATCACATTCAACCACGATATGTTGAATTGTGTTTTTAATTCCCTTCTAAATTAATTTTTAGCATGCTTGATCATAAATTTTGAGAAAACTTGATTGCCCTATGGATGGAGAATCATGGAGTTGATATAATATAAACTGCTGAAGATCTATGCTCTAGAAAATCACTAGATAACCCTTGTAACATATAGAGTCACCATCCCAAGCATAATGTGATACTATAGATAGGTTAGTGGCAAAATATTAAATGAATTTATATAATGAGGATTCATTAACATACCCTTGTTATACAACATCCAACCAAGTCAAAATAGGCATGAAAATAGATGAAAGGGAAGCTTTGTATGTAAATGTGTGAGATAGAGCATCAACCGTAATATTATCTTTACCCTTCTTGTTAGTGATAACATAGTCATAAACCATGAGTTTTAAAACCAATTTATATTATTATGGGGTAGAGATGTGTTGTTCAAGGAAATATTTTAGACTCTGGTGATTAGTTTTGATGTAAAAATGATTCCTCAGTAGGTATGGCCACCACTTTTGTATAACATGCAAAGTGGCCATCATTTTCTTCTCGTAAGTAGTGAGTACTAAATTATTTCCAAAATTGGATTTTATGGTGAACATAATGGGAAATCCTTCATGGATAAGAACAAAACCAAGTCCATTTTTGTAAGTATCACTCTTGATAGTAAAGGTCTTAGAAAAATATGGCATAGTTAGAATAGGGTTAGTACACATAGGTTGTTTTAATTCTTCAAATGCATACTCAATATATTGTGCCCATTTAAAAGAATAATTTCCCAAAATATTTATTAGTGGAGCTAAAATCTTCCCATAATCCTTGATAAACTTATGATATTATCTAGCTATCCCAAAAAAACCATGGAGGCTCTTGAGTGTCTAAGGATGAGGCCAATTTATCAAGGAAATTATTTTTTTAGGATCCAACCAAACCCCTTGGGATAAAAAAATATGCCCAAGATATTCCAATTATTCCTATCCAAAATCACATTTTGAATAATTTTCACAAATATGATGATCATAGATAAGTTGTAGTGTAAGCTCCAGATGTTGGAGATGCTCAGACCATGTTTTACTATATATGAGGATAACATTGAAGAAGACTAGAATGAATTTATATAGGTAGGGATGAAATATTTTATTCATCAATGCCTATAATTTTTAAGGATTCTTAGTGAGGCCAAAGGGCATGACCAAAAACTCATAGTGGACATCATGTGTACAAAAAGTTATCTTAGGGATATCATCCTCATAAATCTAGATCTGGTGATATCCAGAGTAGAGATCTAACTTGGAAAAAAAATTAGTGCCATGGAGTTTAATAATAGGGATCAAGAACTTATCCTTGATTATGATGTGATTAAGTGCATGAAAGTCAATGTAGAGGAGCCATGCCCCATCTTTTTTCTTGATAAGGAGAACTAGGGAAAAATATGGGCTAGTAGTAGATCAATAATGCCTTGCTTCAATAAGTCGTGAATGAGAATCTTGATCTTATCCTTTTATTGAAATGGGTAGTGGTAAGGCTTGATTCTTGAAGGGACACTTCTAGGAGTTAGCTGGATATGATGGTCCTATGATTATGAAGGTGGAAATCCCACTAATTTGGCAAGGACATTTGCATACCTCTATAGAATGGTTTCTAGATTAGGTGTGGTTGAGATCATTGATGATTGCATTTGAATAGAATGAAGTTAGGTAATAATGTAATGTGAATTATTCTTAAGAATATTTTCCATGCAATTTGAACTTATGATGCTGAGAGACCCTGATTGGAATCCTTTTAATGTGTGTTTTCCCTATTATCTAAAAATTACATCCAAAGTTTAGCAAAATCCCATAATATGGATCCAAGTGTGTTAACCATTAGGATCCTAAGACATCACATCTACCTAAGGGTAAGATAAACATGTTAGAGTGTAAGTTATATTCTCCAATAGTGATATGAAAATTATGACACCTCCCTTTTCAAGGTAATTTTCCCCCATTGACAATCATGAATTTAAAGTTAGAGAAAGGATGGATAAAATAATCAACCTATTTATAAATCTAAGGGTCAATAAAGTTATGGGTGATACTCAAATCAATTAGTATTGTGAGAGGGAGATTATTGAAGTAAACCCTAACCCACATGGTTTGTGGGTAAGTATTCTTGAGAATTGGGTGACTCCTACTAAGGCATGGAGAGAGATCTCTGGTTGGTATTTTTGAGAATTAGGTTCCACAATCAGTTGAGATTATTCTATATTATCTACTATATCTTCAGCATCTTTGAAAACATTAATTTTGGGCAAAGAATCCACATTTAGTATGTAGAGATTCTACTCTACATATCGACGTCCTCAAGTGAATTTATCATCAAAATTATAACTTAGTCCCTTTTCTCTATGGGATCTCATCTCTTCTTCAATCAAATGCTTGATATGAGTGATTTTGGGGGTTGGAATTATTTGATATCATTATGGAGTTATATTTCTAAATGGAACAAAATTAGATTTGAATCATTATTGAGTTGTGATCTTATCTTATGCCAACATAGCCAACCCTAGGACTTACATCATTATGTTGGGACAAAAAAGGTTAAACACTGATTGAATCACATCCTTTAGTCCACTAACAAATTGAATCTTGAATAATTCACTGAATAATCCCTCTATGTGATTAGCCAATTTTTCAATTTCTATTTAATATTCTCTCATAGTTCTTATTTAGATAGGTTTAGTGAGTGATCTAGTGAAATCATCAAAAGTAATATGGCCAAATTGTTGTAAAATAAGGGTGAAAAAATTAGTCTACATGGGCTCATCATGAGCCTTTGTATACCACTGATACCATTTAAGGGCTTCCTTTTCCAAGTGAAAGGATGTAAGTAACACCTTATTGGCATGAAAAGTATTGTGTAGATTAAAATATTGTTCTGATTGATAGATCCATCTAGTTAGATTTAAACCATTGAATTGATGAAAATTAAGCTTCGATACATGAAAAATAATGGAAGAAGAAAAATTGATGTTTGAAGAGGACTCTAGATGCCATTTATTGTTTGTGGTAGTATGTTGAAGACTGAGGATGAGAATTTTTTCATCAAGATATTTAATGTGGGTATTAAGGGTGGCAATTTCATCCTCCATGTTTTTTTACTCTTGTTCAGGTTACTACCATGACTAGAATAAGATAATTTTTATTTTCTTGTTTCTAGTTATTATGTTCTATAAAACAAGTCTACAGGGAATATGTTGAAACTAATATGACAAGTCTATAGATCTGATATGATAGTTTTCTAAAACTCTACTCGTAATATGTTAAAAATGGTATGGTAAGTTTGATGATGCTCTATTGAAGATATGATATGGTAGTTTTTTGATACTTTACTGGTAATATTTTGAAACTAGTATGGAAAGTTTGTTGAAACTCTACTAATAATATATGAGGAATTGATATGGTAATTTAATTGATAATCCATAGGTAATATTATGAAACTAATAGAAATGGGCCCTAAGTTTTAATGGCTAACTAAGGTTCAAATATATCACTCTGGCAACTAGTGTCATCTAAGTGACTACCACTCTCTAAAAAAAATTTGGTAGCCGATTTACCTCTCAATAATAGCTCTTGGTTTTCCTCACAGATGGGAACTACTCAATCAGGAAAGTGTTGAGTGCACATTTTTCCCCACTCTACCTTTTGTGGAACCTTACTCTACATGTGAGTGGAATATTCCTTATTTTATTTAATTTTTATGTTTCCATGTCTTATGTAGTTGGTTGTTAGATGTCTACTTTCTAAGTTGACTTCCTTGATTTGAAGGAGTTGATTTTTCATTGAAAATGTATTGCCTTCCTTGTTTTAAGGAGTTGGTTATGAACACATGTTGTTAGAAAATGTGCCTTAAAAGGTAGAGAATCTATCTTTGGCATGTTCATTATTGGATTGGTTTTTAGATGAGCTTGATTAGGTGGAATTGAGGTGTCCTTAGTGGATGATGCTTATCTTGGATAAGCATGGCACAATTTATCCTCCTTCTATGGGTTTTACTTCATTTTTTAAATATACAGGGTGTGGTGTGGCCTTTAGAGGTTGATGAGTTTTTTTGTAGGGTGTGGATTTGAGGTTCAAAGTCAAAGTGAAAATGTTTTTGTAAAGGGTAGGTGTTTATTGTAGGGTGTGGTTTAGTAGCTTGTGAGATATAGTATCATGCAAGTGCTAGTGAAAGTGTAGTATTTTTTTATGTAACATTTTATATAGGATATTTTTATATCTCTCTAAGAGCTCATTGTAATCTTGTTTTAGATTACTAGTTTATTTGAGGACTTTTTGGTGGGTGTAGCCCACATTGGGTGAACCATGGTAGATTTATGTTGTGTGTGTGTTTTTATCTTGTTATCTCAATTTATGCTTTCATAATATCTATGATTTGAGGAATGTTTCCATGATGCATGCTATTTCATAAGTTAGATTTGATTTATGGTTATATTAAATCTGATTTAAAATTTTTTAAATTCATAACAACTAGTATTAGAGATGTTGGTTTTATTTTTCTAAAGTGGTAAATCATAGAAAGGCTATTATTTTGAGTGGGAGATATGAGAGAAGAGATCAGATTTAGAGTTGAGAAGTTTGATGGTAATCATTTTGGTTTGTGTAAAATGTAGATAGAGGATTACCTATATCAAAAGGAGCTACATCTCCCCTTAGAGGGGAAAATAGAACAACCTATAAGTATGAGTGATGTGGATTGGTCATTACTTGATAGGAAGGAATTAGGATACATTCAATAATGCATTGAATCTTATATTGCATTTAATATTTTTGATGAGAAAAACACAAAGGATCTCATGGATAAACATGGAAATTTATATGAGAAACCCTCTACTCCTAATAAAATTTTTCTTATGAAATTATTGTTTAACATGAAAATGTATGAGAATGGTTCAATAGATAATCATCTAAATGATTTTAATATGGTTTTAAGAATGATCACTTTAGTTGGAATTAAGTTTGATGATGAAGTTATAGCTTTGCTAATCTTATGTTCTTTTTCTGATAGTTGGCATAGTTTGGTTATGGTTGTGAGTAATGCAATCCCTACCAAGGGAAGATTGAATTTTAAGGATGATGTAGGTGTGATCATCAACAAGGAGATGCAAAGGAAAAGCACTGGTGAATCATCCTTAGGTTATGATTTATTCATTGATACTAGAGGGAGGTAAAAGGATAATATAAATAAAAATTGTGGAATATTGAAAGGTAGATCTAAATCCAAATCTAGATCCAAGATGATATGTTGGTATTGTGGGAAGAGTGGGCACTCAAAGAAGGACTGTTGGTCACTTCAGGATAAGAATGCCAAGGAGGAAATGAATGAGGTAAATGTGACATCAGGTAAATCATGTCAAGATGCCTTAATTATTTCTATGGATAGTTTTTCTAAGTCTTGGCTATCATATTCAAGGGCTTCTTTTCATGCCACCTGACATAAGCATTATTTTACTGATTATGTTCAAGAGAATCTAGGGCATGTTTATCTTGGTGATGATGAATCATGTGAGATAGTAGAGAAAGGTTATGTTTAGGTTAAAATGAAAAATGGGAACACATGGATCTTTAAATATGTTAGACACATGCTTATGTTGAGATGGAATTTGGTTTTAGTGGGGAAATTAGTTAGTGAGGGATGTTTAGTATTATTTACTATAGATTATTGGAAAGTTACCAAAGGTGCTCTTGTGATTTTAAGAGGTAAGAATTTTTGTAATTTATATTTGACTAGTATTTGTAATTCTATTAATTTAGTTACTACAAATGGAGATGCAACTATGTGGCACTACAGGCTTGGTCATATGAGCCATAAGGGCATGCAGATCTTAAAAGATAAGTTTCCTAGATTAAAAGGTATAAATCTATACTTCTGTGAGAATTGTGTGTATGGGAAACAAATGTGGGTTAAATTCTTGAAGTTTGGACCCATAAAGAAAGATCACAAGTTAGAGTTGGTAAACTCAGATGTATGGGGACCATCTCAGGTATCTTCTATTGGTAGATCCAATTATTATGTTACTTTTATTGACAATGTAAATAGAAAATTTAGGGTTTATTGTATTAAAAATAAATATAATTTATTTAACACTTTTAAAAAGTGTAAATCCTTGGTTGAGAATGAAATAGGTCTCAAGTTGAAATGTCTCAGATCAAATAATAGATGTGAGTATTGTAGTAATGATTTATTTGATTGTTATTCTAATACTAGAATATGTAGGCAAAGATGATTTCAATAACTCCATACAAAAATGGTATCCAAAGGGATGAATAAAAAAATAATGGAATGTACTAGGAGTATGAGGTTACATGTAGGCTTTCCTTTACAGTTTTGGGTAAAAGTAGTTAACATGATAGTATATTTGATTAATAGAAGACCTTCTATGCCTTTGGATGGAGGCATTCTTGAATAATCTTGGTCTTATAGGAATATTGATTAGTCTTTTCTTTGAGTCTTTAGATGTGAGGTTTTTCTCTCATTAATAAAGAGGATAAGACCAAATTAGAGGTTAAACTATAGAAATGCACATTTGTTGGTTATGATGAGGATGAATTTTTTTCTATTTATGGAGCATTAAAGATAAGAAAATATCTTGATCTAGATAAATAACCCTTAATGAAAAAGTCATGTATAAGAATTATTTTCAAGAATAGGATCAGGAATATAAAGAGTACATAGTATTGGATGACATTATGGATAGCAAAGTATCTGATGATTTAGTTCAGGACCCTTCTACACAAGGAACCCAAACTCCTATGGTAAGTAGATCATCTAGGGTAAGAAAATAATCTAAACATTTTAATCCTTATTTGAATTATTTGTTACTCACTAACAATGGAGAACCAAAGTGTTATGAAGAAACAATGCAGGTAGATGCCATGATGAAGTGGGAGTAAGCCATGAATGAAGATCATAGATATGTCATGGAGAAACAAACATGGGATTTGGAAAGGATACCTAAGGGAAAGAGTGCATTTCCAAACAAATGGATCTTTAGAATAAAATAAGAGGATGAATGGACAAAAAGATATAAGGCCAGGATGGTGGTCAAAGGGTTTGTATAAAATTAGGTATTAATCTTAATGAGATTTTCTCTCTAGTTGTAAAAATGACTTATATTAGGACTATTATTGGTTTAGTTGAAGTTGAGGATTTGCACATAGAATATTTAGATGTGAAAACTTCTTTTCTTCATGGTGATTTAGATGAAGAGTTGTATATGAAGCAACCATAGGTTATGAGGTCAAAGGGAAGGACAACTATGTATGTAGACTAAAAAAGAGATTGTATGGCTTGAAATAAGTTCCATGTAAATGGTATAAGAAATTTGATTGTTTTATGTTGGAAAAAGAATATAAAATGTGTCATGCTGACTATTGCATGTGCTTCAAACATTTTGATGATGGTTCCTTTATTATGTTATGCTTATATGTCAATGACATGTTAATTACAGGAAAAAGACATACAACATAGTCATATGCTAAAAAAATAGCTTAGTGACTCCTTTTGTATGAAGGATTTGGGTGCTCTAAATCAAATCCTTGGTATGAGGATTTCTCATGATAGGAAAGAGAGAAAGTTGATCTTATCCCAATCAAAGTATGTGAATGAAGTCTTAGAAAGGTTTAGCATGTTAGATGCTAAATCCATTGGTACACCTTTGATAGGCCACATTAGATTATCAAAGGAGTAGTATCCCAAAATGGAAGCTAGAAAACTTAGGATGTCCAAGGTACCTTGCTCATTGATAGTTGGTATCCTGATGTATGCTATCATTTTTACTAGGCTAGATATTACCCAAGCAGTGGGAGTTGTGAGTAGGTATATGAGTGATCTAAGTTATGAGAATTGGAAGGAAATGAAATGAATTATTTGGTATTTGAGAGGAACCATGGATTTTAAATCATGTTATAGTGGATCGGATACCACTTTATGTGTTTATGTGGATGTAGATATGGTAGGGTATATTGATAGTAGGAGAAGTATGATAGGTTATATATTTACTATTGGAGATATAAAAATTAGTTAGATTTTTAGGATATAAAAGGTTGTGTCTTTATCAACCATAGAGGTAGAGGATGTTTCTTCCATAGAGGATATAAAGGAGATTATTTGGTTATAGGAGTTGTTTTGAGAGTTGGGGAATGATTAGGAAGTTGGGAGACTACATAGTGATAGCTAGAGATCTATTCATTTCGTAAATAACTCTAATATCCACTCAAAGATGAAACACATTCAATTATGTTATCACTTCATCAAGAGAGCTTTGGAAAAAAACATGGTGAAGCTAGAGAAGATTCATACTATCCATAATCCTACAAATATGATGACCAAGGTGGTTACATTGGACAAGTTGAGACTATGTTCATATTTAGTTTGCCTTAGTGGTCATAGAGTAGTGATAGATTCTGTTAAGGAGAAATGGTATCCAAGTGGGATATTTTTTAGTATGGAGCCCTTTGGGTCTATCACATGACCTTAGGAGTTTATTTTAGGGGATTAGAGAGCTCTACAAATATGGGGATCACATTTTTCACACTCCACTTTTTATGGAACCTTTCTCCACATGTGAGTGAAATATTCTGTATTTTTATCTAATTCCTATGTTTCCATGTTTTATGGAGTTGGTTGTTAGATTTTTATTTTCCATATTCACTTCCTTGATCTGATGGATTTTGTTTTTCATTGGAAAATATTTTTCCTTCCTTGTTTTAAGGAGTTGGTTGTGATCACATGTTGTTGGAAAATGTGACTTAAAAGGTGGAGACTCTATCTTTGGTGTGATCCTTCTTGGATGGGTTTTTGGATGAGATTGATGAGGTGGAAATGAGGTTTCCTTAGTGGATGATGATTATCTTGGATAAGCATGGTATAATTTCTCCTCCTTTTTTGGATTTTATTTCATTTTCTATATATGCAAGGTGTAATGTGGCCTTTAGAGGTTGATGGTTTATTCTTAAGGGTGTGGCTTTATGGTTCAGAGTCAAAGCGTAGATGTTTTTGAAAAGGGTAGATATTTATTCTAGGGTGTGGTTCAACATCTTGTGAGATACGGTGTTGTGCAAGTGCAGGTGAAAGTGCAACATTTTCTATAGGATATTTTTCTATCTCTGTGAGGGTCATTATAATCTTGTTTTAGATTACTATTTTATTTGAAGACTTTCTTGGTAGATGTAGCCCACATTGGGTGAACTAAGGTAGATCTATGTTTTGTGTTTTTTTAATCTTATTCTCTCCATTTAAGCTTTTATAATATCTATGATTTGAGGAATGTTTTTATGATGAATGCTATTACATAAGTTAGATCTGATTTATGGTTATATTAAATCTGATTTAAAGTTTTTTAAATTCTTGATAGAAGGGGCCATTTCCTATATCATTGGTAGGTCATCTCAATGGGATAGCTAATTTGGGGTTCCTGGTACTCCTCACAATGAGTTTTAGGAATTTCACCCAAGCACTTCCCATAATTATACGGTCAAGTTTTTACCCTAATCTGAAACAAATTACTATGATACATAAAATTACTTAAATGAATTGTGTAGTATAACAGAGTTAAATTTTTTTGAAAAATTAATTAAATGAACAATATAGCAAAACACAAATAATAATTTTTGAAATAAAAAAATTGGCCTTGGAAAGTGCTTTGATACTGGATGAGAGCATCCTCCTACAACAAATTAATGACAATACATGAAATAATAGATTTATGTAATTAATAAAATCACCAAAATGATTATATTGATCATAGGACACTTTGAGGGGGTAACCACCTTTGAGAAATATCAATAAAATAAATTAATGGATTCATTTATTGGCCTCAACACATATATGCTAAGTATAATCTAAGCAATTATTACTTCCCATGAATGTGGGATAAAACAAAATGTTCACATGATGACTTACAAAGCATATGCATCCATAATAACTAATATACTAACAAATTAAAGAGGAGTCATAAAATCTCCTAACATTAATTTAATAGAATTTAACAAATAATATTTTGATTTTGGTTATGCCTAGAGGCTACCAAAACTTTGTAGTCACCTTTTGAGATAAATAAGAAGCTTTATTCCTCCATTTTTAGGCTTTTTGAGTGTAGTGTATGTGTTTTCCATTAATATATTATAGTAAATCATTTGTTTTCCTATGTTTTTATTTGGTTATTGTACATTTATGAGAGATATTTGATTTTATATAGGTCATTTAATTCTATAAACATGATTATGCTCAAGAATTGGATGTGAGTTCAGTCCTTCCTTACATAGATTGAGTTTGTCAAGTCCTTCTAAAACACTTTTGTAGAAATAATACCTAAGTCTAGTGAATGTGTGCAAGTTTTCCCATCTCATAAGAGTGTCATTGAAATCATAAGTGGTCACAAAACAATTGGTATATTACCTTCATTTAAGTTTTTATCTTTCAATTCCATTAAAAACAATAGCTTTTGCGCCCTTTACATTGCCAGAATCAATAAATAGTAGGTTAAGAGTAAGTTTTAGTGATAAAACCAAGGAAACCAACCCTATTTAGAGTTTCTCTCCCTTCTAAAGTGACCCACACTTTGGAGAGATTCCATGTTCCAATAGGAGTGAGGAATAACATACTTTATCTCAAGGGCACAATCTTGATTGATAACACTTAGGTCTTGTAAAATGTTAGGGGGTTTGCCTACTTAGAATATCAATATAAAGTGAGTAAACAAAATTTTAATTTGAGATCTCATGTTTCTATTTTTTTCTCATAGAAAATCATCACCAATTATATAGAGATCGATGTCAGTTCATAAAATTGACATCAATTCAGTTAAATCATTGATGTTTCTTAAAACCACACAAAAATGAATGTGTTTTAAAGAAAAAATGGTTCATAAAGAATTTTAAAAATCATAATTATCATGCCTTATACAATAAAAATGTTACAAAGGCAATAAACAAGTTTTTAAGCACAAAATAGAAGCAAGAAAAATTAAGTAAAATCAAATTTTGCTATGTTTTTGGCTTGCTCTAATTTTGACACAAAGATCATAATCGATCCCTAAAATCAATGATGATCCATACAATTTTTTTAAAAAAGATATAAAATTCAAATTTAAAACTATAAACCTGAATATTTTAATGCATCCATTATAAAAAATAAAGCTATGATATCAATCTCTTTGATCGTATGGAATACTTGGTCCCACCAGACATGTTATTATCTACATTATGAGTTCTAAGAGTAAATAATATGTAGATTAGTCTCTTGTTAGTCCAAATGAGAAAACATCATGCATAAAAATTCACTAAGATCAAACACTCTTTCCTAAGAATTAGGGGGAAAATAACAAAATAAGCAAGATAAAAAAATAGAGATGAAGACAATACAAATTTCTTACCTTCTTTATCAAATTTGATGATTACTTATTAGGATAAGGATGTTCATGCTTAGCCTATGAAAATTTTCATATTTTATCAATGATCTTCCATGGTGGTATCATCTCTCCAATAGGCACTTGGGGCTTGGTGTGAATCTTGTCATAAATTGGGCATTATAACACTTCTCTCAAAGGCTTTAAGTAGGTATTCTAGTAGAGTAACCTTACACATAAAATATTGTTTATCAATAGTGTGAAAACTTATATTTATATGTCAAATAAATAACTATAACCATATGGAGGTTAGGTTAAATTATAACCTAGATTGAGTTTAAATTAACTTAGGTTGAGTCATTCTAACTATGGGTTGGGTTAAGGTACTCATGAAATCTTGACACCTCAATTTTAGATATTTATGAGGCATAACAAATCACTTTAGATATTTGTGAGGCATGAGTTATATTTTTGAATATTTATGAGATAATAAATAATTTTATTATCTCATTGACTTTATGAATTTATATTTGGCTAAAAATTAGTTTTTTAGATATGAAATTTACTAATTTAATTTGGATTTTTTATTTAGGTAATCTAATTAAGATTTAAAATATAATTAGTATTTCTCATAGTTTTTTAGCCTTTCAAAATTATTATAAATATATTCAATTAATAGATTAACATTCAAAAAAGGTTAAATTATTAGGTCATAATTTGACTAGGGTTAAAACATAATTAGGTTAGTGATGTATATAGGGTAATACACTAAATAATCTAGTTTCTTCATGTGTCTGGGAAATTAAATACCTTACATATAAAAATTAGGGAAATTTAAATGATTTATAAGATTAAAATGTTTCATTTTATATAAATTGAGTTTAATTTAGGTTTATGCATGAAACTATCAAAAACTAAGTGTCTACACATCTTGCATCATCCACATCTATGGCTACTAACTCCTACTCTAGTCATTCCTATGGATCAACATAATATGCGTCTAACAACCTAGTCTCTATATCATCCTACCTATATAGATATGAAGCATCTAGGATAACCTATACTGATATATAATATCTCTTTACCCTCTAAAATTGGAATAACTCTAGGTACTCTACTCACCTCCCCCACAACCACCCATCTCCCAACTAACTCTCCCTCCATCTCAAGCCATGATAGAAACCCCACATATGATATCCAAATCACATCTCCCTCATGTATCCCATAAAAAACCCATTAATAATAAGTTAGGTCACATAATAACCTATCAATAAATGGTCTCATAAAGTCTTGTTTCTACTTAATGAATCACACACTATAAGCTATCTTGTGCCATCATGCCCATTTATTCTTGTACAATTGACATTGATCTATATAGATTGGTATTGATGTTGGGAAATTGGTGGCAGGGATGTGTTATCATTGATTTCAAGTGGCATTGGTGATGAAAAAGTGGTATGAGAATGATCTTAGTATAATATGCATAAATCTTGGAGAGATATCATTTTATATATTCTTGGTATGATCCTATCAAGAGAAGTCTTCTCATATGGTCTTTAGGTGGAGTGCAAGTCATCCTATGCCTTGTGGGTTTGATCATGTATAGTTTCATATGGAGGTAATTTTTGTATGACTTGTTTGTTATTATTAGGTGATTTTAGTTCTTGTATTAATTGAATTGAAGTTATATAAGGTGTTATGAGCTCATTCGATAAGTTTCTAAGTACCTTTAAGAGGTAAGTTGGCTTGGCGGTTCTAGGCCTAATAGGCAAGGTAGACTAATGAGGTCCTTGTGAATAGTCATGAAGAAGATATAACTTGGAATATATTATTTTTCTTGGCATATACTTTTTGGACATGTATAGGATGTTGAGAGGTCAAGTGTATGGTTTGCAAGAAGTGACTAGTGGTCTAAAAGATAGTTTGACCATTAGCCTAGTTGGCTTAGGTGGGCTTGTGAGGCCTTATGAAGGGTAAAAAGGTGTTTGTAGTATGATGAAGCATTTTATTTCATGAGAAATGGTTAGGAAATAAGAATCCTTTCCAGGTATTTTATAGTGAATTGAGGGATAAAGCTTTATGAACATTCATTAAGAATGTAAACTGGTTAGAAACCCTTTATAAACCCTCATAATGGAGCGATTGGAGATATATTTATATAAAGGTCCCATAATAGATTTTTTGATCAAGTATAAATATTGGAAGGTATATAGGACTCCTCTATACATCTCTAGATAGTAGTGGTGTGTGAGGGCAATGAGTAGAATGTACAAAAATATGCTTATTTTTTAAGATTTTAGTGCTACAAGTAGGGTTGACCAAGTCAATGCATAAGAGTTGTTGGATATTGAAGGCCATGAATTTTTATTGAATTACATAGAGTTTATTTTGGAAAGAAACAATCACTATCAATTATCTAAGTCAATTAAGTTGACTAGTCACTAGAGTGGAAATGGAGCAAACAGTGAACAAAAGCCAGTCAGAGTGAGAAGATGAATTGAGAAGGTGATCAGGGGTTTAAAGATGAATTTTAGAGATTTATGGTGACGTATGGGTTATATTAACTCTATCCAATAATTTTAATTAATTCCTATTCTTGAGGTATGATCAGGGAATTAACTCAAAGTTGACTTTCTTGGTCCTTTTGAGTCTGTGTGAGCTAGAGAAGTGAAAATAGCTTGTAGAAGAGTTTTTTCTATTGAAGCCTATGATATAATAATAGGAGAGTGATATAATTTAATTTTAGGATATTATTCATTCCTTTTAATATCTCATTAAATCCATTTGGGGTGAGAGAAATTCATGTTTCCATGACTAGTTTTTGGAGCTTATAGGTAGTCTAGAGTGGCCTATTTAAAGAGGCTAGTTTGAACTATTGTGAGTAGAGTTTGAGGTAAGTGAGAGATTGGTGATATTATATGAGTGTAAGATATTTATTACATGGATTTTTTTTCATAGTTTTCCTCTAGTTTGGTTGGAGCTGTCAATGTTTGTTGACTGAGTTTCTGGTGTGCATGACCATTTTGAGTAGGTCATCTGGAGTGAGTTAGTTTGGATGGTTCTAAGCTATGTAAAGATTAAAAATGGATTTTGAGGTGTTTTTAAAGTCATTAAGGACCTATAAATGTTATTTTTTAAGGTTTTTATTTGATAAAATCAATAGTATGCCTTAATTCTTGATGGTAGTATTTTTTTGGGTATTTTCAGGACTTGGATCTAGAGAGAGAATGTCTTGGATGGAGTATTGGTTTGGAGTTCCAAGTGGATCAGTCACTTAAGGAAGTGAGAAATAATATATTAGAGTTAATTTTTATGTTTTTAACCTATTGGTTAAGGCTAAATATGGTTCAATAAGTTCAAGGTGTAATGAGTACTAATGAATTGCTAATGCATTAGGTCTAATTAAGATTTAAAGGAAGATTAAGCTTGCTTTCAGTTATGGATGACCTATGGATATATTTTCCCATTCATGTAACATGTATGAGGATATTTTATAAGGGTAGTACAAGTGTGGTAAATATCTTGGCTTACCAAGATGGGTTAATTGAAAGAGTAGTATATATACTAGGTCTATTTGGCCTATTTGAAGGGAGAGCAAAGAGTGTGTGCATTCAAGTGAAGGAAAGAGATCAGTTAAGGAATAGAGATGGGCCATTAAGTAAATTTAGAGGGTGAAGGTAATTATTCATGTTTGATTGATTAGTTAATGATCTATCAAGTCATTAGACTTAATAATCTAAAGTGTGACTTGGTTGAATGAATGGTTTATGAAGGGGATTGCAAGTGTTAGATCAAGATAAGGTCATCATCAGGTGTAGAAGACATTATAACATTTGTGAAAATTAGAGAAGAGGTGGTTATTAATCACTTAGGGGGTTGTAGCCTCCTTTCTAGTTGGATCTAGCTAAAGGTCTAGTTGGAGTTGGACTAAAGTGAGGGGTAGATGCTCCTTGATCAGTTTGTGCTAGTCTAAAGTATCTTATTTGATTAATCTTATAGGAAAATATTACATCATTTTTGTAGGATTGAGAGTGGGTTTTATACCCCTATAGTTTTTCCCACATAAATTATGTGTTCATGTGATGTATGTTCTTGTTCATGTTTTAATGCATAAGCTTTCATGTTCATGTTTTTGTATGCTAAATAAGTTTATGGAATTTAATGTGCAATTTTAACTAATAATTCATCCCAAAATATTAATAGATAATTACATAAGTTAGTATTAGAGATATAACTTTGGAGGATGCTTGACAACTTACAGGTGATACTAATTAGCTTGAGGTGTGATGAGGACATATACATTTTGCTTATAGATATGGATAAGTTTGTAAAGATCATTGTTGATGTTTGCATAGTAGTCTAAATATTATAAATAGAAATATTGAAGAAGGAATATATTGAGGCTATGTATAAGATCAAACCTATGTTGAATGATAGAGCTTATTGAAGATGGTCTCTTGATAATCTAACATGAAAGAAGAGATACAAATAGTGATTTGATTAGAATCTTAGAGTATGAGACCAAATTGAGGTCTATCTAAATATTATTAAAGTATGAAGGTATGAAAATTTTGTCCTATTTATATTTGTTTGAAGTTGACAAGATTAATAAAGAAGCTCTAAAATATTACTTGAGGTCATGACCTATTTGCATTGACAAAGAAGTCAAGAGGATGTTCTATGAGTGTTTGATAGTTGTACAATTATTTGAGGATATAGAAAATACTATGAGAGGTCATATTAGGTTTCAAGAGTGCTTAAAGAACTTTTGGAAATAAAATTTTTTCATTAAAGAAGTTTTTTCATGAAAATATGACTGTTGGAATTTGAAAATTCAAGTTTATCAAAAGGAAACAAATTTGTAAAAATTGGATTATAGATGCCATGGATGAAGTAAACTAAAGATAAGGTAAGAATAAAATTTGAAGAGGACTATAAGTAGTATATCATTAAAGTGGTTTTTTGTCTCAGGTGTCTGTATAGTTGTAATAAATGCATATCAAAGTTAACTATTATAGTCAGTGTTTTTAATGAGGAACCTGGTTTGAGAAAAAGAGGATTAGTACACATCTAATGGTATAGTTTTGATATTATAATAATTGTATGATTCTTATAAATCATCATAGTAATGATCCATGCTCTGAGATAGGTATAAATATGTTAATTTTAGAAATAAAATCTTCATGGAAGGTGATTATGTGTGAAGGTATCTGTTGTTAATAGATAGGGGTTGCTAGATTTGTTATGGCATATGGACCTCTATGTTCATTAGGTGGATGGTATGAAATAATTTGCTTTATTTTTTATCATAATTGTGATGAATTTTTTATCATAAGGTATTATCCAAGATGGAAAGTTCATAACAAGGGTCCGTGAGCTAAAGATGAAGAAATTGTAAGTTTTCATGAAGACATAGTTGGAGTTGGCAGAGTTGATTATATTCCTTGTCATGAAGATGAAGATATCTTGGTAAGGATTAGAATGAACCAAAGATAATTTATTTCATGAGTTCATGTTTTCATTTTCATATTTGTCTCAAGAAGGGCTCTAAAGTACAAGATTCATAATAGTGGGATGAAACTTGAGAAACATTGACAAATTGAGTTGACATGTTTATCGTGATCACTATCTTAGAGCATCATAAGGTTCTTATTTTCTTGAAGAGGTGTTTGAAAAAGTATTAATGAAGTATATTGTTGATATCATGAAAATGATTTCATAAGAGACTCTTGTAGGTGAAGAAGCAAGAATGATGTTTAAAAGGTATGTTCAGGTCTTTTGGTCCTAAAATATCTTTTTGATCAATTTTTGATGTTAGATTTGAGTAGTGATTTGAAGGATAAGGAAGAAGTGGTTTATATGAGGTCATGAGGAAGATATTCATGAATCATTCCCAGGTGGTCTGAGTCCTTGATGAACATAGATGTGAGTTTTGTGGTCAAAAATTAGAGTTGACCAATTTTGGTAGTGATGACTGTCTAGAGTGTGTCGAATGTGGTTTTTGGTGTTTTATTGAAGCTAGAAGATTGGAGAAAGATGATTCAAGTTGTATTTTACATGTAAAATCATAATAATAGGTTTTATGTTATCTATGAGGTTCTTAGGTATGTGATTTTGACCATTTGGTCAAAGTGCCTATTGTAGGTTCTTGTCATATACACATAATGCTTGTTTTTAAGGGTCACTTGAAGATTAGAGATGTATCATGAAGTAATTTATGCTCAAGAATATCTTTAAACCTAAATGGGGTTTTTTATAGGTGGATTCATGCATCAAAGATGTTTTGAAACAAAATTTGTGAATTTTATATGCTCATTATTGACCTTGTTTTGACCCAAGGAGGAGAAAGTCAAAACCAAGATGAAGAAAGTCATGGTTACCAAAGGTGTGGAGGCATGGAAGTGAATTTTGATGGTATTCAAGTGTGGAATATAGCTTAAGTGTCTACATTGATCAGAGGTTGACTTTTGACTACTTATTGTGTTGAAGGCCTAGTGATTTGGGCATGTTTAGAAAAGTGGTCTATCTTTGGAGTTGGAGGCTAGAATATTCAAATAATTTGAATGGGACAAATGGGTAGCTAAAAAAAGTTTTAATATGGTCTAAAGGTAATCATATTTCATTTTATTCATGTTTTAGCTCATAAAGAGACTTAATTGGCTAGTAGGCTAAATAAGGAAGTATGCTAAGGAGGATGAGTTGGAAGCTTATTCTTGGTATGTCTATGGGGACATGGTATTGGACTTTAGATATGGAATTTAATGGTTTGAAATGATTAGGATAGAGATTTATGTGCTCTTTAATTGTTAGATATGGCTACAAGGAGTCCAAGTAGGTGTAGTGAGGTAAATGAAGATTTTTGAGAAAGTTTTCCAAAGAAGGATGGAATGTTTGACTCCAAATAAGCATGTTGGTCTATTTTAGGCATGATTTAAGTATGGTTTTATACTTGAAGTGACTTTTGTGGTCTGCAAGGTGCCTTGAGTGCAAATGTATGTGAGCTATCATAGTGATATGTTGTTCTTGTTGTTATTTAAAGTAATTGTAGCTATTATTGGAGGTCCTATAGATATGCATGGGTTGTATAGACTAAGGGGGAGTCTTGAAGTGGAAGTGGTCTGAGGGGGGGATAGTGTGCTTTCTTAGTGGTTACGTCTAAAGATATTATAGGCCTATTGGAGTTATGACCTCAGTTGGTTCTTAATGGGATCTTGGTCTAAGGGGGATCACTATAGGTACTTTGTGATCTAATGCTGAGAGTTGGTGTGCTTTGAGTTTTAAAGAATGAGAGAGAAAGATATGTACTCTTGGTTATGTTTTTATTTTAGCTTCTTAAATTACTTGGTTAAAAATATAAGAGCCTATTTGATAGAGAGTCCACTTTATCATTTTGCAAAAGGGGGAGAGAGAAAAGGAGTGTTGCCATTAATGACAAAGGAAAAGATTGTTGGGAGATTGGTGGCAGTGATGTGTTGTCATTGATGTCAAGTGGCATTGGTAATGACAAAGTGGTATGAGATTTCTCTTGGTCTAATATGCATAAATCTTAGAGAGAGAATTGATATGTTATTGGTATGATATTAGCAAGAGAAGTCTTCTCATATGGTATTCAGGTGGAGTGCAAGTCATCTAATGCCTTATGGGCTTGATCATGTATGGTTGCATATGGAGGTAAGTGTTGTATGATTTGTATGTTCTTAGTAGGTGATTCTAGTGATTTTATTAAATGAATTAAAGTTTTCTAAGGTGCTTTGAGATTAGTGGACAAGTTTCCAAGTACCTTCAAGAGGTAAGTTGGCCTGGTGGTTCTAGGCCTAATAGGCAAAGTAAACTAATGAGGTCTTTGTGAATAGTCATGAAGAAGATCTAGCTTGGTAGATCTTAGTATGCTTGGCATATGTATGTTGGACATGTATAGGATGTTGAGAGGTTAGGTGTATGGTTTTCAAGAGGTGGCTAGTGGTCTGTAAAATAGTTTGGTCATTGGCTTAGTTAGCCTAGGTGGGCTTGTGAGGCCTTGTGAAGGGTAAAAAGGTGTTTATAGGATGATTAAACTTATTATTTCATGGGACAAGTTTAGGAATTTTTTTCCAAGCATGTTGATCAGGTCAAAGGTTAGATAGTGAGCTACAAAGTTAGAAAGATGGTTTAGAAGCTTAAAACGAGGCTCAAATGGTGCATTTTGAGTTTGATAGGTAAGTTTAAATGTTCACCAATTCATGTAGAATTTGCATGGGGATCTGATAATTTTTGGAGAGGTGACACATGTACCTAAGAATACTTTTCAAGTATTTTTTAGTGGACTAAGGGACAAATATTTATGAACATTTGTTAAGAATGTAAACTAGTTAAAAACCCTTTATAAACCCTCATAATGGAGTGATTGGAGAGATATTTATAGAAAGGACCTAGAATGGATTGGTTGATCAAGTTTTAATATTTTAAATTTTAGTTGACTCCTTTAGGCATCTCTAAGTGGTAGTGGTGTGTTAGGGTAGTGAGTAGAAGGTATACAAATATGCTTGTTTCTAAAGGCTTTTAGTGCTACAGGAAGGGTTGAATAAGTTAATGCATAACAGTTGTTCTAGATTGAATGATAGTAATTGTTCTTGAAGTCCATAGATTTTTTTGGCAAGAAATAGTCACTATGTCAATTATATAAGTTATTTAAGTTGACTAGTCACTAGAGTCAAAATGGACCAAATAGTGAACAAAAGCCAGTTAGAGTGAGAAGATGAATTGAGAAGGTGATCAGGTATTTAATTATGACTTTGAGAGATTTATGATGATTTATGGGTTGTGTTCACTCTATCCATTCATTTTAATTGATTCCTATTCTTGAGGTATGATCAAGGAATTGATTCAAAGTTGACCTTCTTGGTCCTTTTGAGTTTGTGTGAACTAGTGAAGTGAAAATAAATCATCAAAGAGTTTTTGATATTGAAGCTTATGATATAATTATATGATATTATTCATGAATTTTAATTTGTCATTAAATCCATTATGGGTGAGAGAGTCATTTTTCCATTACTAGGTTTTGGAGCTTGTAGGCTGTCTATAATGGCCTATTTGAAGAGGCTAGTTTGAGATATTATGAGAAGCATTTGAGGTGAGTGAGATATTGATGATATTATATGAGTGTCATATCTTCATTACATGGATTTTATCTTCATATTTTCCCTCTATTTTGGTTGGAGAAGTCAAAGTTGTTGAATAAGTTTCTGGTGTGCATGACCAATTTGAGTAGGTCATCTAGAGTGAGTTAGTTTGGATGGTTCTAAGCTATGTGAAGATTGAAAAAGGATTTTAAGGTGTTTTTAAAGTAATTTAGGACCTATAAATGTGATTTTTTATGTGGTTGTTTTATAAAATCAATAGTATGCCTCAGTTCTTCTTGGTAGTATTTTTAGGACTTGGAGTGAGAGAGACAATGGCTTGGATGGAGTAGTGGTTTGGAATTATAGGTGGATTGGTCACTTAGCAAAGTGAGTAATGATCTATTTGAGGAATTTTTGATGTGTTTCACATATTTTTGAAGGCCAAATATGGTTTAATAATTTTAAGGTGTAATGAGTACTAATGAAGGGCTAATGCATTAGGCCTAATTGAGATCTAAAGGAGGATTAATCTTGCTTTAGGTTATGGAAAACCAATGGAGAGATTGTCACGTTAATTTAACATGTATTATGATATTTTATAAAGGTAAGAAAAGTGTATAAAATATCTTGGCTGGCCAAGATGGGTTAAATGAAAGAGTAGTATATATACTAGGTCTATTTGGCCTATTTGAATGGAGAGTAGAGAGTGTGTGCATTCAAGTGAAGGAAAAAGATTAGTCAAGGATAAGAGATGGTTTATTTAGGATATCTATAGGGTGAAGATAATTATTCATGTTTAACTAATTAGTTCATGAGGTAGCAATTCATTAGACCTAAAAGTCTAAAGTGTGACTTGGTTGAGTGAATGGTTTGTGAAGGGGATTGCAAGTGTTAGAGAAAGAGAAGGTCATCATCAGGTGTATAAGACATTACATCAGTGGTGGAAATTAGAGTAGATGTGGATGAGTGGGTGTGTAATCACATAGGGGGTTGTATCCTTCTTGCTAGTTAGAGCTATCTAAATGTCTAGTTAGATCTGGACTAAATTAAGGGGTGGATGCTCCTTGATCAGTTGGTGCTAGTATAAAGTCTCTTATTTGCTTCATCTTATAGGATATTAGTCCATTGGTTTTTTAGGCTTGAGAGTGGGTTTTACCCCCTAGAGGGTTTCCCACATAAATTATGTGTTCATGTGATGTATGCTCTTATTCATGTTTTGATGTATAATCTTTCATGTTCATATTGTTGTATGATGAATGAGTTTATGGAATTGAATGTGCATTTTTAACTAATGATTCACCTCCCATCTCAGTAGCTACTTCCATAAATTGACTGGTTCTATTTGGCTCATTTTTTCACTACATGTAATTTTGTTCATCCCTCTAGTCTTATTCGAGGGCCACCTAAGTTATCCTTGTTAAAATTATCCCATTACTTATTAATTTGAATTAACTTCTAATGGACATAGGCCCCATGTTAGTCCCACAAACTTTAATAGGCCTACACTCATTTAAGATAATATCCCATGTGGATCTTGAGAATTCACATTATCTTTATAATAATTATCTCTAGCTATCTCACATGTCCTAAGCACACTGGATGCTTTGATCAGCCCATCCTAGCTTTTGTTCTCTTGATTTCCTTTGATTGATCCCACTTATTCATAATTGTGGAAATATATTACTTGTTTTCTTGAGGCATTTTTGATTGGATATCCTACATCTTAATCATGTAAAATTGTATTTCTTTACTACCCTTGAATATTTTATGCTCATTTATTATCTATCTTATCCTTTACCACCTCATTTTAAACCCATCGCCACTTTCCATCCTATGTTGGTTCCCAATTTGAGGGGGGATACCTCCTCACATAAACCTATGGCATTAGAAATATCTTAGTTTTTGTCTTGTGAGATTTTATTACAAACCACTCAATAAAAATGGGCAAATGTAGGCACTAGGATTTAAGACAATAATATTTATGTTAGTGTAGGTATTAAGTCCCCTTTCTCATTACATCCACATTTCACCCCATGTAATTAGTTTTACCAATTACTATTTTACCCTAACCCCACAATTAATTTGACTAATTACTATATCACTTATGTAGTTAATTTTAACTACTTACCAATAATTAAAATCTAGCCAAATATACCAAAACATAATAAAATCAAAATATTTTAACCCTCTAACAATTCTTTCATATCCCAAAATCTATTTAACAACTTAAAGCCTAGTTTCAACCTATGGTTGAAATTTATACAATAGCCTTTTGTAAAAATAGGCTAGAATTGGTACCAATCCCCATGATTGGTGTTGATTATGTTGAATTGACATTGATTTAATCACATACTTCCCTTGAGAAAAGGACCATAATTTTACACTTGAAAATTGAAGGCATTTATCTTAGATGGTTTCTAGATAATAACTCACCTATTATAAAGACACACTCTGGCATTAATACCCTCAAAATTTATTTAAAGTTCAAAAATCAGCTCATCAACCTCATAATTAATACAGATATAGAACATTGTGAAGGTGATTACATTTTTTTTAAATAAAAAGGGGGTAAAAACTTTATTAAAAACTCAAAAAAACAAAGTACAAGGCTCTTACGAGCCAAAAACTGGAAACAACAAATACAACAAACACCACACACTGAACCACCATCACTCCTCTGTACCATACCTGTCCTCCTCTAAAATTCTTGCCAAATTTTCTTTAACCTCCGATGGCAATAAAGTATCCTCCACTACCATCCGCTCTCCAATCCCTTCCGATGCCCACCTAGCCAGGCAGTCAGCTGCCTGATTCCACTCTCTCTGAACATGGGAAAAAATCACCGTCTCCATGAGCATAGTAATCTACTAAACAATCAAAGACAATTGCCAGCTCACCTCAGTAACTTGTCTTTCTTGGATCATATTAATAATAATCAACAAATCCACCTCACATATCACTTTACGCCATCCATGCTCATAAGCTCTCCATAAAGAAAATAAAATAGCCATTCCTTCCATCTTGTTAATCGTCTGAACTCCCCTATGAGCTGAAAACATAAAAATAACCGAACTCGAGGCATCCCTCGTAATCCCCCAATACCTACCTACCCTGGGTTACCTCTAGAAGATCCATCAGTATTGATCTTCAAAAAATTGCCAAGAGGAGGCGTCCACTTCCCATCTCTCTGCACCTTCTGCCTTCTTTCTCCACTCCTTCTCACACACGCTACACTTGGAGACAAATCCTGCATTCCCAATCTATCTGCCAACTCAGCATCCCTCTTGTCCATCGGCAAGGTGACCTCACATTTGGTTTTAACTGATTCCCAAATCATCCTAATGATTTGATTCCAAACTTGGTCAGCTTTCATCCCTTCCCCCCTAAAAATACGTCTATTACGCTCCAGCCACACCTGCCAGAGTAAAAAAATTGGCCCAGCAAACCATACTTGTAGGAAGTGCACAGTAGGGGGTGGTCTTTCAATTCTGTGCCAAAACTCAGTTAGTGTGGGGGTGTGTATGTAGCTGCCACCCCACACACCCCACCAAGTGTGCCATATCTTGCTAGTATACTGGCAGCTAAAAAAGAGGTGGGACGAACTCTCCTCCTGAGCACAACACAACACACACCTTGAAGGCCCCTCAAAACCTCTCTTCTTGATGTTATCCCATGTTAAGCAACAGTTCCAAGCAAGCATCCAAATGAAACAATTGCACTTTGGCCATGAAAAGCTACTCCATGTCCGTTTCCACTAGGTAACCTCCCTATCTTCCCCAAGCTTCTGTGCCACAAGATCCTGGTACCCCACGAAAATAGATTATTTCCCTTTGGGGTGAGGGAACTAGGCCAGCTCATCCACACTAACAAGGGCACAATAGGTTCACCCAACCAAAATCTCCTGCAACTCCCTACACTCCATCTCCATTCCCCTGATTGGCATTTCTTCCTGACTTTTCCAGTTTGCTTCCAAAAGCTAATTTTGATGACCAAAAGTTTTAAAATCACTTACCTGCCCCCATTTGGCCTCACAAAATATTTGTGCCAGATTGTGTAAATGAGGGTACTACACCACAATGGGTAGAAACCTGTCCCAAGAATCATACCAGAAATGTGCCTCCCTCCCACTTTTGCAAATCCAGAACAAGCCTCTTTTTATTAAATTTGCCCCCTTCTTCAGCGTGTCCCAAATCACCGAACCGCTTCCCACCAGGCCAAATCTAGGAATATCCTTATGGTTATTCCCAGGAAAATACTTATGTGCCACTATTTTAGCCTAGCTCCGGTCCTGCTCCATGCATAATCTCCAGTATAGCTTGGCTGCCAGAGCCGTACCAACCAACGTAGCTTGTCTCAATCCCAATCCTTTGAATCTCTTTAGATTGCACACCACCTCCCATCTGATAAGACTCCATTTTGTAGTTGCTAAGTTGCTAGCCCACAAGAACTGTCTCGCCAGTGAGTCCAACTCCTGCAAAAAACTAGCTGGTGCCACCTGCAGCATACATCTATACAGGGGGAGGGCTTGGACCACTGATTGGATCAGTTGAACCCTTCCCGCAAATGATAACCACCTATGAGTCCAATGGCTAACCTTGACTCTAAACTTATTCAAAATCCCCTTCTAAGACTCCTCAGAGTGTCTACCCGAAGTAACTGGCATTCCCAGATACATAACTGAAAGGCTACCGATTTGGAATCACAGAACATCAGCCACTCTCCTTTGAATAGCTTGAGGAGTATTGAAGAAAAAAATGGAATATTTATCCTCATTGATAACTTGTCTTGAGGCTGCTAAGTAGGTATCCAAGCACCTACAGATATTGTTCGCTTCTCTCATAGAGGTAACTCCCAACAAAGCCACATCATCAATGAACTGAAGGTGAGAGAGAACTGGCAGTCTACCACCCCAATTCCATCCTTGAATCTCCCCATTTTTGGTATGTTCTCTGATCCTCCACCCTAAACCCTCTACCAAGAGAAGAAACAAATAAGGGGACAATGGATCTCCCTGGCGTAATCCTTAGCTGCCCTGAAAAGGTTAGAATGTTCCCCGTTAACTAGTACAGAGAAAGAGGTTGTTGTCACACAACTCATGACCCACTCAATCCAACCCTTCTCAAAGCCAAAAGCCTCCATCACCTTGTGCAGGAAGGACCATCGAACCTAGTCATACGCTTTGGACATGTCAAGCTTCATAAACATTGCCTTCTCTTTGGATCTAGACATTAAATGAACTGCTTCTGTAGCCATCACAATACCATCCAAAATCTACCTTCCTTCCACAAAACCACTTTGTTCCTCTGAAATCAGCTCCTTTAAGCACTTCTTCAACCTTTCAGCAATCAGCTTCAAAATAATTTTGTAAATGACATTACAAAGAGAAATGGGGTGAAATCGGCTGAAGCGATCAGCCCCCTCCTCCTTAGGGATGAGGGCCAAAAAAGTAGAATTTAGCGCCCTCAACATCTGCCTATTGGTCTAGGACTCCTGCATCACAGTGAGCAACTCACCCTTAATAATTTCCCAAAACTCCTGGTAGAACTCTATCAGAAACCTATTCGATCCTGGAGCCTTACCTTTCTTCATCATAAAGACTACTTTCTTTAGCTCCTCTTCCGAAATAGGTCCTCTCAATTTCTCCTTCATGTCTTGAGT
The DNA here is from genome assembly GCA_037957365.1 of Torreya grandis. Taxonomy (NCBI): domain Eukaryota; kingdom Viridiplantae; phylum Streptophyta; class Pinopsida; order Cupressales; family Taxaceae; genus Torreya; species Torreya grandis. Next base: position 287,093 of record JARHVA010003382.1, on the reverse strand, counting down.
CACAATGGAGGGAATACAGGCTAAAATCAAATCCTCTACCTCCTCATCCCTCCGCCCTTCTTCTTGGAAGAATGAGCTGAAATGCCTTTCAACCTCATCACATATTTCTCTAGTGGAAGAGACAATTTCCCCTCTTTTCGTAACCAGCAAACTAATAACATTCCCATGGCGTCTTGCTTTGACTGAATTGAAGAAGAAAGTAGTGTTTCTATCTCCTTCTTGCAGCCATTCAATCCTGGATTTTTGTTTCCAAAAAATTTCCTCTCTCACCTCCCACTCCTCCAAGGTTTTAATAGCCCTTGCTTCCTCCTTCAATAAAAACCCTGTAAGTCCCTCCTCCCTGATTAATTTGGTAATGTCATTTAACTCTTCTTGTGCCCTCTTCTTCTCTTGGAAGATGTTGCTGAAGCTATACCTATTCCATCTCTGAAGCTGGTATTTGATGAATTGGAAGAGTTTTGCAAACACATACATGGCTGTCCCAGCTGCTGGTCGGCCTTCCTTCCACCATTTAGTGATCCAGCCATACAATTCCTGGTCCCGCAGCCACATCATTTGGAATTTGAAAGGTGGCTTTTGATGCCAAGTCGCTGAAGAAATATCCAATTTTATCGGTGAGTGATCTGAACTCCGCCAATCTAGGATCTCAAAGCTAAGCATCCATCCACCCCCCACCCAAAAACAAGACACTAGAAATCTATCTATACGCTCAGTAATGAAACTGTTACCTGGCCTCTTGTTGTTCCAATTGAATCGGCCATTACTCAGTTTGATGTCCACCAAATTTAAAGCCGAGATCTTGTCCTTAAGGAGACAAGAAGATGGCTCTAATCTGGTGTTCCCACCCATTTTTTCTAAGTTGTCTAGAATCACATTGAAATCTCCTGCAACAATCCATGGTAAATAAGGAAACTCTTTACAGATCAGCTGAATGTTATTCCAAATAGAAATCTTACCTTGCATATCACAGGGGGCATAGACATTTGAAAGCAGAGCATACTCTCCTGAATCCATACATAAGGCCACCAATGATAGTACAAACTTGAATGCCATCCATGCCACTGGTTTGACCTTTCTTGGATTCCACATGCACGCTAAACCTCCAGCTGTCCCCTGAGCCCCAATGCATTGGCATGACCCTTGTCCCCATATCCTTGGGGTTATGTCTAACATGAAATCCACTGTTACTTTGGTTTTTTGAAGAAAAAGAATATTTGGATGTTGACTTCTGACTAATTCACAAATAGCTTTTTGTCTAGGCCCACTATTTAGGCCTCTCACATTCCATGATAACACAATAATTTCAAGGGAGGAGGAAAATGTGCTTCTAAGGTCCTCACCAACCATGATTCAACTAATTTCTCTCTAATCATTTTGAGTCTATCCAAATCCTTTCTTCTTCCTACCTTGACATTTTTTTTGTAGCTCCTTTCTTGCTGTCCTTTTGAAGAATCCCCAAGCACTGCGGGGCCTTCTTTTGCTTTTCCACCTTATCCTCCCCTGCCTGTGCAGCCTTCTCCCCTAATTCTGTGCCTTGCCCCCTTACTACTATACCTACCGCTAAATTTAGCGCTTCCCCCTGCCTATCCAAAATCATTAGAGTAGGCTCTTCATCTATTTTCTTTGGAGAGAATGGCATGGCATTTATAGCTCCTTCACACTCCTCCATCCATTCTTCTCTGATAGTTAGACTCGGTAATACCTCTTGCTGCCCTAATTCCTCCAGCATCTCAAATTTGTTGTAGGAATCCTCCCCTTGTCACTCCATAAATGTTCTCTTAAGTCCCTTGTTTTTACCCTTGGATTTCACTTGCATGAATCCCTCTGAGTCCTTTCTGCCTCCATTTCCCATCTTCTTTCATTTATCATCAGGGTCTGCCCTATTCAAGGGAGGCACAGGAGAAGGTTGTTGGTCTACCATTTTACTCTTCGGGCACCTTCAAACCAAATGTCCATACTCATGACACAAGCGGCATCTAAATGGTAGGGTCTCATAATCTAGTTGCTGTAACCATGAGTACATTCCTACACTCATTTCTACCGCATCAGGCAGTGGTCTGCTCAATTCAACTTCTACACAAATTCTTGCATAT